>PTEX01000005.1:6452155-6560331 GCA_003342815.1 Eudromia elegans | reverse complement strand
AAAAGGAATGCTGTTTGGAGAGAGAAAAATTACATGATGATCTATGAAATTAGAGAGGAAATATATGATGAAGTGAAATTGGATTTAATGATGTAGAAGAAAGGTGATTAGGGACAGAAGAAAAATAGAATTTAGTGATGAGAAAATCATGTTAAATTGTGTAATAAATCTTCTTGCTACTTGAGATTTCCTTTCTTTCTCCTCCTCCTTCCCAGGATATTTTCYCTTGTAGTGGTCACATTATTTAAGCATACAAGAACCCCGATTTCCTTCTGAAGTACTTCCCCATCTCTCAGGAGGACGAGGAAAATGATAGAAGAGTTTTGAACTCTTGACACAGGGTTATGGCCTTCAGACGTGCGGTGTGCAAAATGTGATAATACTTCATCAAGACCATGTTTGAGAGACTGGGCCAACTTCCAACAAGGTAGTTATAGCAGCTATTCCCTATGAAACAACYGTATTTCCAAATTTCCAGTGATCACCACTGCATAAGTTAAATCTGAAGTATCTTCAGACTTTGTACAGTTTGCTTGCTTTTAACATCACTTAGTTTCATATTACATCTTTTTTAAATCCAAGTGAAGTGGWTAGAAGCCATAATTTAGCAAGCATAGCAGATGGCATTGTATTAGGAAATGTTCAGGTTAGCCTGCTGTAATTTTGTCTGAAAAAAAGGCAAAAGGAGCACACAGTATTTGTGCAGCCATTCCTGCCTCTTCAYTCTCCTTTTTTGATAGATTGGTCCTAAAGTGCAGCTCTTTATGCTTTAACAAAACTATTTGTAGGACAGTTTATCAAAACAACAAGTACAGTGCAGCTGCTGTGGCATTCTCAGTGTGTGGCCTTTCTGCCTTGGTGTCAAGTTATTGAGACCTAATTTGGCAAGAATTTGCCTCTCAGTTAAAATTTGATTGGTCTGGCCTGTAGGATGGAAATGCCAAYGAAATTAAATGTTGGAACCACCTCTGATTTCCTTCAGAAACTAATTGTGCCAAACTAGTCTGGAGAGACTTCAGGACACTGAAACGGAGTGTTCTTGGAGTCAGYCAGGCAGCAGAGCTGGAAAGGTGTCCTGGACCCACAGGGCCAGTGACTGCCAAGTTTGCAGAGAGGAAGGCRGCCGAGTCSACCRGTCCGTCTTTCCGCAGCTCTCCTGRTGCTCTAGTTCTGACTMGCCACCCTTTTTGTAGGTTTTTTTCCAAGWGTTTTGGAAATAAAAAGAAAATRCCTTCATAATGATTGGGGAGTCAAGGAAGAAGACAAAAAAAGCTGAAGTAATAACCACTATTTAAAAGGAAAATTAAACATACGTTTTCAGATCTAGGCTTTACCTGCTCATTGAACACTTGGTATTTAAATTAAAGACTCTGCCCTTTAATCCTAAAAATCCCTGTCTACTAAGAGGATGATCAGAGTCTGGAGTGCCAGCTGCTTTTCCAGTGATATGAGTCTGGTCGTTGACCAACCTGCCATCTTTTTAGTGGGGCTTCTTGCTTCAAGTTCTTGGCAGGTTCCTACTGTGTCTATGCACCGAGAAGTCAAATTGTATGTGAAGTRGCATTTGAAAAGGAGACAGGAAGAAAGACTTTTTTAAGGAATATAAAATAAAACATGGTCGCAGTGGAAAGTTAAAGGAAGCYTGAAGTGGCAAGAGAGGAAGTATTCTAAATTTATAATGAAAATTAATTATGCATTCATTGCATCCGAAGAGGTCAGACATGATGAATTTAAATAGTRCATGAGAATGAAGGCCAACTTTTACATTAAAGGCGTTGCAACAGGGTGATGTGAGGAGAGGCAGAGAAATAAAGGAAGCTAAGGGGAAAAATTGCAACACTGAGGCACTAAGTAACAAGAACATTAAATTGAACAGATTTGCTTTGTGACTAAATTGATTCGTGATTTTTCAGGCAATTCAAAATAATGACAATTTATTGGCCACAAAAATTACMCTGGAAAATGTTTAAAGCTTCTGAGGAAGTTAATAACAGAGGGAATTTGCTGCTGGCCCGCAGGCAATAGAAAAAAGCATCAGAAATCCTGTGCAATGGAAGAACTCCTCCTTAAAATTTATTCCTTTCATTCATAGAATTCCTATAGGATTCTTGCTTTTTGGAGGTAAATCATGGGTGTTTTTTTCTTGTCTGTTTTATTTTGTTTTATTTTTCATGATCTCCTGCCATATCTGTCCTGATTCTACTAGACCATTTCATTTGTGACTATACTATATGAGCAAAAAAGATCAGGGCTAAAATTGGCTATCTTGCGCCAGTTTCTGGAATACCGGAGCTCAGAGCTATTGTCTTGGTAGGGATGGACTATCATCTACCTAGGAATAGGCTACTGTGTTGATAGGGATAGGAAAGGGATAGTTGATAGGGACTGATATTACTCTGTAGAGTAATAATACTGTAGTATAACCTCTCTGCTTAATGCTATCTTAACATCTATAGACTGCAGACACGTTGCTTGGCTGCTTTGGAGACAGGAACTCTACATCATTCATTGTGGTCCTTACTGTGATAACTCTGCTGTCAGCCCCAATAGTTTATTGTAATTTCCACATTGCTAAGGAATTTGAGGGGATACAATGAATATGTACATAGAGGATGAGCAGAAAGTCAGAAACTCTCCCTGTTTCTGTCCTAGCCACGGCCTACATGTAACTATGGAAATTCCAGGGGGGAGGGAGCCCTTCAAGAATGTAATTTCTGTGACGCTGAGCTAAGTATTGTCAACAAAAACTAAATCAGAGAGGCTTATGGTTAAGATGGGAAATAAACTGTTTAACAGCAAATAGTAAATTGTCACCTCAGGCTTTTACAAAATAGCACATGAGAGAAATAAAGCGTTCTTTTCCCAGAGGGGTGGTTTCATGTACCAAGTTGTCCATGGGATGCAAGGCCACGAGAACAGGATAGTGTACCAGATAATTCCCCTATGGCAGCTGTTATGATTCACTGCTTTTAATATTATTCCCAGCTTCACTTGAGGGATTTCTTCAGGCAAACTTCTAAAGCACAGTGTACCACCTAATAGCGTTAGTGTTTTTATTTTTTTAATCACAGATGATGTTCTTTATTTCCTTAGGATCAATCTCTGTACTAAAAACGGCCCCGTAATTCCTGAAGCCACAATTAGAAAACCACAGTTGGACCAAATCAATACCTTTTTTTTTATGGAAAATATTATACTGGAATTATAGAGCATGGATCTCCTCCATGTCCTGACAAACACAATTAACACTGGAAACTTGGTCCAAAGCTCACCTAATTAGTTATTTGCTAATTAAATAGGGCATTCATAATGCATGCATTGCTAATAAACACATTTGTGCTGCACCTGGGAGCCCCAGCTGTGTTGGGCGTGCRGGGACACTGCTGCGTGTCCCCACGAGCGGGGTGCGTGCTGGGCACCCCTGCGGAGCGGGTCGGCTGCTGGCCAGGGACAGGGAAGTTTGTTTCTTGGAGAGGCAGTGTGCAAAATGGGACAGTTGTTTCCTTTATGGTCCTCTTTTTCCACTGAGTGYGTGATTTAATTCAAATTGGGGCATGATTCTGAAATTAAAATCTTATCTTTTTCATTTTTTTTTTTCTTTTTAAAATGCTTTAAAACTGTTTTTATTTTTGTCTTTTTAATGCCTCTGCCTTCAATCAGATGTAGATGCTTTTCTTTTAAGAAGACCCAACAGGAAAGGAAAGTCCTTCTTTGCTAGGACCSGCTCAAATTTTGCTCATCAGTTGGGCTAACAGTGGGTTTAGCACATTTATTTCTTATGAGTGCAACTTGTTCAAACAAACAAAATCCCAAAACTTTAGGAGGCCTGGCCTGTCTATAAATAAATAAAAACTCTTGAAAATAGYTTCAAGGCAAATGCTCAGCAATGAACAGAAAGGCTCCTGTTTTGACACTATGCCACTAAATGTGAGGAGAATCTTTCATTAGAGCAAAAATGTTGTGAATTTGTGTGTGAATCTCCTTGTGGGCATCGTCTGCCTTCAAGACTGGCARTGGCTCTGCCCTTTTCCTTAGTGTCTCACATTTCCAGCCTGTCTCGTCTTTTGCTGGATGAAGTTCTGCAGTTGCCGGTGGTYGCACTGGGAAGTGGCTTGTGGTTGTTCGTTTCTAGGAAGTGTCTCCTCCCTTGGTCCTAAGGCAGGGACCTCTGAAGGACATCTGTCTGGTCAGCCTCCCTGCTCAAGAAGTCTAACCATCTTCTCCAAAATTATCACCTCTTCAGAATTAAAAGACATTCACTTGGGGACAACTTTCATGCTGGTGGTGTTGCCTGTGTTCAAGGAATGGCGCTGAAATACAGACGCTGGGGACATCATTAGTCACAAATTAAMGATGCTTTCTGTGCGTCAAAGGAAATAGAAGATTTCAGTGCTAATTACCTGGCATGGTCTGCTGCTACATTTAGAGATTCTTAATTATTCTGTATTGCAGGCAGACATTGTGGCCATGTAGTAGGACTGCAGTAGGACAATCCATTTCAGATCTTGAGAGACTTGTTACATGTATCAGTAAGGAAAACATTAATTTTTTTTTTTTTCTATGAACAGGAAACTGTGAAATTAAATGTGCAATGTAAATRTGAGTAAACCATGAGGTTAATATGTTCACAGAAAGCCAATATCTGTTTGCAACAAGTCCAACCATATGTCCTGTCCACCTGCCCCATGTCTCCACAGTGGCAGACTTCTATGTTTTCCATTTTTATATACCTTACTCTGGGCATATGCCTTCCTATGCTGTAGCTTTTCGTTGATACAAAACCGGTATGAACAGGTAGAGTTGTGTCTTCTGTTACCTTCTCGGGATCGGCACRTCTGTGTTTTTGCTGCTGCAAGGTTTTTGCTCCCACCAAGTGACACATTTCTATCCCTTTCCTATTCTTCCTGCAGTGGGAAGCAGGGAACACGTACAGTCAGATAACCTGCTCGTGGCATACGATAAAACTTAAAAAATAAGGCTAACCTGAACAACACTGTGTGAAGAAAGTCTAAGAGCATCATGTGTTTAATTAGATTGACCTCTTTGTTAGGCAGATGTTAAAAAGGACTCTGGTTGCATTAGTGGGAAAGTTCCACTGAAATTAATGGAGCTACTCAAACTATCCAGCTTAGCAATACAGAGTTGAACTTGACCCGTTAGCGTGTTTTCCTCTGGATAGAAGATTTGATTTTACTAGTGCGTTAGTCTAGCGTGCTGCTTTTGTAACTGCATTAGTTTTTTGAAGATGCATATTTGACAAAATGATGAGCTATAAGGCAAGTCAGATCCATAGAAACCTTTCAGATAATCAGAGGAGAGAATATCGTGGATTATTAGGAATCTGTGACCCAGAAAGTAGCACAGAAGTTGCTGTCGACAACTTGATTTTTTAAAAAAATCTCATTTATGACAGTTCCTGTTGGCTCTAGGGGTCTCTAGGGGAGAAGCGGGGTTGGACTAGATGATCTCTAGAGGTCCCTTCCAACCATAAGGATTCTTTGATTCTGTAATTGCTCAGCTATTGCAAAAAATCAAGGTGTCTTCTTAGGTACATGTGTATAGATGTTATAATCTAATTTATGGATTCTGAGTTACATGCATGTTTTTACCATAATTTCTTCGTGGCTCGGAGGTTTTTTTTTCTTTTTTTCTTGTTTTTTTAACTTGATGTGGAGAAAACAGTCCGTATTTAGACACCTAGATCTAAATCTATCAGAAAAATGAAAGAATTATCAGAGTTTCATGTTTTGAACAGTAAATACCTGAACTGTTCATCTTTGTATGCTTTGTATGCTAACTTACTGCCGTGGCTTGAAGGTCTATGAGATCATTTGAAAGGCTGATATTTATTTCCRTAGTTTAGAAAAAAACCAACAACCCTAAATGCTCTGTGTGGCACACATGATTTTCAGTAAGCCATATCCTCTTTTTGCAAAGTTAYGTTGAGATTCTTGAAAGGTTAGACGATGCAGGTCTTACAGGTGGTTCAGTCAGTGGCTGACTTTAGTAATACTCTTTGGAATTTGGAAGTGCTGTAGATAAAATGGTCAAAATTCAATCTTTACAAATGCTTTTGTGAGCATTTTGGAGCCATGCCCAAGCCGTTCTCCATGATTTGTGCGGAGAAGACAATATGGTTTCAAAGAAAAGATGTTATGCCTTTGTGGTTGACATCCTGCTGCTTCCCCGCTATTTTTTGTTTGCTTTGTTACTTTCTTTTCCTTCCATCCTGTATTAATTCCGTGTCTTCCTCCTTGGGAGACAGATGGTGAGCTGGTGCTGCTAATGAGCTCCCTGCTGCCCAGAGGAGGCGGCCCGCAATGGGTTGTGCTCTGAGAACTAACAGCCTCACCAAGGAGGTAACACAGGCAGGGAAAGGTTCGATGCACAAATACCGCAGCAGACTTCCTTCCCGTGCACCTATGAGCTGTGTTTCCCCAAGGGAACAACTCCCTCAAACCGGCTMCCTGTTAGTCTTCTCCTGACTGTGCTTTGGGGAGATGCTATAAATGATACAAGAGTCCTTCTCTTTTTGAGAAGATGGAGAGAGCGTCACGTTGTGCACGCATGGTGATTGAATGCCCTGTTTCTCTGGCATTAACACACTGAGAAAGAATAACAAAGAGCACCTGCTGTTCCTCAAAATCAGTCTTTGAACATTWTAAGCACTTTTCCTGGCAGAAGGCCATTCTTTTCTGGGCTCACTTTAAAGAGAAAGCAATTAATTGCAAGACCCATGGACTTCTAAGGTAGCAAAACACAATTATTCAGTTATATCTTGGTTAAAATACAGCAGGATTGTCAAAGCGGACTTGTATAAAGCACACAGTTAAAGGTGGGCCAGAAGGCCTAGTAGTTGTGATTGTGCAGCCAGTTCAAGGCTGACCATGAAGCTTCCAAATGGTGGCACTTAAGTGGACTCAGGATGATCACGAGGAATTTTTTTAAAACTTCATAATGTARTTATGAGTAATGTAATTTGTTGGTTACAATTCTGAGTACTTTCTCAATGGATTCATTCAATGCTCTTTGGTTCTGCCTCAAAGACCACAGAGAGAAATGCATCCAGTTCCCTCAGTCAGCAGTAAAACAGCAGTGACATGAGATTTCTAACTGAATGAGTGCAAAATATCTACTTATTGTGTTTAAAAATGAATAATCAAGAAGAGCAGTGTCAGAATTTTTAAAATGAGGTCCCTTGCTCAAAATACAATATTTTGACACTGGAATGGAGGTTATTGAAAACCACAAATATTTGCTTTCACACAGAGACATATCACATGAGTTTAGGGGATGGATAGTAAATCTAACTCTAACTTGACTAACTGTTGTAGAGGTGTCAGTCCCTTATAAGAGCAGGTGCTTTGGTATCTGTACTCAGCGCACATTTACGTTAATTACTGTAGACGAGGGAGTAACAGATGTGCTGCAGATGGCTAGTGTGATTAAAATAAAACATCTCACAAGGAAAGATTTTACAGATTTGTAAATTAACAGTAAATAAAAGGGTTAAAGAGTACTGTTTTCAAAATCTGAAATATTTGAGTAATTGAACTAATAATGTATTTGTTTATTTCCTTCTTATCAATTTATTAACAGTTGCTGTGATTAACKTCTAAATAAAACAACCACCACCTTAAAAGAGATGTTTTGCCCTATGTGAATTTACTAGTACTATGCCAGCTGTTTTTCTTTTTCTTTGCTTTTTACTATTTTTCTTTTGGAAAAATGTCCGTACACACTTGGTCGGTGCTTTCGCTAGTGTTCAGTAAGAACATAAAATGAGGGTCAGTGTGAAAGTGCCTGGCAGTCCTTTTTAAAAGCGTACATTTACATTTGCCGGAATTAAAGTCTTTTACTGGAATGGACTGGTTTCCCTAAAAATGTTTTTAAAAGCATTTTGAGAAATTTGTTATTGAAAGGAGAGTGGTGGAATAGGTGGTCTGTTTATTAAATTCGTAGATGTCATCAAGCTTGGAGAAGATGTAAGAAGGTTGACGAGAAAGAATAAAAAGTGATCTTGACAAATTGCAGAAATGACAGGGAAAAGAAAGAGGCTTAATGAATAGTGATAAAAGCAAAGTCTTGTATTTGAGCAAGAACCACTAGCTTCACAAGTACTGGTTAGAAATAGAAGTTGAGGATTAAAGCAGGCCAAGTTGAATTGCAGTCTGTGCCTTAGTGGTGCAGAAAAGGCAAACTTCATGGCAGAATTTATATATGTGTGTGTATATGTATATATAACATGAATTTGCCTCAAAAATGTGAAGTAATCATTCTGCCTTATTCAACTTTGTAAGGCATGAGACACGAGTTTTGTTTTTTTAATTTTTTTTTTTTTTTTGAGAATGGTGGACCAAATGAAGAGCACCAAGGATGAAGGAATATCTGAAATATGTTTTCTGGCAAGGACTGGAAGAGAGTGGGTCACTTATTTCAGAGAAAAATAGTCAATGGGAGATGAGGCAACAGTTTTCAAATGCATAAAAAAAAATATATCAGCAGAGAGGATTCAGTGTCCAAATGCAGTGTCCAAATGGTGCTGGAAGATAGGATAGCAGATAAATAAACATCTGGGATGTTTAGGGATGACAGGGATATAACCCACTGGTCTTGGCTATGGGGTGAAATGGAGTAATTGACCTTTGGAAGAACCTTGCAGCTCTAGTTTTTGTTTTCTATGTGAGCCTTGTTGTTTATCTTTATAATTCTATTGACAAATTCATATTATTAGAAAATAAAGTTTGATCGTTAGGACTTCTTACTACTTTACATTAAGAAAACTTGAAAATTTTCACACTGATAGATATCACTGCTGATATTTAAGCGATAGGAACATTTCTTAAATTAAAGAGATCAGTATTGGTACACTGATGCAAAATTATTTAATATAACTGCAGTAGATTAAAGTCAGATATTATTAGTTGCAGTATGCAGTAAGTTATATCTTTTCTCTGGAGGTTCTCCTTTTATGACCATGTCTAAAATAAACACTTTTTATCTGCTCTGACATCTTAATGGTAAATAAAATATATTGTTAGCATTACTGGTTTTTTTGAAGTGTCAGATTTATTCTGATTACTACTGTGACCTCCTGAAAGCGATAATTTGGGAAATGCAGTGAGAATGTTMGCGGGCTCCATAGTCACATTAGCCTCTGTGGAACCAGGATTTGCTTCTGACTTCACTGGAAGTGCTCGGCCCAGAGCAGAGTTTGGCTCTCGGCCTTCAGACACTTTCGTCCTGTTGTGCTGTTTATTTAACATGAGACTTRTGTGCCAAGTAGTGTAAACCAAGAGAGGAAACTGATGGAACATCCTTATCTCATGGGGTTGCTCCTGCTGTTGTTCCGTCCTCACCATCATGGAGATGAACTTTTGAGGAGCTTTTAGAAAATAGTAGTATGTAATTTTAAATAAGAGTCACTATAAAWAGAATAAAATCGGCTCTGAGGACTAGACCTGGACAAAATTGATACCATGCAGCCAAGAGGGGATGAATCCCCAAGCTGTTGAATTCCATATTTCCAAGGGGCAAGCAAAGTGTGCCCAGGAAGTGAGCACAAACCTTGCTCTGCRTCTGTCCATCAAGAAGCATCCAGGAAAATATGAATAAATTGAACAGACATATTGGTTCCTTTGTTGGAGATAGTAAGAAGGTGACCCTGTGAGGTGCTTGTTTTGCTATGAATTGCAGGGGTTCCCTAGACCTGTGTCTTGAGTCCTAAAGTAGATTCATAAKTTGCTAACAGAAGGATTGAGGACTGAAAAATTTTCACCAAGAAGAGTTATGTGTATGTTAGTTGTTTACAAGAGAGAAATATTTATAAGCATTAGAATTCTGACTGCTAGCAGTGATTKATACTTGCACCAAGGAACTTTTTACATTTTCCATGTATTATGGATGTTGCTTTTCTGTCTTAATGAATTTTCATCTCCTTTTGCTACCTTAAATATCCTGTATCTTTTAGGTTTAGAAGAAGAGCAATTTTGCTAGGCTTTTTATATTAAGATGCAATATTACTCCCTGGTTTTATCATGTTGAATAACAGTAAAATACTTAGCTATGATTAGCTAACTTARGTCACCATGCAAAGTTATAAGTGAACTTGTTCTTGGTATCATTTAAAAAAAAAGTTATCAATGGCTTTAGTAATAGCAGTAGCCCTCTGCAATTGCTCAACTATGTATGGCAGTACTTGCAGGACAGGAGTTCGGGTTATATGACCCTTGTAATGTGCTGTTATGAGCACGTTTTTAAACAAATATGAGCACTCTCCAAATGTGTGTAAAAAAAGAGGAGCTAAGAAGTGTTTGTAGTATTGATTATTGCATTTGAAATTTCTATAATGAAATCAAAGCCTTAGCATTATGAAAGATGGAGCATTCCGATATAGAGCAGAAAAAGAAATTCCAGGGTTAAGATGGAATTTGGGGCATTTCCAAGTGGCAAAAGTTGCCAAAAAGGCACAAGGGTACATGAGAGGAGCAAGCAATTGCTTTATAATTATGGCACTCAGGACAGGTACTGTGACAGTTTTGCATGTCTGATAAATGCCGTGCAAATTGTTCTTGTGCCCTATAGCTGTGTTCAAACAGTTTATGTCTTTTATTTATGTTCAGTCATTACTGGTCTCAGAGAGAGGAGTAGCGCATTTGGGGACTACCCTGTTCAGCAAAAGGGCACGTGTTTAGTGTATATGGACGAGTCCTGGTTAAGGTTCATCAGGTGAACTAGGGAATGGTTTGAACTGTTCTCCTTGCCCGTGGGAGAGAAGAAACAAGCTTTGATTTTAGAAGTGACTTGTGTTTTGGCTGGCAGTATTTTCTCAGTTTGGAATGACTATTAACCACTCAAACTGCTTTTAAGATGAAATATTAAATATATAATGATATTTATAATCATATATGGGGAAACAAAGTTTGCAAGGTGTTCTTTTTTCAAGTACTCTTTAGAGAATCACTTTTTAGCTCAACGTTTGTGTTTCATTTCAGCTGGGGTACTGGTATCCGCTGTCAGAAATGGAAGGATGGTGCTGGGATATTTCCTTGGCTCTAGAGGACTGAGTGGCTTTCCCTGGGAGCCCAGAGAGACAGGCAGCTCTGGCTAATGACATGAATGTCCATGATTCAGAAAAGCTGCTCTCCGTAGATCTGCAGAATATTCCATTTTCTGTATAGACTTAGGATGGCAGTGGGGCATTTACCAGAGCCAGTCTTGCTATTGATGGTCCCTGGATACTTTACAGTGTGTAGTGCAAATTCTGTTTCTGCTATCCCTGGCTTTTGACACTGAGTAATTTGTTTACCCGGAGCAGATTGGCCCAATTGTTGGTGCTCTGCTTTTGTCTGCCTGTGCTTGTTTGCAGGGTTGGAGCTAGCAGTGTTCGGCATCATTCTGCTCCACGGATGCTGTGGTTTGATGGACAGCATCCTTGTGACAGAACACATTAGCAAAAAAGAAACAGGCAGCATTCTTCTCACACCAAGGCTTAAACAAAAAGCCAAATAATGCCACTGTGGAACCAGTGAGGGCRAAAGCCAGAGCGGTGACTGTGCCCATTAATTTTCCCTTGGAATTCCTCCCAATGCTTCAGCATCTTGGAGACAGCAGTTGACTTGGGTTTCAGATGGGAAGCATTTGGCAATGGGCTGGGGATCCTGACTTCCCTGAGCTACATAACACACRAAAGGAGCTGCATGAGTAATTGAGTCGCTTGTTCTGGTTGAGCAGAGCAGCAGAATATTGCAAGRCTTTTCTCAATATTAACTCGTATTTGGAAATTAATTTATTTTTGTTCTGTCTAGACTCCTCTTATGTTCATTTTGCTGAAGTAGACTTCAGCAAATGGCAGGATTTGCCAAATCAATATGGTTTAAGTATACATTACAGAGTACTCAAGGGTAGCCTTTGGAATTTGTAACGATGGAGGCTCGGCACAGGCACCTGATGCTGCCGGTCATAGGTGACCGGGCAAAAATTAACTTCACTGGTGAGCTCTCTTGGGCTGAAGCACAGGTGTTGTCAACAAGCAGAGCCACGGAGGTGCAGAGCAAGACGAGTTTCYAAGCAGTTGGAGACTGTTATTGTTGATTTTTCAGAAAATTTACAAACARGAGAGAGATTGAATAAATACAATACAGCATTCTCTAATATTCTCCTGTACTGTGATTGATTTAGTTCTCATGTGCATAGAAAGCGGACTTGACTCCAAGTAATTTACTGAGGTCCTTTTTAGTAAGAGTTCAGAGGACAGATTGTTCCCCAYCTCTCAGCACCTCTGCCTTCCCTGTATCCATCCTGGTGGAATATGTACCGTATTTGGGAAATGCAGTTTGGCTGGTTCACTTTTGCAATGGAAACTGAGGTGATGATGGCATCAAGGCCATTCAGAGAGGATAGGTTGAATGCAGAATAAATCCCTGGAGACTATGCAGTTAAATAAGCAGACTASTGTAGATTTAGATGAACAGTTTTCTAACCATCTGTCATGCTATTCTCTCCAGAATTGATGGCAGGGTATCAAAAGCTGTAGAATACTTAGTGATAGCTGTTAGAGGTATCTGCAGGCGGCCTATGAAGTGCCTCACAGATAGTGGTGGTAGATCACTGGTGATCTCCAAGGTCATGGGAAGTACTTCACAGCCCGTCTGTGGAAGTATGTTGCAGGTATGTTGTTTGCAGCCGAATGTGTAATGTAGACTGGAAATGTTCTGACAGTGATGCACTAATCTAAAATTTTTGAAACTGCTGCCYAAGGAAGATCGGCTGATACTTAAAGCATTTGTTTCCTTTACTCTGAGATGAGACAGTAAATTGACACCAAGCACTGATATGTTCTGAGAAGACAGAACATTCTCAAGCAAATTTATACTATATTTATACTTGTTTTCTCTTCTGTGTGGCAAGGATACTTTACTTTGCTCTCAATACTGCTAGTGATGCTCTGTCTGCAATTTAGATGAAATTGGTACCCAGCTTGCACAGCTTTGAAATGAAGTGATAATGTGTTTCTTTTTCCTTGCTGGTGCTAAGTACAGACTTGTGTAACCACTGACAAAAGATAAGCATAAAATGAACAAGAAACAATGCTGTTCTGATGGGGGGAAAAGGGAAAAAAAAGAGAGATTCTATGTGTGATTGATGCTGTGATATGAATTTGAAATGCTATTACTAAAGGTCAGCAATCTCCAAAAGCAAACTTTGCTGTGTTGCTCRTGGAGCTGGAAGATGGTGGAGGAGAGAGGAGACAGAAAGCAAGAGGATCACACAAAGCAACAAAATAGGAATGGGGTAGCTAGCAGAGGAGAGTGTGTAGTGAGAAATCACAGCTAGTTGGGTAGTGGAACTAATTCCCTTCCAGGCTTCTATGGCATTTGGTGCATTAACTAATAAAGGGCAACTTTTTTTTCCCCCCTCTAAAATCTATATCTACAAAATATGAAGGGACAATTATAAAGCATAAAATTGAAGCTTGATGATTTATCTCCAATATGCATACCCCAAGCTATAATTTCTTTAAGGTATTCCATTGAAAATTTGTCATAAATGTTCTTCTTTGGTTTCTTCTTGTACTTGGAAGTACGCTCATAAAGATCTCCGCGTCTGAATGTGGTGTTACTTATTATAGTTGGTGCTTTTTAGTAAAGCCACAGAGCTGAAATTATAAGTAACCCAAAACTCACACTAATAAGTAGGCATGACTCATGGGTTGCTCATAAAGTATTTTCTCCATTAATCCAACTCTATCGTGTGGTTTAAAAGTAATTACATTTTGAATATCGCTGTGAATAACTTAATGGTTTGAATCACTTGAAATTTCTTATCAATCCATCAGCTAATATCCCTTACTTATAATTTGCATTCTTAACAGAATAAATGACTCAAAGCTACTTGTTATTTTTTCTTTTCATAATGATCTACAACTTCTTATTATCATATGGTAATAACTTTTAGTTTTACATCCTTGACTGTCTCAAAGGCAACAGGTATCAGCTTATTTGATTTTTATGCTTCTGGTTTATGGAACCAGAAGTTTCTCTGACTTTGTATAATGAGAAATTTGAGGAATCTGAAGCTCAGTCATACTGAATGTAGATTTATTCCTCTGTGTAAAATATGTGAAGTGTTAGAAGAATCTGAGATAAATGCAAGAAATAAAACTCCCAAAATATTTAGAAGCTGTAAGTGCTAATCAAAATGCTGTCCACATGGAGCTGCTGAGTAGGTCATCTGTGGCCAACGCAAGTACAGGTGTGACGTGACTGTTCATTGTTCTGCTAGATTAGGCTGTTCCCAAAAACATAGCATTAATATTAGAGGACAACCTCTCTGGGATTTGATGGGTGACCTGATTTTCATKTATTGTATTATTCTTGCTAATCTTGTACTGTGGAGAGATGAAAYTGTGAAAAGGTAAATAAGGAGTGTCCAACCCTATTGGAAGGACATAACACAAAAGATCCCTGTTCTTCCTGAGATGCAGCTATGCAGCAGACTGTGTATGTTTTTTGTGTAATTTTGTGTAATTTTTGTTTTTCTGTTTATGAAGAATCCAAAATATTGTATTGAGAAAGACACCAYCTCCCAACCCTCTTTCCCCAAATGTGAATACTTGGTCTTCATAGCGTTTCATCTGAGGCATGGACATGCAAACCTCATGTTAGTGACAGAAAAACAGCCCCCACTTTTTATGTATGGTACATGGTGATGAGAGGCAAGTCAGGTGGGATGCTTCTCAATCTTAATGAGAACTTATTTAGGTAAGAGGCAGCTCAGCTTTTTAGATTCAAGAATAAGGGTTGCATCTGTTAACAAAGTCAGTTATTTGACAGCAAAGATAGGGATTTTTTTTTTTCTTCATGCTCACATAGTATGGTCTATATCGTCTATATCGTCCTCAAAAATAGAGAATGTTCTTTAATAAGAAAACAAACAAAGACTAAAAAGTGGCTTAAGAATTGTCATACTTGTCCTTAATCATAAGATGGAATAATGAAGTTTGTCTGTCTTGCTTAAAGTGCGTTAGAGAATGACCCTACTGTCCAAACTCATTTGCTGTTATTGGGTCTTTCCGAACCTGAGAAGCACTGACAAGCTGTCCTTAATACTCTTGTAAATTCTGAAGTAAACAGATTTCAAAGACACTTGACTGTTAGTGTGAAGACAAGGTCAAAGAGTTGAATGACAAGTCCTCCTGGTAGAATAAGACTACCCATCAGTCAGCTTTACTAGCAACCAATAAAAATAAAATAAAAATAAAATTAAAAATAAAATTAAAAATAAAAAAGAGAGATCCTAACAAAACAGTATCTTGAAGAATGTAGGCGCGTACCATCCCTCCATTTAGTTATCCTTGGACAAGTAGTTCATAGCTCAGAACTATTGTCTATGGTCTGGAAATATGCTAGACTTTTGCAAAAGAACCTCTTTTGCAATTTAAAATTTCTCAAAGGGTTCTTGTCCTTGTTTAAGTCTTAAAGTGAAATTCAAAAATTGGAAAAATCTCTTAAGCCAAAGCTTTCTTTTCTGTTTTGTTGCTACCAGAAGAAGATGTATTAAAGTAACTACAATAAGTAAGTGAATTTCATCTAAGGAGTTTTAGTAATGATGACTTAATGGTAGTAATTTATAGCCTCTAAAAATGAGTTATTTTTAAAGTCCTGTTCAGTATTAAGTGTGCAAGTTTCACTGTCACGGTGTTTGGCAAATGCATAGTTCAYTAGACAACTAATTTTCATCTAACTTTCTACAGAAAGTTTGGGCATTTCTTTGACTGCCCTATGATATTCCTCTGTTTAATTCCCTAGATCTTCCATGGCATTTATTCTGCTGAGCTAGATGTTAGTGATAGATAATCAGTGATAATGTTAAATACAGCMAATCTGTCATAAATTAAATATAGTTTAATAATTGGACAAAGACTAAATTTAGATAGATGACTCTGGAAAAAGAATTTTCCTTTATCAACTAAATTAATGTGTAAGAACAGCAACATTATGACTCAGATCTCTCTTTTTTTATTAGCATATGATATTAAGAAGCAGCCCAAAAGCAGGACTTGCATGCTTCAGCAGCTTTCAATAGACAAGAKTCTACATGTATTTTAGGGTATATTGTGAAGCTTGTCCCTTTCCCTGTTATCTGTTATCTYGGTGCCAATACTAAGTTTGCCTCAGCAGAAGCAAAGCAGAAGTGATAAATATCTGGAGATTCAGTCTAATTTAGTATTGTCAGGAGAAGAGGAAAAAAAAAAAAAAAAAAACTAGCTCCTTGAAATTAAGCACTGGAAGAGGTTTTCAGAAKACATGGGCACAATACTGTAGGTATGCCACAAATTTCCTGTGTGACGTTATGCTTTTTTCACAGATATTAAACACAAGTCTGCTTCCCTCCCCCTACCTGCCCTGTTTTTATTTTGTGAACTGTTGAAGGGATAACTTGATCCTTTCCACATCTGCACAGGGTGTTACCAACAGAGAACCTATAGTAAGTTAAACTTATTGGAAACTCTAGAGAGTGATTTTTTTTATTTATTTATTATTAAAATAAAATTGAAATATTTGCCATTACAATRAGTATATCAGGCTTATGCAAAAAAAAAACTTTCTGCAGTGTCATTTTCATGTTCTGTAGCTCTGCAGCTTTGGTTYTGATGTACATGTAGGCCGATGCCTGACTTTTTGCTACCTGCCTTTCATGCCTTATACTTGAAGGCTCAATGGATGAAGCATGCTTTTAATTAGCTCAAGATTTGATGTTTCCCTTAGTGCTTGGAAAAAAGGTAAAGAGAGAGGATGGATGTGTGAAGAGACTAATTGCACAAATTAAAATACTTCTCAGACATTTTCCTCACATAAAAGACTGTGTGGAGTAGTGTGATTTGCAGTTTTGAATCTGGGGCAGCTATGAAGGCATGGAGATTTTTGGAAAGTATTGTAGAGTTTGGATGTGTAAGATTTCTCTTGTTTCAACMGAGTAATGTCTGTTGAAATTTTCATATTGATAAACTGAATCGGTAAGGCAGATTTGTTTTAGTGACGTTTAACAAGATTGCAAGTCAACAAATAGAAGTGCATTTCATTTCTGTGCATAATGCTCATAACATTTCTGTCATCTCAAAAAGAGTAAAGGAAAGCGCTGTAGTCCAGAGGGAGTTCTCACATAAGTATCTGTTTTATTTCCTGTAGGGTTTCAATAACATTCCCTACAAGTGTTATAAAGATTTACAAAGCTGCCAAAACATGGGCCAGAAAATTTTTGAGGGCTAGTCTTCACCTTTCGTCAGTATTTGAATGTCTCTCTTATTTCACTCTGTGACAGCTTYGAATTACTGCTGCCTAAGTGAAAATCCAAGACTTTGGTAGAAAATTTTATCTAATTTACACAACACAGTACTACAAGTTACTTGTAAATAAATTTCACATCGTAAATTTGATAATTTCACATCGTGATTTGATAATATTTCTCACCTGTGGTGACACCAAAGCTACTGCCTCCTTGGTAGACACAAGCATACAGACTTTGCCCCAGTTTTTCAGCTCTGCAGTGGGAGGCTGATTCTCTTACCAGAAAAGGAACCTTGAAAATGTGGTGGAACTCCAAAAAGAGCAAAGTCACTTCCTCCACTGCAATGGAAGGGTCCTTAGCTAATGTTATTTAATCCYAAGAAAAATTTACATGTGACTATACATTTATATTGTGAAGGTGACTGGAGGAGGGYGGACTGTAGTGTGCTGACTTCAATGGCACTATACCCAAATGTGGCACCATGGCTAAAGAAGAGGTTCCTCCTCACCAGCTCCTCTTGCTCTTCCCAGTGAGAGAGAAGCTGGGCTCGGATTTCTTTTGAAAGACTTTGCCTTGGAGCGGATGTAATTTGGAAGCAAGCACAGCAGATGTGTGTTAATCTCCCTGAACACGGGCATGCTGGTTTACGTTTTATTGGTGTGAGAGCAACTGAGTCTGTTTCCGAGTCATGTAACAAAAGTACTTAATAAAATATGCCTGTTGGGACTGGTGGCTAGCGTAGGAGACCTGCACGTTTATTTGTAGAGTGGTGGTATTGTACTGAACTTTCCCTATGAACATGAGGCTTGACCACATCTACCGAAAGGTTTTGCCAGCGCTTCTGTGGGTTAAATTCCCCAGAGTAGTGGTTTTGAGAGGAATCAGCAACACCAGCCAAAGGAAAAATTAAAAAGGCTTTCACTGGGCAAAACCACTTTCTCTCCTCTGTCTGTCTTTTGTAGGCCTGACTGATTTGGGCATTTGAACAAAACTTTGTGTGGCTGCAAGAAGAAGAAATGTACACAAAATATGTTTATGCTGCTTTTCAAGCTGCAAGTAGTTGGGATGGGYCCGCAATTCCAGATTTCAGATCACCTTGGTGTTCATGCACATGGGTGGGCTCCTTTCTGCCCTGTTTCGTGGATTACAAAGTCTCTTTTTGTCCACTTTTTTTTTTTTTTTTACTAATCTGGTCCACCAATTCCTCGTATTGCTCTCCTTCCTAGGTCCTTCCTAGGTTGAAGCTCTCCATACTGGTCCTGTGTTCACAGGGCTCCTGGGACACAGGAGCTGTCCCTCCGGTGCCAGAAATCACCAGCTTCTCGCCTTGGCCATCCTGGACATTTCCCAACCCGAAGAGCACAGACTGCAGTTGAGTGCAGGGTTTGGGCTCGTGAAGCTGCAGGGTCTCGGAGGAYGGGCTCTCTTTTGGCAGTGTCCAGCAGCTCACTCCTCCTGCAGACCAGGAGCCCCTGCCCACGGTGCAGCAGCCTCCGCTCCGGGGGCTCCAGCTGAGCTCAGCGGGCTCTGCGAGGGCAAGCAGGAGAGCGGGTCSCAGCCTCACGGCTACAGGAAGAGTTCCTCCTTTTCTGAAGCTRGGACATGGGCTATCTTCCCAGAACTCCCCCTCGGTAGTCAGGAATGTGAGTGAAGTTTCCCGTTCCTCGCGTGCTTTGTGGTGGTGTGGGTGCAATGAGCTAATGCTGTGGAGGTGTTTGCTCTCGCTTGTGAAATTACACAGCAACAGTTTGTGGTGGACTGAGCGTCTGTGAGGAGCAGTTAGTCACCGTCCAGCATGCAGATGTAATAACGTGTCACCCAGCCACGCGTTGTCGGCCTTTAAAGCACAGGGGCAGCTGCGAACGTGTGCATCAGGCCGTTATCCTTCCGCAGGGCAGATGTGGGTGTTCAGAAACACCCCCTCTGCCAAGGACTGYCTCTCTCCTGCTTAACTCTCAGCACATTCATTCCCACGGCGTGGAAATCCGGTAGATCCCCGTGAAAGCACTAATGGCCATAAACATAAAATAGCCTGCTTCCTCTGCTCGCTGCTGTGAAATACAGCGTTCTTGGTTCGGAAGCTCCCACGCAGATGCGGGTGTTTGGATTCTGCTCCCTAGAGAAGTGGGATGCAGCGCAAAACGCGTAGCATTGGCCATGGCCATAGTCCATCTGGGTGATTTATGGGAGCACTTCACGGCACCTTCTGCTGCTAATGGGCTATCTGAGTCCTGCAGAAAAGGTTCGTTCTGCCTTCTAATTTTAAGAGCCGTGGCAGTGGMACTGTTTGTCTCTTTTCTGGATCCCTCTTGGATTTATGTCTGGCCAAGGGTTTAGAAGAGCTGCTATAAAAGCAGAAACATCTGCTGGGGCTTTACATGCTGCCTGCCTGCCAAGTTCAACAGCGGGGCCACGCTGCGGCGGACGGGCTCTGCCCTCCCCAGGTGTCRCTGCGCTCGCCGGGAACGACCGCGGGGAAGTCTGGCTGCAGAAGGATTCAAGCAAAACACGTTAAAAAAGAAAAASAAAAAGAAAAAGAGCTTCAGCAGTTGTAGCAGGCTGTTAGGAGCTTAGGAGGGCAATTGCTAACAAGTAACAGAAACAAATCYTGCCGAAGAGCTTGTGAGCTGTTTGCATTCCCCCAATTGCCCTGATTGCTCCAGCCTCCTGCCGTGTGTCTCCTGCTGTCGTTCACTTCCCACTTAAGCACCGTGCTTGGCCAAGTGTCGCTCAGGTGGCACGGCCTCGCTGTGGTTTTAATGGCTGTTAGGAGACGCCGAGCTCGCGCGGGTCTCTGAGYGTCGCCGTAGCCTCGGGTGCAGCCCAGCAGGCTGGTTCACGGGGACACGKACGAGGCAGGCGGGTTGTGCTCCCCAGCTAATGAGCCAGCGGTGCAGGAATTCAGAACGATGCCTACGGAGGTCTGGTCATTGAGGCAATGCTCATAACTGGGAATAATCAGCCCTTTAACCCTGGGAGCAGAGCTGGTGTCCCAGAGGAGCTCCCGCTGCATTGGGGCACTGCCCGGCTCGACCCATGACGTGTGCTGGCAGTTTCAGAGAATGACCCTGGACAGCCCTCAGCAGAGCTGTGGGAGGGCTGGTAGGGCGCTAGTGCATTCAGGGTAAGGCTTTACACCGTCCAGTGTCCCTTTATCTGTTCTTATTGTTTAGGGACATTTTCATCCTTTATAAAAACGCAACTGCTCTTCAATTCTGCCGAGTGTTGGCTTCTCTGGCAAAGAGTACCACAGTCAAATTACTGACMAAACACTGACTTCACTCACCTTTTTATAAAGTGCGACAACCTGGCCATATAATTTGCTCCCCTTCCTTGCTCCTCCCCGAGCAATCATAAAACTGAGGTCAGTATTTTCACTGCAAAAGCAAAAACACCCACAAATTGAGTTAAAGAAGAGTCCCATTTATCGAAGAGCAAGTAGTTGMCTATTGCAGTTGGCAGACTCGGTTACTAGCGGTATACATAATCGCGTGTGAATGTGCATGTATAATTCATTAWAAGATTATCAGTTCTTTTTTAATTTCCTAAGTGTTCTTGTTGGAGCCAGGTCTGYTCAGCAGCACYGGGAGAATGTGCTGCTCTGTTCAGYGAGCACAAGGCCAGTTCTCTTCTCCATCCCAACATCCCTGTTGCCTTCCAGGGAGCTGCCTGACCATTAATAGGAGAATACACTTGTTTCAAAAATATTTCAGCTGTGCCTAGTGGTTTAAATAAAAAGGCTGTGGGAAATAACTAACATTTTTCCATGGCTGAGAATTTTACTGTTTTTTGCAAGCTTCAAAAACAAATGTTCTTAAACCATTCCCCTTCCCCAAAGATTGGGCAATATGTTGGATGAGAGGTTTTCCTGTGCTGATTGCTTATTTCCAGTCACAGCATTCACAAAAGATGAATAAAACTGGAATCAAATTTTTGGCAACTTGCTTTATAAACGTAATTTGGAAAATCATATTTTAGCCCCAAAAGATTTCTTTCTTTTTTTTACCTTGAATTTTCAGCAAATATTAGTTTTCTTAAAATTGGTGACAATATTATAAAGACAATATTATAAAGAAAGTGAAGTGTTTGTTTCTTTCTTAGGTAGTGATTAAATAGTTGAGAAGCCACCTTTTTGTTTTTAAAACAGTATTTCCAGAAATAATAAACTGACCTTGTGAAGGAATGCCTTTCTATTAAAAAATACACACCTCACAGTCAAATTCTTCCTGTACTCCTTAATCCAGCTAGCATTTTTATGATACCAAAGAAAACAAATTAATATTAATCATTTTTGCAGCACSGTATGAGTTATTGGGAGTGGTGTTTTATTTATGCTTCTAATATGCCAGAGCTGTCTCTCAGTAGCACTCYATTATATACTCCCTTCCTTGTTGAGACTTACTAATGCAATGCTGGATTTGCAGCTACTGAAACTAAATCTGAAAAGGATTGTTTCTCAGGATAAATGCTTGCACTCTGAGGGAATTGTTGCATGATGTATTGAATTAATTCRGTGAAGAAGGTGTAGAAAGAAACTCCTTTCTCCTATTTTCCGCCACTGCACTCTGTCTTCCTACTCACTTATTTAGGCCACCATTCATAGGTTGTATGGCTTAATTTTAGGTAGGATTACTGAAATTACTGATGTTAAAAAGCAAGTCTTCAGAAACAGTATTTTGACCACGGATCATTTCAGATGTTTTGGTTTTAGCAGGGACAAGGGGCTGGGGRGAGTTTCGGGTGCACAACCAGGTGTCCTGCAGCTGCAGCCCAGGGACAGCAGGGTCCAAAGCYTGCCCTAGCCCAGCCTGGCTCACAAATGGCAATGTAAGAAATAACACGGGTGTTTGTGGTACATCCCCCATCTCCCTGGATGTGCCATGTCCCCTATGTCGCCGTGATTGGGAGGATTCACCACAAATATTAAGCCTGGCCCCAGTCTATGCCCTCTGCTATGTGCCCTCGACAAGTTCTCTGTCCTGATGATTGAATTAATGCTCCAAGGTAGTTGTTTCCAATTAAATGCCCTACCTAAACTATCAGTTTCAGGGAGAAGGTGGTCATTACAGCTAGTAGAAGCTACAGCAATGCTTTGCTGGCTTGTGAAATATGAAGTCAAATTACCGGGGCTGTGCAGTAATGAGGAGCTTGATAATTTAACTGATAAGCAGCTAGATAATGGGCTAATGAGCAGAATGTCTGCACTRTGTTGAAGGACTAATGAAGGGCTGCACAAGGTAACCCTGTGCCACGTGCCCTGGCTGTCCCTGCTGGAGCAGGGGGTTGGACTAGATGATCTYRARAGGTCCCTTCCAACCCCAGCCATTCTGKGATTCTGTGATTTTGTAACTGGGCCTGTGCAGACAAGGAGTATGTAAATACTGTAGAGGGAGGTATGTGGCATGCTGAATGCATGGTGGGGCTAACTAGTGAGGTTTACGTGTGCATGTGTGCGTTCATTGCACCATTAATTAACCAAAAAACTGTGTAATAAATTAATGGCAGAAGACAACCAATAAGAGACTGTGTGATAAAGTATGTAAGATACCCATTATGTAAGAAGAGCCAAATTTGCACATCTCTATTTGTCCTCATGAGGAAACATAAATGATTCCAGTACTGTGCTAAGCTGTGTGTCTGGGCGAGTCGGRCAGAGGGTATAGGGTTTGGTAGACACACTTTCCAGAGATGTAAATGCAACCTTTGTTTTTTAAGTTTGTTGCAAAGGAAGGCAGTGCCCTGGTCCTCATTTTGATGTGGTAATTACCACAATTCCATAAGGAACTGACTTGCCAAAGTCACCCAGCAGGCTAATTCTTTGTTTTTATTGCAGGCTATTAAGTACTGTTTTTCACTCTCAGTGCAGATAGTTGAATGAAGTATATTTTTATATATACTCAGCAAAAGCTGAGTTCTAGAGTTCAAAACAACTTGATTCACTTTGGGTTCTTTACTGGATACAAACGCAGCTGTTCAGTTCATATTTGATGTTTTATTTTCTTTTTTCCTATGGGTGTTTTGGAGTCAGTATTTCACAGTCGAATGCGCAGAGATATTTATAAGTCGCTAAAATGTTCTAGGAGTGGCTGCTTGTCCTTCCCTGTGCTGCCAGGAGGAGGAGGAGGAGACCGGAACACTCTGCATAGGCTGTGTGCAGGGTCTGCAGCAATGAGATGAAAGCTCTGTAACTGTGGGAAGACAGAGCTGYACCATGTGCTGTGCTCAGCAGAGCCTTACAGAGAAGACGATTTTTCTGTTTTGTTTGGCATCATTTTGTTTGAGGGACTAGCCTAGCAGTTCTTAAAAATATAGATAATGTTATTAGTATTGGGTGTGTGAAAAAAGGTAGGCTCTGTGTTACCTGAACTTGAGGTTGGCAGAGTGTTTACCTGTTGGATTTGCTTACGCCATTGACTATTTACAGTAAAACAGGATTAAGAAGGAAACAGTTCTGTAATATTTCTATTTTGGGAGCAAAAATATCAGTGAGCTTCAAAAAGGTTCATCTTTTGTGGAAAGCAGAGCGGGGGTATTTTCAGGAAGCGCTGCTGCCCGGCTGATAGCCGGTGGTAACACATGGACTGATGCCGAGGTGTCCTGTCCTGCGCTCCGGCAGCCACCGCRGAAGGCTGAAGCTGCTTTGAGGAAAGGCTTTGGGTGTGGGGGAGTTTTTTGTTGGTGGTGTTAGTCTTACAAAGCCTCGTAAAGGCTAACCAATATCCTCGAAGTTTCCACATTGTACATACAAGGACCCGTGAAGTCTCACATGCTTGTTAAGTAGTAAAGATACATTAGTGCACGTTTTTTAATGATATTCCTCCGTGCAGTAGGTTTGTCCTGGCTTATGTWGTAGGAATTTTGGAATGTATCTGTGTTAAATATCATATCAGCCAATCCTTCCTTATTATCCTGGAATAGATATCTGTATATTTTCATCATAACAGACATTTGAGATGTAGTAGGTAACATTTTTTTCTGTTTTTTTAGGAGAGAGGCTGGAATGCAGAGAAAACCCCAGTGTTAGATATAAGTCTGTGCWGTAGTGAGAACCTGACCTCCTTTCTCCTGCACTTTAAGGTTAATGATATAGCTATTGGATTATTCTTCTGRCCAAAAGATGGAGAAGGAGAGAAGAAATCATTTACAATACAATCTGGAAAAGATTTAGATGGGAAGAAGTCCAAATGAGTGTTAAGCATAGCTGCATGCTCCTTCACCCTGTGATGTGTATCTTGCATCATTAATTATTTTGGACAATTCATTCCTAATCCAAAACAGCAGATCTTTTCTGTACCTTTTCCAAGGACCTTTTTTTTTTTTTTTACTAGTTAAGTAATCCTTTTGTCATCTGAAACTTTTTCATTGTTATCTTCTAGGATTTTTGCATAGTTGGAGGAAATGTACAATAGCTACGATKAAATTGAATTAAACTTCAAAGACAAAAGGTAGAAGATATCTGATCAACATGTATGTGTTGAAATGTCCCAATCATTGTCTTTCCAGTCAGTCCCTTCAATTAATTGAAAATTAGTGAAAATAAAAAAGGAAGTATTTGTGTTCTTATCCATAAAATCTCACTATCTATATTTCAATATGTTTGATATATATTTTAATATATATTTGTAAATATAATCTTGGAAAATACCTAGCTAAGCAATTCTGAATCATAGGTGTGACTCATCAGTGGAGAGCAGTTTAATGACACTGAAGGTTAGATAGGTCAACATTGGGTTCATGTCTTCCTGTTTGTCTTAAATTTCTTCTTCTTCAATGTTTCTGTCTAAAGACTCAGGAGTTTAGGTATAGTTCCAAATTGTGTTATTATAATAGTTTTATTTTGTCTCAGACATAATAAAAAACTATATTTTAAAGGAGAGATCCACCTTTACCCAGAGTTAGGGTTTTTAAAGCTTTGACTTCATCAGAGTAAATCTTTGTGCCACTTGGATGCCTTCCCAAGTAGAGTTTGAGCTCATAGTATTAAAACAAAATATACACAGTTCTGTCCTGGCTGTAATACCATGGTACAATTTCGATGATGGTTATTTCAACATGCTGTCAAATCAGAGCAACAAGCGATTTTTCCGTAAAGAAAAAGAATCGAAGAGAAATTGTTCATGTCTCAGCAGAAACACACACTTTCAAAGAAGCTGCTAGCTAGTGGGAAAGCCAGTCAGAAACCGGTTCCCTGGTTGACGTCCGCCTCCAGATATGAGTAATCCCACAGTCCTGGCATTGGCCTGCCCTGAGTGGCCCATCACCTCAATCCTGAAAGATTTTTTCCTTTGAGTTTTGCACGGAGAGCTTTTGCTGTGCTGAGAAACATCCCCACACGCTGTAGCCTTTAGTAGAGGTGGATGAGCAGCAGCAGSAGGCAACGACGTGTGCAGGACTTGCTGCATCCACGAGCAGGTCTCACAGAGAGCAAAACCCATCCCGATCCGTAGGTCCTTGCAAGGGCAGGTCAGGCTGGTCTTTGGGAAGCCAACCTTTACATGTCACCCTCTGCTTGACAGGATTGTGCTTCCACTACTGGTAAGCCATGCTCTAGTAGGACCCTTTTTGTTCTTCGTATCACTACCCTGTTACATCCTCCTTCCATTTTTACCTTGAAATGCTATTTGTATGATTTTTTTAGGAAGGAAGAAGAATGTATTTGTCCTCATAAGGACAGCTGTATTTTTTTCCTCTCCTTAGCGCTTTTGACACAGCACAAGCCTGGTTTTCAACACAGAAATAAATCCCCTTTTGAAGGGCGGTCACTCCTCTCCTACAGCTAGTATGAGACACACTTTTTGCTGCTCTTTAGCCTATTCCTGTATGGGCAGAGTCAGTCTGAGATGCCAGACTTCATAGTTCTTCAGCCTCAGCCCTCTATCCCCATAGGCGCTCTTCCCAGGACAGGGAATGCTGTCCTAGCCAGGTGCCCCCGCGTGGTACCTCTATCCGTATGCAGAGGCACCGGGTTGCTGCTGACATTGCTGGATAGTCTGGGGTTTAATGACAAAGATTTGGGGCTCTGAAGAAACGTCTCCAGGGATCCACAGATGTCCTGCCAGGCAGTGCTCCAGCTTGGACACAGGGCAGCTTTGTGTACGTGCGCTAGCCTGTGGCATCACGTAGGAACTGGATTTCTTCTTTTTGACTCCAACTTTTATTTTGCTATTGAGATAACTAGCTTGTGCCAGAAAATAAAAGGTTTTGGCCATATAAATTTTTTTTGCATTTTGTTTGCAAATAACTCAGTTACACTAGTGTACCCTACTTTGTTACAACTTTATTTTAGCCTTTTAGTACTCTTTATGAGTCATGAGGGTTAGAACAGGATTTTTTAGAGTGGAACTTCTAATCTTTGTGCTGGTTTATTCTCTTTGGTTGTACTCTTTTCTTACCTTGGCACAGCTACTCTCCATTAGTCCTGTGGAGTTACTGTCTAGTGGTCCCGTTGTATTAATTCTGTAACTGCCTCTTCAAAATAAATTGGATCATCTTTAAAGTTCAGAGAATTATTTCAGAATTTTATTACTGGGCAAACCACTGGGCCAGTATTTTATTCCTTGCAGAGAATATACTAGGTTCTTGTTTGCATTGGACCTACTTGTTCAGTACATCTGGATGAAGTCAGTGTTTTAGTGTTTGCTTTAATTTCTTTTCTGTCAAACACCTCTAGGAAATCAGTGTTAGCACTGTCCAACCTTTCCCCTTTGAAAGTTAATCAGTTGCATGCCAAATGCCCAATGTAGTGGAATTGTGTGTAGTTGATTTCTATGTAATTACTTGTTAAAACTGAATTACTATGATTGCACTCACTTTGGTAAGGTTTTGTAGGTAGCCTGTACATCTGCAGGCTGACCAACATTACAAGGTGCAGAATGAATCAAATATTTTCAGATGCCTCTGTAAAACAGATGAACTTGCACCCTTGCACTYGAGTGACACCCATGGTGGGACTCTGTGGTGGGAGGCTGGGAYTCCCCTTCCAAATAAGAAGGGAAAGATTATTTTTATGGGAGACCATATGGTGCATTTAGATCTCATGAGAAACGAATGAGGCTTCATCCAAAGYGATGTAAGTTCAAATTTGCTTTGCTTTGAGTTTTGCTGAATAATGTTTTCCTTAACCAACATCTTACCTGTGCATTCTTCTTGTGGTACACATTTCCAATACAGAGACCTARAACAAATGCTGTTCTACCCTGTAGGTTTTTCAGGTAAATGAAGCGACATTTCTGCATAGTCTCCACAATTACAGTATTTGCAGCTTTGTGTGTAATGCATGGTGGTAGTCGGGTGCTTTGATTGCTTTTATTTATCCAAAGCTATAGTGATCATCTGAAAAGAGGCTGGAGGAGGCTGCTGCCTTTATCAAGTGTGAAGTCTCATAGAAGCCCATTGTGAGTCTCCCACATGCAGCTTGTTCTCTTATGCAGCCCCAGAGCCTGAAGTCAGCTTTGCCTTTTCTGCCTACACGAATAGATGCTGCTYGTACTCAAATCCAAGCCTGTGCTGTGATTAGCTCGCTTGTGCGTGGTGGTGGTAGGAAGGTACACATTCTGTGAGTCTCTCACTGCAGCACAGTGTCATCATGAAAACTAGCACTGCAAAAAACTGCAAAATACAGACACAACTAGCAATGTGTTCTCAAACCTGCAAACATACCATTAACAGGGGCAAGTTTCTTTTAGTTGCTAATGAGCAAGGAAAAGAACAAAAGGATGGCAGAGAAGCATTGAAAATGTTTGGGTATTGTTGCAGTGTTTTGCTGCTGAGGCCTTTAGAAGAAAGCACTTACTGATGTTTGATTTCTTTCAGGTCATCAGATTTTGGGACTTTGTACACAAAGCTGAACCTGCAGCCGGGGATTGCCACTGTTATTGACAATTTCTACATTTGTCCCACCAACAAGAAAAAGGTATGTGGTAAAAAATGACTTCTTATAGTGCAGCTGAGAAGCTGCTACTGCATGAAGTTTTTATAGGTTTTTAAAATATAGAGAAATGGTTTTCACAGAGCTGCTGGTCATCACAGGCACAACTGTGACATATGGCAGTGGGTTATTTATTACTGAGGAACAATATAGTAGGGGAGAAATGAGGATGTTGATGTCTGGAAATTGTAGGCTTGCGGAGGTCCATGCCTATTCTGGGATTAGCACTCAACATGCTTAGCTGTTATGCATAAGTTCAAAATACTTTGGAGGTTGCTCGGTATGAATTTAGGAAGTGGACAATATGTCTATGAGAGTGATGCATATACTGTGTAAAACCTGAATTAAAAAACAAAAAAGACCCTTTCTTTGAAACTCTCTTAAAAAATGTTCCTGCATTGTTACTAAACCAAAAAGTATTTTGTGGAGTCTAGGAAGATTAAGTGAACTTCATAAGTGAGAGTGAAATCGACCCACTGAATGTATTTACAATGGATTTTATATTAGAAGCAAGCAAGAAGAGTGATTATGAGAGAAGGCAATAGCAACCCTTCTATGTCTGCAAAATGCTCATGATTTAAACTGCAGGAATTGTGAAATATATTGTGAATATATTATTGTGAGGAACACAAGCACAGTGGGCCTCTCATGAAGTAAGGATTTTCTTTTGATAGAGGCCTCTTAACTACAGTGTAATGCAGAAGAATTGATTTCATGCAGAGGCTGCTGATTGGGAGGACAGTGCTAGTTGTGTTTGTCTGTCCGTTCTGCCTAATCAAAAATCAGGTTATCTCAGAGAGGCTGCCTGGATGATGAAGTACATTTTTCTATTTCTCTTGCAATTGTGACCGGAGTTTTTGTGACCGAGCAATGCTATGCCTGAGTTAGATAATACATTTTTAATCTGCTGTGAAGTCAGTAATGATTTTTCATTTCACGAAGTGGGACTACCACCCAGCGCAGAATCTCTCTGAGCACTGCACGTCTCACAGCGAAGATTGACGGGTGATTTCAAGCACGAAAAGAATAAAATAAAATTTTAAAAAATCTTTACTCATGGCAGTTTGTGGCATGAAGTCCAGAAGGAGGAGACACCTGGGAGAGCTTTGCCCAGCTTCTCCAGCCGCAGTGGAAAAGCCTCCCCAGCATGTGGGGTCAGTAACAGTGTAAATGTCCCTGTTGTCTGGCCAAATAACGAGTGTTAAGAATGTCAAGACAGAAGGACACTGGTGTTTACAAAAACCTCCTGTTAACCTGATCTCAGAAAAACATATTTTCTCCTCAAGGCAACGTGGAGTACATAGACATAAAAACTCTGCAAAATAAACTAACGTCACATTGGAATTCACTTGCCAAATTTTGGAAGTCTTTAAATATGCTATTTTTATGCTGAGTTGTGCTTTCTACAAGATGTTCTGTAATATACAAACAACAAAACAGAAGGGCAAAAAGAGTTGCAGGGCTTCTAAATGAAGCCAGATGGAGATATATTTATACATAGGAAGGTGCATACATGCACACACATGGTAGAGGCCTGGTGAAAGCAGTGCCATTAAATTGTTTAGCCAATATTTGCAGATCTGCCTTTGGGGTGCTGGAGCCCCACATGGCAGGTGAGGGAGATGGCCTGTCGCAAGATCCGGTAAGAACATTGTCAGTCATATGGGCAAGTTTTCTGATGTTGGACATTGGATTAAGGCACTAAGGTGGCCTGGTGATTTCACAG
This sequence comes from Eudromia elegans, assembly GCA_003342815.1. Taxonomy (NCBI): domain Eukaryota; kingdom Metazoa; phylum Chordata; class Aves; order Tinamiformes; family Tinamidae; genus Eudromia; species Eudromia elegans. The sequence continues at coordinate 6,530,389 of PTEX01000005.1, read as the reverse complement.
AAGTTACTTGGAAAGATGGAAAATGTCTCGTTGTCTCTCCACTTCGGCATAATTGTGCTGGGGTAGAAGAGAGAATACAAAGCGCTGACTCCCTTTACTTACCTGAGAAAAAGTCTCAGGGTTTCAGTCTTTCCATTTCCTCAGTGTAGATGCCATCTGTGGAACTCTTCACAGAATCACAGGGTGGTTGAGGTTGGAAGGGGTCTCTGGAGATTATCTAGTCCAACCTCCTGCTCCAGCAGGGACCCCTAGAGCACGTGGCACTCCTCCTGCTTGTCGCTCTTGATCTCTTGCAGACACTCAGAGCTCTTCCTGCAGACACTGCTTGTCATTTCCACCTGAATGTCATCGAGAATCGACCTGATGTGATTTTAGCTGTGTAGACTTTAGGCATCTACCCTAAGCTCGCCCTGAAGTTTCCCTCTGAAGTCAATGGAGAAACTTGGGCACCTCCACAGATGGCTGATCCTATCAAACATCCTATCAAGAGCATAGTTAATGCTATTTATAAGAGTAAGGTTGAATGGTCTTGTAGAGGTTGCTGTAAGTGACTTTGTGGGTTTAAGGAAAACCTAACTGTAGCTGCCTATGGATGTATAGAAATAGCTGGGAAACAAGTGGCTTTTATTTTGCTATACAGTTACATCAAATATTTGCTGGAAGGCTCCGGTCTAACTCTTGAACTGAAATTGCTTTCTCAATTTATCTCCTCCAGTATACCAACTCCTGGAGTGAATTAGGGTTTTCTGAATGTGCCTGTAATCTGTGAGTTGTAATTATACCATATAAACCATTGGACTTAAATGTGTGGTTTATAGAGCAAATCTGAAATTATTCTGAAAGTGTTCAGTCCCTGTGGATTGCTCTAGTTTGCACTTTCTTAAGAGGACCAGTTGAAAAGAAAATGTCGATCCTTCTTATCTTTCCTACCCTCTTGATAAAGACGTTAAAATTCCACAGAATTATGCTTTTTATTATGAAGTGCATTAGCAAATGCAGAGGTTAAAACCATATCATTTTCACCTAGTGCTCCGTGGAAAAAGGATTGTATAAGAAAGAATCAATTACAAGGTTAGCTATAGGAATGCTGGAGACTTTGAACTAGCTGGTAGAAGGAAATAAATCCACTTATAAACCCTCCTGAATCCTTGCAAAGAAGTGGCACATTCATTTTCTGTCTTACTTTTCTGTGAACAATTTGTGATGACTACCGTTCGTAAGCCTCCAGGAGCAATCAGGAAGGAGTTATATCACGTCTACACCATCTTTTGCAGATTGAGATGAATGCCTGGCTCTTGTGCTGACCAGATGAAACAAAGCTTTGATATAAAAACTGTATTGTGATGAGGACTGTGGGACTCAGGCTAACAAACCCATTTTTGACATGAACTGATGGCAGACGTCCAAAGGGAAACCTGTAGAGCCCTTTGCGTGTGGCCCTGACTGACCTTTCTGGTGGAGTCCTGGTGTGAGCTGCGAGTGCATTGCCTCTTTCAGAGCTGGACTGCCATCAGGCAGCAGCAAAAGCAGAAGCCTTCTGCACCCAGATGCAAAAGACCATGTAGGCTTGTCCGAAATGCTATGAAACAAGAGAATCTTGTGAGGTATAACAGCATAGTTAGGATTTAGCACTTCCTGAGGATGCGTTAATGTTTCCACTACAATATAGCTCACTCAGTGTAGCAGAAGCCTGCAACTAAACACAGCAGAATTACTAATTGCATTGCTCTGACCTGGCTTGGGAAGGTTGTAGGCCAAGGAGGGTGAGTTCTCCTGTGCATTATCTCTGACTTCTCCATTTGGAGGCACTACTTCATAGATCCACAATGTAAAATAGCCTTATTCTCTGTCACAGGCTGCATTGCAGTCCTAGAAGAGTCAGACATTGATAAGGAATGTTCTTATGCTATAAAAACCAGAACTTAGTAATTATTTCCTTTTCAGTAATGACGCTGATGTTATCTGTAGTGTCAAACTGTTTCAGGCATCCTAGGATGGACAGTGTGGGAAAAATGATTTGATCTTGGTCCTCAGTTTTCCAAAGTCACACTGTGATTGTGATATGGAGGCAGTGCATGTTTACTCATAGGATAAGGAATTCTGCTTTCCAATGTGTCAGTCTGGAGCCAGCCAAAGTAAATCCTTTCTACAGAGGACAAAAGTAATCAAATCCAGTTTCACTGAAACAAATTATTAAGAAAATGTGTAATATTTTTATAAAGAATATGTGCTGTTACATGTATAAATTACATATTTATTTTAATACTGTCTGTATAATGTTGGTGGGAAGGAGCTGAGTGAAAATTGTTTTTCTTTCATATTCAGCAAATATTTTAATTTTCACTGGTATAAGGGCAAATGAAGCATACATCCTTCTGTTTATCCTTTTCTGCAAAAGAGGCAGCTAAGCAGTGTACATACAGTTTTCATATTAATAGGAAATAAATATTGATTGTGCATACACTGATTTATTCCTTAAAAGGGTCGAACACTTACATTTCCCAGCTCTCATAATAACCAATAGCTGAATGTTTTTCCAAACTAAACAAAAAGATGACAAGTGTGCATTCTTGCTAGCAAGCCATGCAGAACACTTATACATAAGATTACTATTTTATATATAAAGAAATAGGCTGTCCTACATAATATTTAAATTCCCAATATTTCAAAAATAGTAACAGGATGAATTGCACATGATAGCAAAAAAGTTCTTGCCACGGATCTAAAAATATTTCCCAAGAAACAACTGGGTTGAGCAGTGTTTGTCAGCACTGACAGGTAAATACAGTCCCGTTGCATGTTGATATTTGTTTTTCAGAGCAAAACACCTTTGGTGGAACTTGTAAAAGGCTCTTCTTTTTTTTCTAAAGTATCTATTTTCCTCAGGGATCCTATCAGAATATCTTCAAATATACCGAGCTGTATTATCTTCCAGTCTTTGTAGTTGAAGTTGTCAATAACTTTCAATAACTTGAGTAGGTCCTTCAGGAAGGATTCCCTGTGAAGCTGCGGAATACAAGTGTGTATGTTATGATGATGCAGCCATCATCCTGCTCGAGCTGTGTTCTGCCTGTATCACTATTCAATAATATGCTAGCGATGCAGCACTCAAGTACAGGAGTAACTTGACTGTGTTGTGTTGCTTAAGACTTCCAGGACTGTTCAGTTCATCTTCCAGTTTTCCACAGGCATCCAGAATTATGCTTAGGGATCAAGAAGTATCCCTTCCTGCCTAACCTGGGGCTGGGAAATTCTACTTTCTCCCTCCGACTGATTCCTACTAGGTTTGGAAACCAGGCTGTTTTCACCCTTCATAGGTAAACAGGCCAACATCAAAAATACATACAGCTTTAACATGATTTTCACCTCTCCTCACACCTCCTGAGCGAGTCAAAGGGAATAACGCTATTACAGTATTATTTACGTAAGCCATATTCCTTAAACTGTAAACTTCAAATGCATTTTTCTGTATAGTATGATGGAAAAAGGTTTGTTTTTTATTTTTATATATATAAAGTAATTTACATGCTTTCTGTGCATTTCTCCATCTCAGACTTCTGCTCAGTGAGCTTTAAAAGAATCCCCTGCTCTGGGTATTTAGATGCATTATTGTCTTTGAAAAATTTTCTACAGGTATTTTTAGCAGAACACTGAACCACACAGTTTGAAGCTATTTTTAAATTTTCTTACTCCCTTTTGACATCTTAATGTTTTATAGTCTAGCACTTGGAGAAGATGGTGGTCAAAGGCTGTACTTCATTAAAAAATACAAACCTGGCTAACTGTGAACAGCAGATTGTCATGACTAGTCTCTAGGTCTTCCATAGCTTGTAGGATAATTACTCCTTAAGGCAGAGGGTGTGTGGGCTAAGTGGGTTAATGCTTGAACAGACACTCTGTGTTATTATTGTATCCTATAATTTGTTTGGTGTTTAATGTAGAGATCTCAACTGAAGTTTTTGAGATTGACCTTTCACTGTGATTTTTGTAATCAAATGTGTAACTTTTTTAAAATCTATAATCAAATCGGATGTTTAACTTTTGCGTTCTCCTATGCTCAGGCATGCAGTTTTTTGAGCAAGAGTAGTCTTGTCTCAGCTACATGCTGATGATACATTCGTTTGTTCTATTTTTATGAGTTTCCTGTCTAAATCTCATTAATCACAAATGCAGACCAACAACTACAAAAAGCTCTAATGGCAAATTAGGTTTACTGTAGTGGAGCCAAAAATAAAGGACTAGTTTGTGGGAGTATAACATAAAAAAAGATTTATGTAAAAATGGAAAAGACCTGTGAGCAAGTGTGAAGTTGACCATTGGGCATGTGTTTCTGCACTTGAGAGACATCCGTTTTCCTCCTGGTAATTCTGGGAAGAGAAGGAATCCAAGCGTTGTATTTTCAGCAAGGTTTTATTGCCTGGTACAATGAGCAGGGGGTAGTTGCTTGGAGGAATAGAAAGAGTCAGGAGCTTATCAGAAGGCAAGCCTGAAGCTTCCCTCTGCATCTGAGGAAATGTGGTTGCTCCAGTGGGAGCTGGCCGGAGGCCTGGTCCTCAGCTGGGATGCAGGATGATCCATACCAGGGGAGTTTTAAAAATAAGGGCAATTTTGCCAAATTGAGAGCAGGCTGTGGATTCTTGGAGTTCTAGGCCCAAGTCTAAAGCTATGCTGTGGGCCAAGGACAAAGACCTGGGACAGGCTTGGCAGTGCCTGCAGCACAGACCCTGGGCAGGCCGCGCGTGTCCCTTGACTTGCCTGCTACATGGTTGGCCTTAAGAGACTCCTGAACTCCTTCATCACTTGAGAGAGGAGCTTTGGGAGGAACCAAAACCAACTGACGAGCCCAAACTGTGAGGGACAGTAGTTCCTGGCTGGGACAGCTCTCCAGAGCAGAGGGAGACCTCAGCTTTTCTCGGGCACAGAGACTTTCTGGTTGTCACGGCTGGGGCTGCAACTGTGGTCGTCTACTTAGGAGCTGCTGAAGATCACACTTGGTTTGAAGGTTATGCGTTCCTGTGAGAATATGGTTTTCCTGGTAGATTTTCTTATGCAGTACAGTGCCTGCAGAATTAAATAGAGTAGAGAGGCAACTCCTAATATGTAGGAGAGTGTAGGATTGTCTCCAAAAAGAGAAGGCTGTGCAGAGCAATTGGTTTGGATTTGCTAAAAGAAGCAGAAAGGAAGAAGGTATTATATCTTTGCAAAGGGAAAGAGAAGAAAAGAGAGAGAAGCTAGTTTTAATGAAGAAATGGTAAAGAATCAGTAACCAGCATTGTACATTACAGCATATTTAACTGATTGCCCAGTGTGGTATCATGAAACAGGTACTGTCATATCCATAGAGCAGTCAGATTTCCACTGAAACACCTGGCAGGCACAAGATGAGATTTTCCTATGATTAATTTAAGATTATTCATATCTATTGAGCTTATAATGTGTGCTGAGGTGACTTTCATCTAATTATTTACTGAGCATCACAACACGCCTGGAGGCATGTGCAAGGCTCCCGTTTTACAGAAGGGAGGAAGTTGGGAACTCTTTCATCTTTAACTCAGAGTCTAACCACAGAGATGACTAACCACCACCATAATGGTAAGGCAGGGGCATATGAAAACTTCTCRACACTAGATGAAAAAAGATGATTAATACTGTTCAGGAGGTCTGCAAGGGCGATGCGGAGTGCTCATATTCCCCAGACGGCCGGAGAATAACGGTGTGGCACGTCTGAAACATTCATCATCCCGCTGATGGATCTCCCGCCTCTCCGGGGGGCCGGTGCCTTTCCCGCTCGTTTCCCCAGGGAGCGAGCGGCCGCGCGCGTCACGGGCTCCCACGCGTCTTGCTCTGCTGGCGTTTTCCAATCTACTCGTGTGTCAAATTCTGCTTCTCTTCGCTGCATCTGTTTGACTTCCCTGCGCTCGTGCTGACCACGCAAGCTCCTCTCGGGAGCGGGGATGCGGCAGGATGTTTTTCCCTGGGAATGGCATGAGAATGAGCAGGGTTAAGGTGCTGGTGCAAAGGTTTTGCAGGGTTGGCAGCATGCTCATCTCCCTGGGGATCCCTGGGCAGGCTGACCCCCTGCAATGACAGGAAGGAAACTGTCATTTAAACAGTCAGCTGCCGCCAGCTTGCATTTACCGCACAAATACTCCTAGAATTGATCAGGACTCCTGAAGCACTGTGAATCTCACTGCTAAATATTGCATTAATTGTGTAGATTCCAGGCGCTGTAGCACTGGCTACAAGGCATGAACTCGGCTTTTGGTCCACGAGTTTCTAGTGCTGAAATTAACATCGAGTCCCAGGAGCACTCGGCAACAGCAACTGCTTTGGAAGGGGCAGGACCAGTGTGACAAATAAATTGTAATCCTGTCTTTCTCATACAGCCCATTCCCATTTATTGGAATARAGTTATCAGAAACTCATGCAAACATAAAACGGGATTTTTTTTTTCATTTCACACTATGTGCCKCCATCAGGCAGAGAGAGATTCTCACTCAGGGAACCTGAAATCTCATCATTTTAACTAAGCCGTCTCTGGAGCCGTCGTGACGGTGGCCYCTTTCACAGTCTAGCGCTGGAGACAGATTTTTTCCATCTGTTACAGTAAAACACTGCGTTGCTATAGTTCCTTCAGACCAGAAGATAACYATCAAATGAATGGTGGATTCTTCATAGTTTCTCATTTGTTTTTGAAATGGGATCTTCTACAAGTGCTTGTTTTGTTTTATGTCYAGCCAGTATTTCTCTCTCCACATTCTTAATGATTTCTAACAGCTTTTCATTGCCTCTTTGTGTCCATTCATCTCTTAATCGCTTTCCAGCTTTTTTTCTTTTTTTTTCTTCATTTCTTTCCTGCATTTCTAAGCATTACTGCGTTCTTTATACCTCCCAAGCAGCTTCTGGAGCAAATTAAACCTTTTTCTTTTGCAGTTACAATGATTAAAGAAAAGTGTTATTTAGAAAAATGTAATTAATGGTCTATATTTCTATTCAAAGTCWTATTTTTGTTGGAATACTAATAGAACTGCTGACACCTCCCTCACTGTAATTCGAAAAATGAATCTCTTCAGTAAGGATGGCACAGAGATTAGATGAGGAAGCTGTTAGCCAGGAGACCCAACTCCAATTCCTGTGACCTTGAGCAAGCCCGGACCTCTCTGAAGTGTGACGTCCCACTGCTATGTACCTCATAACATCATTTGCCTTGCACAAAACATTATGATGTGACATGATTTGACAGTCTACATTGAAGTCAGATTGCAAGGTTTTGCTGAAAGTGCAGAATTAGTCCCTTTTTATTTTTCTTATTCAGGAAGTTAAGAGAATGATACTTAAGTATGCAGAATACCTGTGATCCTTAGATAAAAGGCGAGTATTTTGTGATTCCATTTTGAGAGGTATGCATATTTATAATGTGTTTTTTCATGCCACTTTCCTGCAGTGCTGAACAGCATTGTAGGATTTACACTGTACTGAAAATAATTGTTGTAAGTATGATCCCATGTTTTGCAAAATTAATTAGAATTTATCTGGCATGGTCATTTCAGAACAGAACTAATACTTTGAATATGAGGGTAGCATTTCTATTCTCACAGAAGTGGGGAAATTTAAGCAACTTTGCCCAAATGGAACAGAATTAATTTTCTGCAACAGCTGCTGGAACTATAACTCACGGGCTTTCAGTCCTGTTCTGAGTGTGCTAAACAGCTTTGCCACTGTGGACACTGAAAGGGTGTTCAGATTGGACTTAATGTTTTCCTTTTCGAGCAGACACTAAGCCCCTGCAAGGGGGAAGGTGGAGCGCTCTGGCAGGCGCAGAGCCTCAGGTAGCACTGGGCGATCCCGAGTGTTTATCCTGCAAAGCTCCCTGCCAAAACCCGGGATTGCGAGTTGCATAAAAAGCTCTGCTTTCCGTGTAGCTATGACTACAGGAATCGGACCTGCATCTTTGGGAATAAGCAAACATCTCGTGTCAATTTAAAATGTTAAATGCACTGGATTTCTTCTTCTTTATTGCTAACATGCGTCCTGTTTATTTAATTCAGTCATACCTGTGAACTAATTTTTTTTCCACGTTGAATCACTTCATATGATTTGGAGAGTGAAAAAGCCTTTACAGTTTGCGATGCAGTACAGGCAGGAATAAATTAGTGTGYTTTGGCTAAAAGCAGAGCCTGACCCTGTGAACGTTAAGGCCGCGGCGCCTGGTTCTTTSTGCGGGCGCCGCTGGAGCCAAACGTGTTGCAGCGGCGCGTTAGGCGGGTGGTTTTCTGCATTGCAAGATGCTGCAGTGTGGAATGGGAGACCTCGGCCTCCGGTATTATGCGGACTCTGGGAATTGAGGGGGTTCTGCTCTTCCCCGCAATTGCAAAGCAGAAAGGCTCCTCTGACACTCTCCCACGCTGGATGTTATTGCAAGGTCCAGGCATAATTTTTCAGTTGACTTAGGCAGACAAAGTCTATAAAACTGTCATTTCTGGAATAAAATGCCATTCAGAAGGCACTAATGTTCCAGGCTAATATTGTTTGGTATACTGTAAGGCCATATTAAAACCGCTTGTGAGTTGTACTCTATCGCAAGCTCTCAAAACTTTATATGCATGTAGATGGTTTTGTGTCTCCTGCTAATAGCTTGGGGAATTCTGAAGATTGGATTTCCGCAGATGTGGATGCRCAGAGATGTAAATGACTTGCTTGGGAAATAAATGAGAGCGATTTAATAATATGCCAGGTTTCTGTGCTTCAAGCAGGAGACTACCCTTTGCTCCTCTCAGAATAACAGATAAATTAATTCAAACACGTCTCTGCCAGTTCAAAGGGAAGGTTTGTGAAGGGACTGTTGACACCATGAATATTACCAGCAGCCAAATGTATGAAAGCTTATTTTTCAAATAATAAAGAAAAGCTAATATTTTTAGAATGTAGGATGGAAAGATGGGAAGTAGTATTTTTAATGGCAAAATCATAAAGAACCTTAAATAAATAAGGAAACAAGGTGTGTGTTATTGTTTGGGAAGATKTAATAGATAAATATATAGAATTTGATATTAGTTCAGTAATACYTCCCTCAAGGCTAAGAATGTGACTTCTGAGGCAAATATGAAACTTATKTATGAAGTTGGTTAAAAAGTTAAAGAAAAACTTTTTAAAAATACTAGAGGCAGTTGGAACTGCACCTTTCAAAGTTACACTGAGGAACAAAGAAAGAAGCTTAATACAGGTAGGAGCCTGATTTTAGATGCYGTGTTTGAAAACATTGGTCCTGTGGCTCTGCACAGTTCATAGACTTGCCTCTTTCTTAACATTATCTGCTGTAAATCAGTTACTCTGTAAAACATGGCTAGGTTGGAATAGGGCCACAAAAGCTTTTCAGTCCCTTGAAATTTTCTAGACACATTTATATATGATTTATAGATGAAAATAAGAATCTTGGAAAAGAGTTGATGGATTCAAGGTAAGGAAAAATAGATTAGATTGGCTGAAAKATTTTGTTGCAGCTGTGATCTTTTTAGATGTAGTGKTTTTTAAGGTGTTTTGTTRGGAAACACTGCATTTTTTCCAATGTTTTCTGCTCWTTTTTTTATTATTATTTTCTGAAAATTCTCTTTTGAACATTCTGCTAGCACGTTATTTGGGGTAAGTTCTCTTATTTGGTAGGACATTTGTTTGGGGTGGAGTTTTTGCCCTTCTCTCTTGCCTGCCTCCTCCTAATGCAGCTTTGCAGTAGCTGAGGGTGTATACTTTGCTGTTCCTTAATACAGCTCTGTTACCTGGCCCTGCATTTAAACCGTGTGCACAAACATAAACTATATATTACCTAATTATATCCCAGAAAGACGCTGGATCTCTAAGTAGTCATTAGAGCAAATAGGTTTATTTAAAAACACCATGTGATGCAGTGGTGGAAAACTAATGTTTGCAGATTAGTTTTTGTGGTTCAGCTACCARATATCCACAGTGGACACCAAGACTGGCACGGCCGCCTACTTCGGCAGGGGTCAATGGGTAGTGTTTGGAAATCTTAACAAACAACAAAACCACAACCACCACAAGCCATTAAGGCTATTCTCAAGACTGTAACCATTTTCACTGGTCCATAGAAGAGTGAAGGATAATGTAAGAATGCACAGTAAATTTTTCAGTCCACTTTTTTAAACAATAATTACGTGTTGGTAGCTAGACAGTAAGATATTGTGCTTTCTCCCTGCAGGGTTAAATTTTCCAACTTACTTTGAGTTCTTAAGGAACTACAGCAATCAACAGGAGACCTCCAGCTGAGCTTGCCCCACTCTGTCATGCTGTGTCATATGGTAATCGGAGCTACTCCAGATTGATGACCTTTCAGCTAAGGCTGTTGCTTAACAGTGTGCGGTGCTGCAATCTGGGCTTTCACGTGGCTTGAGTATTGATTTTGGAGATGCAGAGAGCTGCAATAGGAACCTGAGGAGGGCTGGCAGCACTGTGACCTGGCTTGCTTGTATTCCCTTTGGCTCTAGGCAAAGCATGTGGCTCCCTGGCCAGCTGGGGACAGCGGGTCCATCCCTGCCCTGCCTGTGTGAACGCGCTCAAAGGCTGCCCGGTTCCCTCATCGTAACCAGCTCTCCCTCCAGCTCTCCATTCCACCTTCCTTCTTTTCCCCTTCTCTTTTTCTGTTCTCTCCCTTCCCACTGCAGATCAACCAGCAGACCTGGACAGCCAACGCTGACAGAATATTCCTATTAGATGTAATTTTGGTCAATAAGCACCTCAAAGCCATGCACTGCTTTGATAAAATATCTTTTTATTTCCTTTGGACAAAGAATAGTCTTATTCAAAACTCTATGTAAATTTACTACTTCTCTTTCTAAAGCCCTAGGGTATGAATCCCCTTTAGAGCAGGATACCATGGTGATGAGTGACTTAGAAATACCGAAGACAGAGAGTGTGATGATGGTTGCTGTGGTATTCTTAATCCCCTCCTGATCCTCTTTATATGAGACTAATTCTATGTGAAAAAGCCAAGATCCAGCCTAAATTCTCTCCCAACCACATGAATGATAATAGGGGAGCAGTGCAGGGCTGCTTCAAGGGGCATCTGAGCTCGTGACCCATGTTGGTGCTTTTGGTTTCCATTCGTTATGTCACCAGATGTTCCTGAAATCCTCCATGGGTTTACTCATCTAAAGGACTCTTTCAGAAACAGGGTTTTCTGCCRTGAATGAGGTTGCTTGCCGATTGCTTCAGCATATTGTCGATATTGGCTCATCACAAGTAATGGCCAGCATGTAATATTTATAGACCCTTTCCATAAAGATTTCCACTGGGAATAGCAGGATCACAACCAATTGCCACAGCTGCTGCTTACAAAAACCAGCTCGGTTACCACACCTTGGTTGGAATACTCTATCCCTGTGTTATATTATCCAATAAATACACTGCAGTTGATGTCTATTTGAAGAGATCTCACTCATTTCAAAGTCTCGGGAGACCATCTAAGTTGTGTGGCTGCAGCGCTGAAGAGCAGAGCTGCCGTTTGCTACCTGCAGTAACAGGGCAGCCTGTGTTTCACTGCAGTGTGACTGGCAGCCTGGAGGCCTGAAAAATATGTTCTTGTCCTCAGGGAGCAGAGGTGTCAGCTTCCCACGTCTCAAGAGGCATAAAAGCACTATCTGATGAGTCAAATTGCAATCAAATTAGCCTTGCTAGAGCAACACGTTGAAAATGTTGGCAATTGCCATTTTACTTTTCCCTTTTTTAATCATAAAAGATCCACTGCAATTTCTCATAAGTTTTCTTGAGCTTTACAAGACAGAAAGCTGCCCTGAGCTATTATCTCTCTGTCTCACCCAGCCATCTGGAAATTTTAACCTGAGAAATGAAAATAAAGTAAAAAGTTAAAAAGCTTTTTTTTTTTTTTTTTTCATTTCTGCTTCTATTCTCATACCTGTTAAAAATTACTGAGTTTGTCACTGAAGATTTACTGAGTTAGTCATCAGAAGGGAAAGCTATGGAACCTGTCTTTATTCTGGAAAAAATAAATTGTMAAATTTTACTTTTTATCATTTTAGATAATTATTTGACTGACAGAGAAGTATTCTGAAAGAGTCAGTTCTGCAGATATGTGTGGATAGATAAATTTGTCATGTCTGTGCTCAGATATCCATGCCATCTGTTTTCATGAGTTTSAGAAATCTGTGACTTGTAACCTTGGGGTAGTTCAGAATTTATGTTTTGTGGCAGAAAGCATCAGGGACACCCACCCCTAGAGCACCCTCACGCTGGTGGAGAAGAGGGGGTTTTTTAGAGCTTGCAAGCACCACGGAGGTCAGACAGTCCGTGTACAAGATGCAAACAGAGGGTTTTGAAATGTTTTTCAAAGTCCACAGGTTTTCTGTAAGGTAGRGCCAATTCATCACCAGAACTAGACGAAGATGAGGGACCTTAGTTTGCTGATGATCAGAACAACATGTTCAGGAGAGGTGTTAGCCATGAAGGAGTTATTTGGTCTGGCTGGAKCTGTAATTCCATCATGCTGCTGAGTACAAGGTGTGTGGGTGTGTGTTCAAGGCGCTTCACAGCAGAGCAGAACCACTGCTGCCTCTCTTGCATCCCAGGGTGAGAAACCAAAATGATATTCTGCCCAGGCTCAGCTGCTGAGGTTGGAAGCAGAGGTTGGTTGCATGACCCCTAACTGTAGCTGATTCCCTGGAAGAGGCTCAGCTGGGGCTGTGACACATCTCTTAATGGAGAAATACAGAACTATTGTAATATGAAATGGGCAGAGTGYTCCAGTTGCTGGAGTAGCTTCATTCCTTGAAGGTCTCCACCTACCAGTGTTGTGGACCAATCATTTGTTTCATTACCCTTATATTGATTCATCAGTACTAGTGCTAAACAAACAGAGATGGCTCAATTGTTGGGCTTAYCATTTCTGATAATTCTTCACCTCTGAATTTCTTTTTCTTCAAAAAAAAAATCATAGAGTCATGGAATCATTAAGACTGGAAGGAACCTTTAGAGATCATCTAGTCCAACCCCCCTGCACACACAGGATCACCTAGAGCATGTGGCACAGGGTGGCATCCAAGCGGGTTTTGAAGATCTCCAGAGAAGGAGATTCCACAAACTGTCTTGGCAACGTGTTCCACGTTTATAATAGAAATTCAAAAGGAATTAAGAAAAACCCTTTCAACTTCTGTCTTCTTGCCATGATGAGGAATTATCACTGAGATGGAAAACTGACCATTCCAGAAAGACCAAATTTTCTTCATTCAGAAATAATATAGAAAAATAATTAAATCAATATAGATTTTTTCAGTACATATTGCACAGAATTGTTAGTTGTTCCATGACTATTAAATCGTGGGGAAATTGTTACATTAGGATGGCTGATAGATGAGTCCAGAGGTGATTCCATGTTTTAGGAGCATRCCTCGTATTGTTGCATGTTGATTGCCATTATTGAGAGAGCTGAATGGTTTGTACTTGAGATATTGCCTTCTATTGACCTGTTTTTACCAATATTTGGCCATGTTCTCAAAACCAGTAATCCCCAACTGATTCTGGGCAACATTCTTGAGTAGATGGCAAAGCACAGAAAACTCTTTTCCGTAATTTTTCTCTTTTGACATGTCTGTGACAATGAACAACATGGAAGAGCATCGCAGAGAGTATGTTCTTTCCAGTGCTACTTTAAGAGCTGCCCTAAAGATTAGTGATTAATTGAATAGTGAAAAGGAAAATCAAGATGCAAATTAGGTGGATTTACTCTTCAGGATCTAAGCTAAGAGGCATTTAGTAAAATACTGTGGAAAACTCTTTCTGTTTTGGCTTATGCCACCATTGCTTCATTCACACTTCATCACCCTTCCTGGAGTCTACAGCCTTTTGTCAGCCACAAGAATTGAGTGTTGAATATAGATTCTTAATTGCTGCATGCACTATGAATAACTTTTGTTATCAGATTATATCCCTACGGCACCGAGTACAGTTTGAGATCTATATAAAATGCTTTCTAAATATGATAAGAAGTGTCACTAGAGCTCATCCTTGATTAAGAATTTATTTCATTCTCCTCTTAACAAGGATTGACTGGATCACAGGCCATTTCATTTAGGAGCTGTATGTGAGAGCTTTGTTGATTTTTAATTTTCTTCCATTGATTTTCAGCATCCAGAGAGCACTTGTTCTCTAATGGCTCTCAGTGTTGGTGTTTGCTTCCAAATTGAAGTAAAAGATAAATGACTTTCAGGGTAATACCTCTCCAAGGGCTCTCACTTGAGGGCTGGTGACTGTTAGCAGAGCTGCAGTGTGTTTAGAAAAGTTCTGTGCTCAAACAAAAGCATTCCCGAGCCTCTAAAGAGGACAGAATGGGTTTATTCCTTGGCCTGGCACCACAACAATTTCCAGTCAATTGGGATTTCTTTGTAGGGAATAGCCCAATTTGTCCCCATTTATCTTAAAAAGTGAAATACTCAGCACTTTTGTTAATGGGGATTCAGATATTTTTCTCATGTATATTGTGTTGTTTTTCCTCGACAAGCAATTGATTTTTTCAGTAAAAGCAAGGGAGAAGAGCTGCTGGTGTTTCCTTAGTTATGAACAAGTATTTGTGCTAAAAGGCAGCATGCTTGTACTGAGACTGAAAAGTTTTGTCCTCTCTATTGGAAAACATTATCTGGAAGTGTCTACAAATTTACTTGACAAATTCTTTGGTAGCTTATGAATCTGAAGCTCATGTAAGTCTGAACTTGTAGGCATCTAGGTATTTCAGGGCTGCTTTTGCACTGTTGCTGTGACAGGTTACTGTGTTGGGTTATAGCTTTCTGTGGCACAGCCATGAAAAGGGTCCTCTTCAGCTCTCCTTATTCATCATCCACTCAGGACAGACTTCACTGTTTGGAAAAGATATATGTTCATTCAAGGCTGGCAATAGAAAAACATGGGAAAAAGAGGTGAGGCTCTCGGAGCTCCAGGGAGCAGATCCCATAGATGGGAAGCCTCATCTTGGAGAAGTGCTGGGCAGCATCTGCTCCCATCGGCTCCTCTGGCCCGCTCTGGAAACATCAACACATCAGAAGATCCTATTTGTGTTTCAGATATTTTATACAGCATCATGCAGGCTGGGTGATACAATTTCGTACATTTGAATTCCAAAATAGGGCTACTATAAGTTTTTGAGAGAAAACTTGAGCTACTGAGCGAGTGCAGGAGGTGGGTGTTTGGCTTCATGGGGCTGGGGGAGGCAATGCTGGGAGTAAGGCCCTAGGGACAGGAAACCTCCTTTGCTTGTGCACGTGGCAAGTAATTGCTTGTATTATGGAAGGAACTTTTTGTTTGTTTTCACGGCAGTCGAGAGTAGGAGATTTTGTAAGCAAAAAGGAATAAACTGAAAATTAAATTATACTGTTTCACAGCCCACAGGTCATTTTCTCTGGCATTAGGGAGAGAGGGGCTCTGTGTATCAGCAAAGCATTAGCACTATTTCCTGGCAAATGGCAGGACTGACATGAGGGAATAGTCCTCCAATAAGAACTGCTTGGAAAAAAGTGAACATTTTCCATAATTCTTTTTAATTAGATGCCTAACAAAGGAGTGGAGGGAGGATATTGGCATGTTTTGAAGCTGCAAATCAAGTGTTTTTATGGAAATAAATTCGGTAAAGCTGCCTGCTATAGAAGTGCAATTATTTCTTTATCAGCATGAGGTTTGTTCAATAATTGAAATAGGATTCTTAAAAATATATGCTGTCAGTTCTTTTAAATTTATAAATGCCCTTTTTAAGTGGACTAGATATATATATGCCCAGAGATCATGGAAAACATCCTACCTGCTTTGTGCTAATATGGTAGCCAAAACAGAAAATAAAGGTTTAGTTTATGAGCTTAGGGCAAATAACTGGTGTGAATTGGAGATATCTGGGCGCAGTGAGGTCAGGATGCCAAGCTGGGAGACCAGGGGAGTTCAGGGCCATTACACTCACATTCCACTCCCTTTTTTCATCAATATATTCAGGCCGAATTAGCTTTTTGATTAACTGGACGAGTCAATCGCTAACCTGGTCTGCTTGAGCATGAGGTATATGGAGACCTGCTGAGATCTGCAGCGATGCTGAGGTTACTGAACAATAACCAAACACAGTCACAGCTCATTTTCATCTGTTTGTGCTCATTCTCTTGCACTGTGGGTCTTCCTATCAGAGTTTATGATTTATTTAGTGTGTTTTTTATTTCATATGTCTATTTGTTTAACTTAGATTCAAACCTGTTAAAGATGGGTTTTTTTGCAAATAGGACAAGTGTTACGAATTGTGCTATTTATGATACAATCTGGTTATAAATTGCAGAGTTAAAGATACCGTGAGAAGAGAAAATGGCAGGCAGAATAAATCCTTGCAATAGATCCGCTGAGTTTTGAACTCTCCTTTTTCTCACTGCTCCCAGCATGAGAATGTGTTGGGTCAATCCTCCAGCTGGCCCACAGGCCCCCGTTTCAAACCTGCATTTCCCATGTCATGTCCTTGCTATCAGTTCCCCTTTGTGAGGCTCTCAATGCGGCCCTGGCAGGAGCGCAGCGGTTCCTGCCTCCTCCTTTCTCCCGCTGTGTCCGAGCCACACAAGAATCGGTGTCTTGTTGGTCGAGGGGGAGTCTCCGCGGTCCTCAGGACGCGCAAGCCCACGCTGTTGTAAGTCAGATGACCCAGGTTCGCTTGGTTGTGTTGAGTGATGTGTGTGGATATTGGCTCTTTTGTCACTCGGCTGCCTTGTCACCTCGCAGCCCTGTTTGGAAGGCTGCACGGGTGCTGGTGCCCGCATGGACAGGGAGGCACTGGTGGGTGATTGTGCCGGAGCTGGAGCTGTGTGGATCTGGGGCGGGACACCCTTGAATGCCACTCAGTCCTTGTGGCAGATGCCATTAGTTATGGTTTCCCCAAGCAAAAGGATTGCAAATGCCTTTGTAGCTCACTGATTGGTAAAAATGAAGGCAGTTTTGTGGGACCGGAGCATTCACTCCATTCAGGAGCAGAGTTCTCTCCTGCGTGTTGCTTCCTTTTCCTGTATGTTACACGTTTTGCTGTTTATTGACAGATTTATTTCACCTTCTCACCATATTTTTTTTTTGTTTGTTTAGAGTATGGGTAGCTGTCTAAATTGTATTGTACTTTATGCTTGGCTCTTCACCCAAACGTTTCCAAAGATGCTGCAGAGTTGTATCTGATCCTTGGCAAAACCGTGCTGGGATGCAGTTTTCCGTGGAAAAGGAGCCAGCAAGGTCTAGGCAGGATGTGCAGCAAGGGCAGGCTGCAGGTATGGACCATGTTCATGAACAGCCTCAAGTATTTGCCCATGCAGAACATGAGCTGCTGGGCCTGGGCTGTCTGTACATGCGAGGTAGGCGTAGATGAGACTGTTTTCTTCTTCCTTTAAAGAAATCAGGCCGTGAGCGTCTGGTGTGTGCCCATGGGCACAGGGCATCCCGTGACCTCCCTCAGCTCTCCCGGGAACCAGCAGGGCACGGGCTGACGGACTTTGTTCCGTGTCGCCTCTTCCATTGGGTTTCCGAAGAGGCAACGTTGCTGCTCAGATCAATACAGCTCAGTCAGATCCAGCGATTACACGATTCTCTTTTTCCCAAGACAAACAGCAAGTGAGTAATTGCACGGCATACTGTGTTTTCTGCTGGCTCCATCCAAGGAACCTGTCAGGTTGTGGGTGTCATGAGACAGAATTCAGGTGGCTTCAGATCTTTCTTGGCTTCTGTTGCTGCGTGCTGGTGGACTTTCTGTAGAGCAGGAGGAGAAATAGGCTTTTGTCAGCCTGAGCCTGTCCCTGCAGAGTCTTCAGAGCTGCGACTGTATTTTGAAAGAAATGTTTTGAAGTTCAAAGGTGATAGACTCTGACAGCTCAGTATCCTACTTGAAAAAAAAAAAAGAGACTGGTAAAATATTTTCAATTAACCTAACCTGTCAGTGATTTTAACTTTATTTTTGAAAACAAATGTAATTTTTTACTTGTCAAGCATATGCCAGGAACTTTGATCCACATTGCGTGTCGTTAGTGCAGCCAAGCTTTGGAAGTCTGCAGCATGCAGGAAAACTCTGGGCTCTGGGTAAGATTTGGGCCTCTTGTGCAAGCTACATGCCAGTCAGGAAAACCTGATAGCTAAAGGCTTTGTGCTGGGCAGAATTAATTCATTTAATCAGGTCTAGCTGGATGTCTGTGCTACGTGTGAATGGGAAGTCTCTGAGTGCCCTTCTCTGGTGGGGTTTGCTGGAGCAGGTGCTGCTCCTCTTTGGGAATGCAGCTCGTGTATGCCTTCGGAGAAAAATACATGCTAAATAACACCAAACAGTTGCTCAAGAACTTCCATGCCTGTAATCACATTTTTCCCAGAATTGCCCTCTCTTTTTAATAATCTATTTATTGCTGTAAGAACGCTGCAATTACTGGACTGAAGTAGACTTGCTCGAGTACTTGGTAAGTGGTTCTGCCTGAGGTATATCCCCTTTCTAATTGGATTGCCTAGCAGGGAATTACAGCTTCCTGCCCGTTTCCTGCTCGGAGCGGGTGCTTCGGATCCCTCCTGTGCTGGCACTGCTGCGGGGCGCTCATCTCATCAGCCTGCGTTAATTTGTCTTGGGAAAGGGCCACAGCTTTGCCCTGCCTCCTACAAGTGCACACAGGCCTGCGGGGAGGAAGAGGGGAAGAGCTGAGCGAGGCCGAAGGGCTGGCAGGGCCCTCACCAGGGCACATGCTGCAGCGAGGCAGGGCTGCCGTGCCGTGCGGCTCGAGAGCCACTTCTGTGCCCCTTGGTTGATAAGAGGTTTCAGGAAGGTTTTTGATAGTCTCAGAGCTTGGTTCTCCTCTGCCCTGAAACTTATTTAGTGGCTTCTAAAACTGCAAGATAACATTTCAAACGTGCACTTTTTTTCTTCCAACTCGACGACAGCCTAAAGCAGAGGCGGCAAAGGAAGGGTTTGTTCTTACATTGCAGACACACATTGAGAGTCCTAACGCAAGGGTTAATAAATGTTCTCAAGGGTAAAAACAGGCAAGTTCCCTAATGGGTATTTTACTGCGTTTCAGGCAGTCCTTGCACCAACATTACCCTCTTTGAAAGAGCCCGACCTGCAGCTGACCTGTGGCCAGGCACAGCTTTAACAGAATTAGGCCACCTCTTAATAGGGAGCTTGAAAACCCCTGTGCTAGATTCACAGCTGGTAGAAATTGATGCAGTTACAGGGAGTTTGGGGCAGCTCTGCTCGTTACACAGGCCTGGGGCTGCCCTGGGGAGGTGGTCAGCTCCTGCACTTACTGTGCCAGTGTCTTAGGAGCGTCTTAGGTCTGGAATTGTCATTTGAATATGATCTTCTGTGGCACGTGAAAGGAAGCCCTGTGCTTGAGGAGGAGCTGTGCTGTAACAAGCAGAAGGGATTTGCACATGAGTGTTAGCTCTATAGCTTCAGGTTTGCAGGTAGGTGGGAATATTGATAAGGAATTGGGTGCTTATCTTTTCCCTGTCACTGCTGCCTGGAAGATCTGCAGGTGTGGCCTTTTTCTGGAGACAAGTTCTTCCTCTTTTAGGAATTACTTTAGTTCTGATTTAATATCACATTTTGTTAATAATTTAATCACATCAACTAATTTTTTCATAGTGTTCTTAAATTATATAGTGCCTAGGACCTGGGTGCCATACATGGGTCACCATCCACATGAAGAGGAAATTGAAAAAGTGCTGGGCTCCTGTCTGATACTGCTTTTGACCTTGTTGACCTGTGTTACTATAATATCTGTGGTAAGTTGGGGGTTTTCCCTCTTAGCTGAGGCTGTGAAATATTAGCTCTGTGTCACAGGTGTTGTTATTTAGTAGCTCTTGTTTACTCCTACACGTGGAACTAAAAGTCTTCAAATGAGCACTCTTAAATATATACTAAAGACAGTTTGAACATCTCAGTCTTGGTTTAAATGTCAAAAAAAGAGTGTTTTTTTTTATTTTATTTTTCTTGTTTATTTTCTTGTTTTATCTGAGCTCCTTAGGCTGCCCATTACAGCTAGGGAGTAGGGCAGCAAAATGTTTAATGATGCATCTGGAGCTATAGTTTAACTTCAGAGGCAGCATTAAAATTCAGCAAAAATCAGTACCCTTCCTGGACCTTTCAGTGGAAACCTGTCTTTCTTTAATTATTGTTATTGCAATGACTTAAAGTTTTGTGTGTGTTCCTCCTTTAAGTTTGGGCTTCCTGAAGCTAGTTCCCTCTCCTAATCCATAGCATTTCTCGGGACCACCTGGAGGGACTGTCCATGTGCAAGTGAGGTATTTAGTGTGTGAGATAAGTGTGCTCCCTGTGGCTTTGCAGGTGAGAGGAGCAKAGCAGAGTGCGGGTGGGCAGGTAGCCAGCCCTGGTCCCGGGAGGTGAGCTGCTGGCCCCTAGTGGCAAACCACAAGGAATTTAGGAGTCACGGCTGCCCCTTGCAGTGAGGATGCTTTCCTCAGTGACCCTGTCTAACCATGTCTTCATGTAAATTATGCCAAAACTTGAAGTATGAGTGAGACTGTGGCAGTGATTTCAGTTTTATGAATTATTTCCACAATAGCTCAGGTGAAATCAAACACTTCATTCTTTTCCCTGGTGTAAAGCTCAAGCTGTGCATGGCCCTTGACAGAAGGGGATTCTTGTAGTGAAAGCCAAGCATGGAGTTAGTTTTAAGGGAACAGACAGTGTAATTTCTCTACAGAAATTGTGATTTCTGTAAAGAGAAAAAACCTCTATGGGGTTCTGCTTCTGTCAGAGAAATAGGTATCACTATAATGTATGCARTCCTCTTAAAAATGCTTTTTCCAAGTACCTCTATCAGGAGAGATGTTTCTCTGTGGAATTAGTGCTATTCAGGCAGTTCTCTCTTTGTAAAGTTAATGAGGAAAATAATATACAGGTCAGTGTGGTGGCCTGTGGGTGAGTGCTGGGTGTCCAGGACCCTCGGGGTGGGACACAAGCTGATACCCAGTTGCCTTTTCAAACCCTTTCCTGAGCTCCTGTGGCTGCTCTGAGCCTTGGATGGTTTGGGGGAAAAACTCCTTCGTTAACCCCAAAAGAAATTAGCATATGAAGCAAGAAATGTAATTATGCTTACAGCTTTAATTTGCATAGCCTCAGATGTTTTTTACGCTGCTTTAATTTACTTGGATGAGTTTGTTCAAGTGAAACTTGTCTGTTGTCTGACCTGTAGCGGTATTTAAGTATATTTTAGTTTAGTGCTTTTTAAGAGGACAGAAATAAGGGCCCTGATTCTGCTCACTGGGGCGATGTGAAGGCAACAACGCAGGAACCAAAGGGCTTACACCGAGGTGAAACTAAAATGCAGATTCGGTTGCTTGGGCCGGTTGAATGGGGAGATGGGCTGGCTTTGGGTTTGTGTTAACATTTTCTGCCAGCTGGGTCTCTGCAAGAAGCCCTCCCCCTTCTGTAAGACCTACTTCATCCCCTCTTTCCTCCCTCAGCCTCCTCCTGTCTGTCTGGAGTGACAGAAAGGATCTGCTTACGCTTTTATGCACCTCAATAGCAGCCCTTGCCAAATAAGCCTTGGCAGGACATTCTGTGGTGACTGAAAGTTTCTCTTTCTGTATCAATTTACTCCCCTTTTTTTTTTTTTTTTTTTGTTTTTTAGGAGAAGCCAGGGTATCTGCTGGGTTTCTGGATGCTTTTTTGGTCCATCATCGGAGGGCATAATATACTGAGAAATCCCAGAAATACAATTTACTTCTCTTTGTAAAAGATAATTTTCAGCCCAGACACTTTCCCTGCAGACAAAGAGTCAAATTGTGCAGTCTTGGATTTTCCCACCCACCCTGCCTCAGGCAGCTATATAGGAATTGTAAGAATCTGAAAGTAGAAACTGAAGGAAGAAGAAAAGCCCAAAGCTGCAAACTCTTGTTTACCTGTTACAGATTCTGTGAGTCTGTGCATCTCCTGTACGTGTCTTACTGTTTGAGATTCACCTCTGAAAGCTGCCTGCGTTTGAGCAGTGTCCAGGCTTTCCAGGTGTCCATTCCCTTGCAGAGCGGCGACGTTCCCGGGATTGCTGGTGAGCGCTTGGTGCTCGCTCCTGAGCTCTGTTGCCCTCATTATGAGGAGCAGTGGCCTGCAAGGAAGAATGATGCCCCTCCTGGCATTCAATTTACTGACCCTTAATATGACTTGCGCAGCTGAGTAGGGCTTGATGCCATTTGAATGGCTGGCAAAGTCAGTTTTGAGACAATCTGAGGCTGTCAGACGAGTAACGTCTAACGTGGACGACTTCTGACTGTGTCCGTTCTACTCGTAGCACTTTGGGTGATGCTTTGATGTGCAGCTTCGTTGCATTTGTGAGGACCGAAGAGGTCAGTTAATTCAGTAGTCAAAGCGTTCGAGTGGCAGCGATGCCAAACTGGAGACTGAATGACTAGATGGAACAGGGAGTTGTTCTGCTGGGGAAGATGAAACATCTGTAGGTAAAATCTTCAAAATATCTGGTGAATGGGCACACAAGAACTGCATTGTTTTGGCTGGTTGGTTTCTTCCTTAACTATCTCCTGGCTTTTTCAAGTGGAAACTGAATTGCTAAAAGTGAAACTTACTTCAAGAATATGACTAGAGAGATGCACTACCTTGTTGCGTGTATTTAGCTGTATTAGAGCTGGTGCTCTGGGCTCTTTTGGTGGCATGAAAAGATTAAGAGAAGAGTGAATGGCAGTGTGAGGAGCCCAGGTGGGGCTGGTGAGCATGGAGGAGCACAATAAAGAGCTCTCAGGCCCCTGTGGCAGCAGAGCTGGCCATCAAGTACCTTGTTTTTTTGGAGAACCATATTAATGGAGTTAGCCGTGCTGTAGTGACTACCCCCATCTAGGTTTACCTCAAGTGATCCATTTACTGTAAGACTTTGGGCTTGCAGGTATGGGTTTTGTGATGTGGATCACTAATCTGTAGGATAATTTAGGGAAATAAGATTAGGAAACCTAATCTGTACGATTTAAGCTTTGCAAAGCTGATTAATCCCAGCCAAATCAACTYAAGAGTCCTCTGAAGCTGTAACCCTTGAGAAACCAAGGTAACTCAAGTTAGATGTTTGGTTATTAAAGGGAAGCTTTTAGATGTGTGCTTTCTCAAAATGACTGATTCTAGGATTGATATCAATGTTACTCTGGGATTTTATTTAGTATGTGCTGACTTTTGTGGCAGTCTTTGTGTGTGTGGAARAAGTTGCAGGGTCAGATATATTTATATCTTAAAATACAACCCCCATAGGTTACTTTATTTTCTTTTTTGCTTTTCCTTGTCTTTTGGTCTCTATGGAAAACTGTCCTTGTTCTACATAAAATTTGTATTCCTTACGTGAAATTGTACAGATAAACTTGAAAAACAGTTTGGAAAAAAAAAATCATGTTAATCCACAGATTGTTGACTGTAGATTTTATTTCCTTTATTCAATTTAAATAGGACCATAGAAGAATTATTAGGTTATATGGTATTGTTTAGTATCAGCTATCATAGTAATAATGTTTTATATGTTTGGGTGATCAGCTCAGCTAAGACCACTGCATGTTATCCAGTGGAAGATGCTGTCTGTAATCAACAACATACAAAGGGGGAGGAYGAGCAGATCTCTTCCCTTGTCAGTGGCAATTCTTTGTGCAGATTTACATCCCCTTTTGACGCGAGGAAGGCGATGGGGTCAATGCCCTGTATTCTGTGCGTCCCCCTTTACTCTGCTTAGGYGTTTTGCTCACGAAGCGTGTAAAAGGATAAGCTCCTTAAGTCTCCTCCTCATTTCCTTGTGTTTTGCCTCTTTATTTCTTTGTGCATAAGCCAAGGAACAAACCSTGAAACTGAATGTGCAGGAGAACACACTGTCCGCTTTTTGTATCCACTAAAAGCAATACAGCCTTTGAAATGTTTTTATTTCTTTTGGCCAAAAATGTCAAATTGGTCAGTGCCTGGAAAGCTACTGCTTTGTATTAAGGGAAAAATGTTGACACAGTCTCTACAAGCATCAAGGCCCTTAATGAGCAGCTGTTAGGGAACAGAGGACCTTAAATAATTGCCTTGTTCTTAGGTGCTACGCTGTTGGCTACAGGCTTCCTTTCCCAAGTTGCAGAACAATGTTTTTTAGATAGTTTAAAATGGGTTGAGATTCTCCTTCCACACCTAAACCCTGGGGTTTCCAGTCACCTGGAAAACTTTAGTGACTGTTGGTGCTGTTGAGAGGCGGGCAGACTCGTGGAGGTGGTAGAACACCATCGATGGTGAACCCATGTCCTTGCACGGTCCTGGGCTCCGTGTCATCCGCCGTGACAGCACRGGGTGATTCAGGTGATGCCAGTGCAGGTCTTCTGGCGATTGTTAGGCTAGACTGACTGTAGACTTTGGTCTCATGAAGTTAGGCTTCCGGTGGCAGAGAAATGGGGACTCTTGTAGCAGATAAAGTGACGAATAATGGCAGTGAAGGGTAGGGCCTCCCAGGGTAGGACAGTGTGCAGTGCTGCTGCTGGGGCCTTTCCCTGCTGCCTCATCAGGCACAGGCTGTTTTGTTGCTGGTGGTTCTGTTTTCTTCTCAAAATTCAAAGATTTTTGAGACTTTTTTAAGGCAATTTTATGCAAGAGTTCATTTAAAAGGTTTGGGACCCAGTTAGAAGAGAACTCCAAAGATTAAGTTCAGTTAGCAATTTTTTTAAAAAGATATCCTTAATTCCCTGAGGAAAAACATTTGTCTATTTAGCGGTCATATTTGTTAGATTAATCTAGAAGCAGACTCTTGTGTTGTTAAAAATATTATTGGCACCTATTGCAACACAGTAGTAACGTAGCACACCATGGAGCTGGATTAAAAAACAATGCTTTCTTTTTTTACTTTATTTCCAAAACGATAGAGACTACGTAATTTCCTGATTTCCTAATGATTTTAAGGAACCATCATTTTGACAAAGGTTTAGAGATTGGATTTATCCATTGTGCCTAGAATTTTTAGACTTTTTTTTTTCTGTTAATTTTTTTTGTTTTTCTTGTGTGCTTATATCGTTGCCAGTGGCTGAATTCTAATTACTACTGATTTTATTTGTTTTATATTTTTAATAGAGCTACACCTGTGAAAATTAGATTAGATTCAAACCCATAAGGGCTGACTTGTGGGCTTCTGTGTTGGTTGCATGTCCTCACCTTTCGAAAGTTCTTGTGTTCTGGCTGTCCCTCAGGTTTTGAAAGAAATGAGATGCTTTAGATGCATTTTGGTCTAACAAATAACATTTGGTTATATACTTAATGAACAAGGTTGCTTGTGGATGCTTTCCCTCTGCTTTCAGGTGTTATCTGTGCTCATTGATCCATGACAGCAGTTTAATTGCACTAAAAATTAATATCTATTAACAGAGAAAGAAATAAATCTTTTAAATCTGTATAGTGTACTTTCACTGAAATGAAATAGTTTGCTGCCCTTCCAAAGACTACCTCTAAGGAAGGTTGAAATGGGGATATGTTGTGCTGTGTGCCCATATCATTCAGTGCTTGCATTTAGCCTGTCTACTACTGATATTAAAATACAGGATTGGGACTGGGAGTTGATTCATAGGCAGGAACTTTGTAGACTTCAGGAGATCTGTCTTTATGCATAATCTCAAGTTTATATCACTCTGATTTGTTGTTGATTATTTTAGATGCACTGCAAGTGCGAGAATTAGCTATCAAAGAGTAGGAAATRGGCTTAACTGTTACCCATGTACCGTACCGAAAAGTTATTGCCTGTGCTTATCTGTCTCCTAACTATCTACATGGCAGCATTTTGGTTGAGTGGAGAATGAAGATTTTATTCTGTTTTGGGAGTGAATTCTGGTGGCCTTTCTTGATGCAATGTGTTGTTCAACTATGGAAATCACCAGCTGCGTTTCCTGAATTGCAGAATGCAAGACATTTAAATCTATGTGTGCAACGCACAAGGGTAATTGGTGTTTAGGTCAGTACTTTGAATGGCTGCTCGAAATAACATAGAAATAGAGTGATCAGATTGCTGCTAATCTCGTTTCCTGGACAAGAAAATGTTTGAGATATCTGGCTGCATTTTCTGGTTGAGTTGCTGTGTAAAAATACAGTAATTTGGAACAGCTCGCATTTCTTTTTAACTCCTTTTTGTAACTGGATCTCTCAAAAGAGTTGATATAGCCTTTAATTGTGGAGTAGCAGTGGAATAAGTATCTGTAGGACTACATAGGTGCACTTAAAGCTGGACTATATCACCTATATGGCAGCAATGCTTAATGTTAACTGAGCGTGCTGCTCAGGAGAGAGGAGATGCTGGCAGGATGATGCAGCCACTAGTGCGACTAAAACCATCACTGGATTTTTGAGTKTTCAGTGAGCAAGCAGCTGCTTAAATGGTCAGGAGCTCATGCTGCAGCCGTTAGCACTGTGGAGACCCTTTAGCTATGGACGTAGAACCAGTGAAAACCTAGCAGTGACGGCTCCCCCAGCTTGTTGGTGACTCTTAACTTCCCAGCAATAAGTGCAAGGCAAAGGCTGCTCCGTCGGACTCATTCCTTGGCACCCTCAGACTTGATCACAAAATTCAGATCTGGAYTTACATGTTCATCTGTCCGTCCATAAAATAAATGGGTTTTTTTGGTGATTTTTGGTTTACTTGCTAAATGTTAGGATGTTCACTTCTGGAGAAGTGATTGGAGTGATCTACAGGAAGTCCTGCAGGAGCTGGGTTACAGATGGTCGTCACTGTCTGTAACATGCCTAATGTATGTCCAGGCTCTTCATCTTGATCCCAATTTTGGTTTTACAACCAAAGTAGCGAATGTTCTTTATCTTGTTTCCTGCTGGACCATTTATTGTGTTCAAATCTGTTTGCCATGTTCTCCTGAAATTCTGTCTGAGAGTTAAGCTATTACAGTTTGGTGTTTCTGGCTCATTTAACTTTACTGTATTTAAATGAAGTTATTGATGTTCCTCTAAACTTTATTTGCTATCACTGAAAGGAGTCAGTGGTCCGATCAAATAAATCGGACAGAGAAATAGTTACAAAATATTAACAAAGACATGAACCAGAAAGAGGAAGAGTTCCTAATAAAAACTGCACCTCTATCTCATAAGTTAGGAAATTAAAATACATCAAGCTGTATAAGATTGTCTTGAAGAATGGTGTTTTCCTTGTAATTCTTGGATTCAGTGACTTCTAAGAAGGGAGGAGGGGGAAATAAGCTATTGGGGAGGTAGGCCAGATTCCTAGGTGACAGGACCATTTGTGTAAACTGGGTGTGGGTGAGCTGGGAGAGTGAAGGGATTTGCTTCCTTCAACCATAGCCTAACTGCCCAAGTCAGCTGTTTAGCCTACAGCGGTGGTTAAACATCCCTGAAAATGCAGTGCTGTTTGAGGGTTACACTTGCTGTGGAGTGTGGAGTGTGGACATAGCTGGAATTCCTTGCTGAGTAAGGGGAGACAGGAGGTGACCAGATTTGTCTGGACACATAGGTGATTTTCCCTTTTAGAAATAGCCAAGCAGGAAGGCTTAGAAAGAGGCTTTCCATTGTCAGTATTGACTTCCACTTTGTGTGTGCTTGCTCTTAAAATGTTAAGTATCTAATCCCATGTTGCGTTTGCATTTCCCAATCAATGCTACCAGAGAATTCTGCTTGCAGAACTTATTTTGTGTCTGAGGAACTCCTGCTTTCCATCCGCGCTTGTACTGCACATTATAAACTGGTGTCAAGTGATAGACTGATGCTACTGGTCGCTTAGTCATTCATCTTCCTTTCTCTGRTATAAATTGCTTTTATTGCCACTCTTCAGAATACGTTGAGTGGAAATTTGTGTTGCTCTTGATGCTTCTCCTTGCACCAAAAGGCATGTGGAATACCTTCAAGGCTATAAAACATGACTTCTAAACTTGGAAGTGCAATATAAATTGCACATTGATGTCACAAGGATATGGCAGTATAAAAAAGGTAAATAAGATTAATAGTAGAACTGAAAATGTCCTTTTATTCGGCAAGATCAGAGCATGCCTGGAAATGAATAAAATAAATGGCAAATATCTGTTTGGTTAATATCTGATCTATCAAAAATATGGATGTTTGAAAKTAACTCTGCTTTTTGTGTGCCTTCTTAACCTTCAGGAAGAAATTACCTGGAAAAAAAATGAGAATTACATATATGTATGGCAGACATACATTCAAGAGATAGCAGATTTGAGCTCAATCTTACTGAATCTCTGCTCAAGTGACTTTTTACTCCTAATAACCATAATTATTATGGAGAGTGTAAATTTAATAGAAAATATGCAGCAAGAAGATATGAAAGATATGACAGCATTTAAAATGTCTCTTGTTATTTCATATCCCTTAATAGGGCATTAAAATGTTACTGCATGCTTCCCTTGGAAGGGCTCTATTGAAGTGCAATCCGTTACATGTTTTTCAACGCATAGCATAGGAGTATTGATATTAAGATGGTGTCCGTAGAGATATGGCAAATTGACAGCAGTCACTGTTCTGTTACCCAGCAAATGACCCTTCAGAAAAGGATAAAGAAAAAGAATATCTTCATAACTGTATGTTTGCAGATCCAGACCACTCTCAGACCATTAGGAGCCATGGTAGAATTGGCCGTGGGCTTGTTTTAAAACACTGTAAGTAGTATGTGGTCTGGGAATGGTGGCAGTTCTAAWAAACTGTAGCTGATAAGGTGTAATTGAAATAATTAAATTCCTTTAGAATTAACTTTTAATGAAAAYCTCAAATGATTAATGAAGAAAGGAGATCCTTTGCAAATTCTATCTATGAATAGCTTCTGAACAGCACTTATGAATAACACTGAGATGTACTGAAAAACTGCTTGATATATTTGTTGAACTTGAGTGTATTTAATGGATAGTAATGCGTGGTTTGTGAATGGTGTTGTGAGGAGATTAGTGTGGTGCACATCAGATTTGGCAGCAGATGTGATCAGCATCAAGCTGATTGTTGGGCACTGAATTCAACACGTAGGTGTCTGCCACGGAAGAAGGAAGGTCTTGGAAGGTCTGGGTCCCTAGTAGGGGTGTTGAGATTCTATGGCTCCTCTAAYTGAGGCTGTGGTGAGATGGGTTGTTGTTTTGGTTTTTGTATTATTATGTATAATTTGTATTRCTGTATTATTTTGTATTAGGATAATCTGCTGAGGTCTGGAGTTGTCCTTCAGCTGTCAGCCGTCTCTATTGCAGAACTGTAGTTTTCACTGATGCTGCACATGCCCTGGAAGTCTGTGGARGTGAACAGAACTGCTGTGTAAAGTATTATTAAGAAATATAAATACTGAAAGACATGTTATCCAGGGAAATTCAGATCTAAAAATCTGTGCCATGCTGCAAACCTCTGTGAGGAGCAGCAGTAATAGAGACTTGGGTACTGAGATGAGCGATGTGTGGCTTTTGACTCTTCAAAGTGTCGCAGGTGGCAGGGAGGCAAATTCTCAGCCCKTTGAGAAACCAGGTGTTGTGAGCACAACCAGGCGTGTGGCAGGYGGGCCTCCCCTGTGCAGGCTGCAAGTGATGGTCTGCATGGCTGCTGTTGACATATGAATTCAGAGGAGTTAGCACTGGATCAATAGGGCTTTCTGAAGGCTTCAAGGCTTATACTGGGAGCGACCGAGTGATATCCTTGGACATTCAAGAGGTTACTTGGTAAAAAATCAGGCAGAGATATGAATTTATACCACAGCAGTGATATTAAAAAGGGGTCTGTGTAGCCTGAGAGACACTAATTTTTCCTCTAACAGATGCGTGTGTGACTGAGATTCAGTTAACTCAGCTTGGTAACTGGATGAGCAGTTTCCATGATGGTGCTGATAGGTCAGTGTTTCTGTCCTTGCTCCTCTGACGAGCAGAAAGGCTCCCGTCAGTCCTGCGTGCTGTCGGTGCTGCTTTTGAGGCAGAAGGCCCTGGGGCAGTGCTCTCGTGCACTGCTGCTTGCGTGGGATGCACTGTGGGGTATAAGCTGCCTCTTGGACTGTTGATGTCTCCACAGAGAAAAGGTGATAAGAAGACTGTGGGTCCCCCAAATTGCCACTGATTTATTACAGGAGAAATTGGAAGAAATCTTAATCTTTTTTTCAAGACTCAATTAAAAAGGTAAAAAAGGGACCAGGATAGGGTCTGTGCTATATGTTCGTGTTGCGGGAAGGTGAGGGCAAGGGGGAAGATGAGAAGGCAACTGTGCTCATCCTGATGCTCTGATCCCTGCTACAGTCAGGTATCTGATATGGAAAAAATACTGGATTAAACTGGTCAGATCTGTTACAGCAGGTAGTAAGAGGGAAAGAGCCTCTCGTAGCAATTGTGTCTGAATGGCTATAGAAATTGCTTGTATRTTAGGTAAAAGCAAATGTGCAGGAGTGAAGGATCAGGAAGCAAGGAAAAAAACAAATTTGTGCAAGTGCACTATCATGTACTGGTGTTGAATAAGCCTTTTAATGACTTTTTCTATGCCAGGGAGGCTTGGGAGGCTTGGGAGGCTTTTGTAGTAGGGTATTTGTTGGGCATCTTTTGGATTAAAAATTGGATGTGGAATACAAGCCAAACTACTGAAATTACTGCCTGCAGGGGGGGGGGGAAAAATCGTCTTACTGAGCCAAAAGGAGCAAATGAGGGTGCAGCCACCACATCATATACCTCCCTTGCCACCGCTTTTGACCTAGGTGTCACTGTACCCTGTTCCACTGTGCTACCTGYAAGTGGCTAAAATATCTCTGCTCACCCTTGTTTAGAAAATATGATTTACACTTCTGCAGAAGTAAGGAGGGAGAGTAAATCTCTGAGGAAGTAGTGGCTTTGTASGTTAATGCATGCACCTTGTAGATTTGGTGATCCCAACTGTCAATRTTTTCACTGAATGCCTGGCAGAAGGGAACCTGATTGCATCTGGGCTGCTATGCCCTAAATGCACAAACTTATAAATTCTGATAAAAACAGCAATACTGTGTGTGATGYTAACACCTTTAGAGGAAACTTTAAAAGTTTATTAGAGGTGAATTTTMATATTCTACCAATAATAGTTTTTTAATTAACTCAGTTGCTGAACATTTGTGACTCTTGCACTGTATCAGTCAGGAGAAATCTAATGCCAGAGTGGGAGTGCTTCACATGGGCAGTGTAGATGGGGAGTCTGAAAATTATTATTGAAGTTAGAAYAAAAATGCAACCATCTGTTTGCTGAGGGTGCTTTAGGGAATGATAGGAACAACCTGTTGAGTGCAGTGGTGAGAGCATCTTCTGGGTGTGCTGGTAGACAAGGCTAATGAAGACAAATCTTGAGAACATGAAAGCAAGTACTTGGTGGGAAGCTATAGGCAAAATATTTGGCTGGGTATTTAGAAATGAGTAAAACTGCCATGGAAAGGAGGTGGAAAAAACAGCTTGATGGGTAGGAGAGGTGAAGGAGCAGTGATGCTCCTAGCAAAGGGAGGACAGTGCTGCATGTTGCATGGAGWCTCATCATTGCTGATCATCCTTCAGAGTGCCTGAGAGCAGAAGAGGAGCAATGAAATCAAGCAGAGATAAGACTGGCTATTAAATTTTTTTGGGCAGTGTTGGAGTCAGCCCAAGGCACTTGCTGAAGCCAGTTGTACCCCAGAGCACCACATRCTGCAAGCTAATGGAGGAGGTTGGGGCACAGCCAGTGCAGGGGCGAYGCACGGCCCTGCTCTGAGCCAACACCACAGGCCACGGCTGAAAAGGCACTTTTCTGCTGGCATCAGATAGGGAAATCCCTTCCCAGTCCTGACT
Organism: Eudromia elegans; assembly: GCA_003342815.1. NCBI lineage: Eukaryota > Metazoa > Chordata > Aves > Tinamiformes > Tinamidae > Eudromia > Eudromia elegans. The sequence goes on along the minus strand of PTEX01000005.1, from coordinate 6,498,619 downwards.
GTAATGCAAATAAGTAAATGATGAAACTGAACTTGAAGTTTATTTGCAATGCCAGGGCATCAATTCGTGTTATTTTTTTTTTTTTCCTTTCGTTATCATAACTCTGATATATGTGTATTGGCAAAAATAAACATTTCTCATCTATTACTTTTATTTTGTCSTGTTAGGTCCTGAGAGTGATCTCTGACCTTTATCTTTTGAAAGATGGACAGATTTTGCTCTGGAAGCCTTTAAGACTGATATACCAGCCTTTTCARGAGTTCTGCATGGTGGTAGCCATGTATATATTGGCTTGCTCTAGCAGCATCCTACCTTCCTGATTATTTAATACTCTGCCTGTCTTCATGTGTCACCTACGATCTTTACTAGCAAAGAATCTGTCATTCRTCGTTGATGATGGGTAAGTGGGAGAAAACCGTCTCTGAGCGCTCCTTAACTACCTGTGCTGTAACCAGGACAGCAGAGTATTTCCTGAGCTCATTACAAAGTGTGTAATTGTAACCGTGAGTTTAGGTTTTCAAAGGCTTTCTTTGCTTGCCAGCTTCCACTGGAGACCGTAGTAAAATCCTTTCTGCTCCACTGGGAACAAAGTTAGACAGACAATGAGAGACTTGGAAAATCCCACCCTATAATTATGACCAAAAAAATAATTTTATAGCAAATGGTTGTCTTTAGTTTCTTTTTTTTTAAAACTGAGCCACCCACTGAGATTTTGATTCTATAGGACTGTGAAGATGATCGGAGAGGAGAAAAAAAAAAAACCCACTAAAAATAACTTGGAGGAGAGCTTTCATGCCTGGACAAAGGCACAGTTGTAGGCCTGTCATTTCTGGACCTCGTGGCTGATGAGTAAGTGGAGGATGCAGTGGGAAGGAATCAGTGTGTGTATGTGCACTTGTCTGTGTGCTCTACACAGGAACTCTATCAGTGTTTGCCATAGAGGGGATGAATTAGAATTATTTATTCAAGAATCTGCGTTGTTCTCTTCAGCATCCTTACATTTGCTACGAGGAATACCCCAAGGATGGTAACACTTCATTAAGGCTATTATTAGCTAAGTTGTTGGAAGTGTTTTAGTTATGGTTTATCAAATAGTGAAGCTGTTGCTMTAGGAGACTCAATCGTTGTCAGCTGAAGTGCAGAAAAGCTGGATTTTTTTTCCCCTCTTGCCTTGTAAGTAGAGCAGTAGATATCTAAGGGGACTGATGAAAATGTCACTTGGGAAAGAGGTGACTGAGTTCCTAGGCATAAAAAGCATCTGCCTTTTTCTCCTCCTAGGAGACGGTTTGTGTCACCTCTTGGTTGCTTTCAGTTTTCAGAGCTGGTGTGACAGATGTGCAGGGGAGTTCTTTCCTCCTGTGTATTTGATTTGAAAGGCTTGGGAATACCTTCTTTCAGCTTTTCAGGATGGATATCATTTATTCTTGCAATGTAAATGCATGAGGATTTCTACAGACCTCTACAGTGTGCTATAATGTAATGATACAGCCAGCAGCATTGATTCTGCTTGGATTCTGCAGTGCTTCTGCAAAGAATTTTCTCCTGTTTGTTTTAAAATATGGTTTGTATTTATTTTATTGCATTTATTTTACKTTGGGGCTCCAGTAACACACATCAGCCTGATAAATGAAGTATTTGCAATCAGATGCTACTCRGGGAGAGGCAAGTATGAAAATATTGCTGCTTGCTTCATAAAGAAGCATATTAATCTCACTCTACTAGGCCTTTGTAAACCTTTGCAGGGGATAAATGATATTACGATTCCTCAAGCATGTAGAGAAGGGAAAGCTGGTTACTTGACTGGTGCTGTCAGCTATCATTGGCAACATAAAGTCTGTGTTCCTACAGCTGCTGACAGTCTGTAGAAGTCATGAATAAAAATATGCCTTTTTAGTCAAATTGTGCTGCCTAACCCCAGTGCGCTGCTAGCGCGATATCCTATTTCTGGATGGAATATGATAGATCTGATAGAATAATTCTGTTTTGAGTTTAGTRCTTCATCTTCCTGCCTGTATTCTCAAGGCTATAAATATATTGTAAGGTAGCCAAAAAGGTCACGTGAATGAGAAGCTCTGATAATTCTTAAATAAAATATAAGAAATCRTTTTCAATTTGGATCAAATGTTAAATATATACCTACATGTATTCATGATTGTGTAATATGATGTTTTAGTCACTATATTCCAAAAGCTTATAATTGCACTGTTATAAGACTGTGATTATTACCACAAAGGATTTTTATGGAAATGAAAGTGTTGGCTGGTGATAGACAAGGTAGATGACAAAAAGGATTCTCCTTTTGCTTTGCGGAGGCCATAAATAGAATAATAAATAYACCACAATAATATGAATTCTAATTGTCATGTAATTATAAAAAAGGTGGATGGTTATTTGTCTCCTGTCATTTGTTGGCTATGTTTCTTGTAAATGCCAGCTATGCCATTTTTATATATATTTTCATTTCCTTAGCTGAAGGAAAATGTCATTTCCCAACAGACCAAGCATCTGTAAATAAATTTAAATCAGAAATGTAAAATGTCACCAACTGTTTTCTTTTAAGGAAGGCCATTTTACTTGTGCATGGGAMGGCATTTCCCCCATATTATCGCTGATAAAGATGATATTTCAAGCAGCATTTTAAATTTGTCCCTCTCCAGGAGTTAACTAGTATAAAATAGTGATAATGAATTATTAACAATTTTAACAGAGATGCTGTCAGTTTATGATGTGACTTTAATCCCCAGTCTGGCTCTGTCCTCCTCAGCAGTGTAGTAATGTATCCTCTAAAAACAGTGGGACTTAGGCTGTGGTAAGCAGATGCTTTGGAAACTGCTGTAGTGGTCCAAGGAATCGCCGCCTCCTTGCTGTGTGATACTGGTTTTGTGTTGGACATTTTGCTGGGAAACAGTCCCAGTGGCAGAATGAATTATCAGCTGCTTTGATGCAAAACCAACTCTCTTTACTTAATCGGGTCCCATGGGTAATCAAAATTAAGCTGTCTGACCTTTTGCTGAAGAAGGGATGTTACTGAGCTAGGCCCTCGATGGATGGTAGGAGCAGTAGCCTGCAGCTGAAGAGAGTTGGCAAAGGGCTTCTACAAGGGAAAATCTGACCCCTTGTAGGAAACATGGAGCTGCCTCTTGGTATCGGGACCTGATGCTGTCTTATGCACCCACATTATTACCTTATTGCCTACCATAAGGTGGGATGAATTTGGTGTTAACAGCCCAAGCATCCTTGTAATATATTGTGCTAAGAAGCTTCCTCTGTCAAAGTTGCCCAAGTTACCTTTAGCCACCTCTCATGTTTTGAGCTGTTAGCCACCTCTCATGTTTTGAGCTGTTAGCCACCTCTCATGTTTTGAGCTGTTAGTGCATTCATTTCATACCATCAAAGAGCACACATGCTGCAGTTACCATGGGTCAACTGATATTTGGTGACAGAAACCATTGGATTTGAACTCAGAGCACAAACTAAATGGGTATGAAGAGTGTCATCTTTTAGCTATTGAATTTTGTGAGAACGTTTTRTATGTTAAGAAACCAAGAATTGCATTAATAGATCAGATGTAACATCTGCTTAGACTGGTATTCTAGCTCTAAGAGAAATTATTTTGAGGGGAACATAAATACCTTGCAAAAAAAAAATGAAGTGGAAAGAGCTTATCTGCTTCCTATCCTCTGTGCTTTTCCCTGTTTGGTTTTTATTTCTTTTTTTAATATATTGCTACTTGATTTCACTGCCTGACCCTCACTTGTGTTAGGAGAGAGATGAAGCTCCCTCTCAATATAACTCATTATTTTAAATTCATTAATTACACATCATCTTGTTTGTTTCCCYCCTGGGATAAACACTGTCAATATTTCCAAATCCTACTTCAAAGGAAGAAATCTCTGTTTATAAAATATTGCTGGAAATATGGTTAATCTTGGAAGTATGTTCCTGATACAGACTTTCCCTAATAAATGTAAAATGTTCACTATAACAAAGGGTCATGGAAGAAGACAGAGGTGAAAAAGAATGACCTGCCTGTTCATGGACCTGGTGCTGCAACTCTTAGACTGGGAATAACTGATATTAGTGTGGGAAAATCTAGCTTGTTCTGTTTTGGAGGATAGGGAAAGAGCARCGTATTTTGCATAAATCCCACAATTACCAATTGAAATTTTTGAGTAAAGTTGCTGAACTGCTCCATTCCTCATGAAAATATTGGAATTGGTAACACAGATGTATAAACCAGGCAACTTAGTTACTAAGAGAAACACAGAAAATATGCATATTTATGAGAATAAATGAGGACAACACTTGGTCTACTTCTTTTTGCTGTGTCGGTTGCTTCTTCCCATTATAGCTTGCCTTTATTCTTTTTTCATCTTTTTCTTGATTAATACAGCTAAAGTTACTTAAACCTTCTATTTTTTTCTATGTTTTTGCTGTATAGTCATAGCAACATACTTTGCCTTGACAGAGTATGAATCATGATGGCAAAGTATCTATCTTGGCAGGATATGACTCATGCCCGAGATATGAATAGCATGATATGAATACCCTTAGTATAGACTACTTTTATGGTATATTTAGTACCTTTAAGGTAGGTATGGATTGAAGCACTAGAGTTAGAGCCCATGTCCTCCACCATGACCTTGAGGGTGCATGAAGGCATATGTGTATATATGCATAGATGAGGAATTTGCAAAGCGGTTCCTCGGTGAAAACAGACTTTTTTTCCCATCTCACAACTTTAATATTTCATTTAGAAGTCCCTTATCCTGGTGGTCGTCTCTTAGATAAGTTTCTTTATGGGAGCGCTGATGCTCAGTTGATTACAGATCAGAGAGGGTATTGAACAACATTAGAATAYGTGTCAGGATATAGTTCAAATCACAAGATTTGTTTGGTTTGCTGTCGCACAGGCACAATGATATCCTGAAAGGGCCAAGGTAGTAGAGTCACTTTAAATTAGGTTTTAAAGCTCAATATATTTCTTGCATAATGATAGATGACTGGCTTCACAATACAAATAAAGTCATTGGAATTAATTATGGGCGATAAAATTAAACATGAACTTGCTGAGCCCTTGAGGAATTGTGGTCTAACAGTTATTACATCCTGAAAAATTATTAGATTTAAGTACATCTCAGAGCTTGGCTTTCAGTTTGGGAGATGAATCTGAGCTGACTACTTGAAACATGTTTTACATGAAAATTGAGAAAGCAAAAGCAAGTTTTATGTCAAGTTAGTTCCATATATCAGTATGGAGTATGGTGGTGGTTGTTTTTGTTTGCTTGGTTTTTGTTTTGATTTGCTCATTTTTAAATTGCTTTTGATTGTCCAATTCTGTGTAACTGGATCTTAGTCAACAACAGATAACTCTTATGAAAAGGTCAATAAGACCTCTCGTACAATGGACCCAAGGGCAATCTAAAGTTGTTGGTATGTCTGTCTAGATGCTACTTTTTACAATTTTAGGGTTTTTTTTTATTATTGTTTGGCAAGGACTCAGAGTAAACTACAAGGACAGTRTCTCATCTGACTGCGCATTCCCTATTTAAGGAGTCCATATAGTTAAAGGAGAGAGCAAAGAGGGACTTAATCTTTACTAATTATTTATTAAAGTATACATTCCCATCTTAATCTTGCATGCCTTGTTATTGCTATTGGATAGCAAAATCCAAGACTSCTTGGATTTTGTATTAAACCAGGGGATTCAGATGAAATAAGTGCTACCTGAAGGATGTTCAAATATATGTTCTATAAACATAATTTAATCATAAATATATTGAGAAGTCTACACAAATGCTTATATTTAGCTGTAGGGGAAAAAAAAAAAMCTCTTTAAGTATAGCAAAAGCTTTTTCTATTTGTAAATGAAAATAAAAACCCAGTCCAAACTAATTTGATGGAAAAATGCAAAATGGGTCCATTCCATTTCTGTATAGAAAGCCCGCACAAATTATTTTTTCATTATTGACTTAAATGAAGCAAGATTCTTTGACTAAATCTTACTCTTTCTTGCCTGTTCATATTAAATAAAACACTTTGTTCAGTCCACAAACTTTTACACATGAATTAATTCCTGTTCGTAGTGCAGCAACTGCTCTTTATCTGGGAAAGAAATCATGATAGTCAGCTTCAATATTAGTCCATATATTTGGATTTGGGATCTAGGATAATGTAGCTGATCTGGCTACCGCAGAAACTGCTGCATGAGGGTTTTGTTTCTACCAGCAAAGTGAGCCTTAATTGTTGTAAAGTGCCCAATAATGACCCTACACACTCTGTGCAATATAGCTAGCTACAGCATGTGATATTTCAGAAATATAATTTGGGACAATAATAAAGAGTGTGTGGGGGGGGGGCTTGTACTTCTCCCAAAAGGCAGCAGCAGCAGTTAGTGCAGTTGGGACACATTCCTCTGTAGTGGGGCAATTTTAAACTCGCTAAATTAGTTCTGCTTGGCAGGAGTCAAACCAGGAGAAATTTGATGATTAAGTTAATCTACGTAGCAAAGGTCCAAAACCAGGATGTAAAGTGAAGAATATGTCCCAACCACAACAGACTGGTTTTATTACAGCAACGTTGCCTGTGCAATCATTCCACTAAAATATTTCATCTGTGYGAAGTATTGATTTCTTTGTCAAAATTGTGTATAAGAGGAGTATAAATATACTTAAATCAGTGTTGACTTAAAAACGGGGAATTTGCCTTTCCCTCCCTTCTTTTTGCAATTCCTTTGTGGTGCCATAGACATTCTTCTGATGATCAAGCTGATTTGCTTGAAGGCTCCCCTGCTGCTGAACTTACTCAACMGGCTTGTCGTGATGGCAGCAGATGTTTGTGCTGTTTGAGTCGACAGCTTTTCCTGAGCACGTTTCACTCTTTGTTCTACTTGGGAAGTGGATGTTGGCAAGGGCGCCCTGAAGTCCCTCCTTGGCAGCAAGGACCAACCTCTCRGTTTCTGACCCAAGGCTTTCTAACCCTCTCCTTTCTGAGGCCTCAGGCAGRCTTTTGAGGTAACAAATAGCTGTGTCCATTATAGCATGTCTATATGTGTCCAGTGATGTCCATTATAATGTGTCCAAYAACGTGTCCATGATTGAGAACTACATTTTAAAACCTAGCCACTTGGWTGGGCTGTGTGGTGCCTTGTGCTTTCATATATCTAAAGGTGTTACATCACAGATGATAAATTTGACCCTTCATTGTACATCACAGTTATGCCATATAAGTGCACCTGAAAGAACATTTGTCTGTCATTAAACCAAACAGCTCAACTCCTTAAGACAGCAGAGCACATATAACAGTTTCAGATCATTCATCCATCTAAGCTTTGATCTGCTGTGAAAAGCAATGCCAAAATTTATGTACTCAGTCACACTGTTGACAGATTCCTCAGGATGCTTTGAAGAAATCTGACAGCTCCAATTTAAGTTTACTAATGTGATAAAGAGCTTTTTTCTTTTTTAAGWGAATAAATGTTTTGCACATGGAACAGCAATTTTGCTGTAGAAAGRGTTTGTCTTTACAAAACCATAAAGCAAACAACTCCCCCTTCCATTAAGTAACAGGGATTTACAGTAGTATTAACAGAGRAATTTAAGTGGTGAAATTTGCAGAAAGTTTGCTAAAGAAACTAAAGATTTTGTAGGCCATTAGATTCCTGAGAGGGAAAGTAATTCAGAAATATTCTAACAAGAAATGGTCGTTTTTTAAAAAAAACACTTTTAATTTTTCAGTTGAATATGACATATTGGCCTAAATATAAWTCTTTATGGAAATACTTTTAAAAGGTCAAATCTGTGTGTTTAGTATTTTTAGATAGTGCTTATGGTTTTAAGGGCTGATATGAAACTCTCTATTTAAACCCTCAAACCTAATGTCGTATCCAAACAGAACTACGTGATTTGGGACCATCTCTAGATTTTCATCAGAGCCCTAAGGTCTTTTTCCAGTCATTTTGAATTTGTGCAAACAGAGTAAGAGTGCAGTTAGTGTAATTGTTTTTTCCAAACGTATACAGCAAACTCACCATTGAGGGGAGARAGAGAGAGATGCTACAACACATCTAGGAGCCTTGTGTAGTGTCCCTTGTATTCCCTGCCAACAGGGAGTAAGCAAATTGATCTTTTCCACTCACATTGACATTAAACCAATTTCCTTAGTGGTTTTACCATAGCATARGTCTAAAGGAKATTTTAATCTGAGCATCTGGAAGGRCTTTATTATGCATTATTAATACAGCAGAAGTCTTGAGTACCAATATTTTTTGTTCAGTAAAATACCTTGTTTCATCTCTAGAAGATGTTTAATACCAATTACTCTGGTGTTAAGTTCTAAGCACCTGTGGGAAGATAAGTATGTTATTTCCCCTGTCACAGACGTACGAYGCAGAGAAGCGGTTGGTTTGGCTGGCTCAGTTGTGCTGGGGCAAGCTCGGGAGCAAGCGAGGGAGTGCAGGGAGCAGGTATTGCATGAGGCCTCCTACCAGCACCCCTGACACACAGGGGCATCCGAGAGGGTCTGTCTGAAACTGAAGCCTCAAAGAAGAGGCTGTGAAATAAATTGCTAGGAGCTGATAGTATTCACCTCTGAACTGAAAGGAATTTAAGGATGAAATAGCTGAATTATTAACTGTGCTGTGTAACCTGTTGCTTAAGTTAGCTAAGTTGGTGTTGCTTAAGTTAGTGCTGAGCTAATCGATAGAAGCTCTCAAACAGAAATGGTAGACATGTGGATAAAGAGAGTGATAAAGTTCCATGTGAATCTGAATGTCTCAAATCTGTAGAAGTTTATTTTGAGAAAAACCAAATACTACTTGAATGAGAGAAGTTTGATTTATGGGCTGCTAATGGAGCTAACAAAAGATGTGTCCGGCACTACATGATTGTCCATTCAGAAGGATGGGCTAAAAGGCAGACTGGATGTTATGCACATGAAATGGCTCAGCACACTCTCTGTCTTGTCATCTGTATGGAAATCCCCTCACAGCTTCACCGTGTGATACTTTTYGTATTATCTTTAAGTGATGGATTCGCTGGGTGAACATGATATCAGGCGTTCACCTGTCCCATAGCTTTCTAAGTCTCCTCATTTCTTTTAGGAGATAGACAGAGATAGAGTCTTCTGTGTAGATATGATCACAGAGATGTCCACAGTTATTTGCATCTTTGCTTCTTAAGCCTAGATCAAAAGTTAGCATCTAAATACAATTCAAGTGGAATTAAAGTGTAGGAGAACAATCCTGAGAATTGACACTGCATGAGTTACAGTCCTTGGAAGCTCCAATTTCTGTACTAAGAGATTTATTTAGACTTTTACTGTAATGCATGTCTAGAGGTACCTCTGTAGTGACTTGAATGCTGTGCACCAACCTCATGCCTGAGGCAATATGCAAGTTCCAAAGCAGGTGTCTCATTGCTTAATCCCCAGAGCAAATAAACTAGTAGGGATATTCAGAACGTGTCTAGCAGGCATTGAAAGTCTTGTACGACAAACTTATGGCCACTGTAACTACTGCAAGCAGTGGTTGTATACAGGTAGCTTCAAAGGAGTCCATCCGGGGACTGAAATTGCCTTCCAGGTGATTCTCAAAGACCTTTTCTCGGCTCCTTCATCCCTACYCCCTCAAATCTCCTCCTCTTGTAGGACCAGTGGCCAGATGTTGAGGTGAGMTGGGTGGTACCCTTGTCCAGGCTGCCTGAGAGCTTCTCAAATGGGGATGATGAATTCTCTTGTGGGAAGTCTACCCACCTTGTGGATGTGACCAGAAGACTATTTGGACTATTTAAGGGAGTGRGGAGGAGGGGGCTGGCCTCTTCTCAGTGGTGGCCAGTGATAGAACTAGAGGAAATGGCCACAAATTGAGGCACCAAAAGTTCCACAGGAAATTGAGAAAGAAYTTCTTAACAGTGAGGGTGACAGAGCCCTGGAACAGGCTGCCCAGAGAGGTGGTGGAGTCTCCTTCTCTGGAGATCTTCAAAACCCGCCTGGACATCACCCTGTGCCAYRTGCTCTAGGGGWCCCTGMSTGTGCAGGGGGGTTGGACTAGATGACCTCTACAGGTCCCTTCCAACCCTAGCCATTCTGTGATTCTATGATACCTGTATTATAACTCAACACACTTTGATCTACAGTCCTTCTATATTTATAAAGTATTTCTATGCATTTCCCCATGAGGGAARTAACTAAAGCTGTGGAAATTTTGTAAGTAATTATGTTGAATTATGTGTCTTATAGTATGAAGCAGATTTGAAGATATAGTTCAGTATTTTGTTTTAAATGAGTGTGTAATTACAGGCAAGGCTGCTTTGCTTTCACAGTTTTGAATGAGACAGAAGGAAGAGAATGACAGCGTGAGTGGGAGTATTGATTGTACGTAACTAGACTCTTAAATGAAGGCAAAAACTGCATCGTGCAGTAGTGCCACAAGGGAGATGATAACGTGTTCATCTGTCACTGTGGAATTAAAAAAAATTTAGAGTRATACCTTAGCTTTTGATATAGATTTTAGTTTAGTGGGTTTTTCTGCTTTTGTAATTGGATTCAAATTGTTGGGCTTGTAACCTTTTTAGTAACTACTTCTCAAGTATTGACATTTGTCTGTGTTTTATTAGTATGGCCCTTGTTATGCAAGTATCTGGAATAGAAACAAATGAGTATCTGGGTCGCCAGAAATGTCTCAATGGCTACAAATTCCAAGAAAGCATATAATTTATAATAATATTGATTTTTTTCCTTGTTAATGTTTTCCTCTTACTTGAATTTAGCAGCATCTGTTCAGATTGACAGTGTGTGCTGTTAAAATCGGCTGTTCAGCTTCAGATGCAAACAGAGCTCACACAGTCTCCCTGTGAGATTAACAGATCMCTGCAGCCTCTCTGAAAGGTCTTCCCTGTCTGTTCAGTAGAGTCGAGAGATTTATGTTGTCTGTAGTGGTTGTGTTCAGTGAAAAATGCAGAGCTATGCTGGATAAATCCACTTTCAGAATTTGTTTTGCATTAATAGTTTTATTAATTAAAAAGATARAAGATAGCAAAATGTGATTTTGCTGCTGTGATGTGCTCATTTTTTTTTAACGTGATTACATTTTAAAATTGTCCCAACTTAAAAAAAAGCATTAATGTAGGTGATTAGATTATGAATTGAGTTTTAATCCCTTTTGACAKTAAGTATCTGGGAGTAAAGTCAGTGTGTCTTAGAAGCATTTTATTTATAGCTGCTTATAAATTATTCCAAGTTTGCTTTTAAATTATTAGCAGTTCTGAAATTTGTGGTCAGGAAGTTGCATATTAAAAGTAAACAAATATATTTTGTCAGAAATGAAAACAGCTGTCACAGTAATGCTGGTCCAATGAGAGCTATGATCTCATTGAGAAATTTATTGTTGTATGCACTTCTAAACTAATGTCCAGTAAACTGTGCCGCTGCTTCATTTTACAGCATCCTGAGGCATAATGGCTAAGGGATCTCAGTCCTAGTGTCACTCTAAGTTCGTGACGATAGGAGATGACACCACACCTTTGCAATGGTTTATAAAAATGGTATATGAAGGCTTAATCCCTTACTTGACTCACCTGATTTGTGTGAAGGAGCAGTATTTGTACAGGCAAGTATAATAATAATATTTCCAGTTCATTTTTTCCTAAATATAGCCACCTGGAGTTGGATTTTGAGCAACTCCTACAATATGAATATGATGAATTAAAGAACAATTTTTTCATATTTTTTTAAATAAAATGCTATACTTTTGTTCTAACTATAACTTTATTCTGTTTTAATGAAAATACCTGTTCTTAGCTGGGCAAAGTGTTCCCGTGTAAACAGTCCTATGCTAAATGCTAAAAGGAGTGGCTACTTATGGTGTCACTGGCCAGTGARTATGGCYGAGTGAAAAGAGCCTTGTGCTGCCYTGGKGTTTCTWAYAGGGATAGCAAGTTTTCTGCCTATMAGTATGGACATGTTTTCTGTTAGTCTTTAAGCTTTCAATCTATGTTCATTTTAACAGAACTGGTCAGTTCTTAGGTATATGAGTAATTTGTAGGAATTCCCTGGGGACTATGTGTGGGTTTAAGACTTTGCAGGACTTCAGAGGACTGATTTCTTTGGAGCATCGATTCCTGCTCATCCTTTGAAGTGCAGACCTCACTGTTACCATTGTAAGGTAACAATGAGCGGATAATAAAATATCAGGCTTAGATATATCAGTACTTAAAAAAAACCAAAACAAAACAAAACCAACAAACTGTATTCTACCTTGTCCTTGAATAACTCAAACTGTCAACACAATCTTATATTAACCTTTCCAATAGGCTTTCTTTTGGAACCAAGACCAAACATCTTAGATGTATGCTTACTGAGGAGGTAGTCATGGTGGGAAAGAAAGTTAAAAGTAAAATAATATTGTCTCAGCTTGCCTGTATCATCCCCTGATGCTCTGTGAGTAGCCTCAGTGGTTTTCCCTTTGGATACTCATGTTGGAAAGAAACTCTAGTCTAATGATTCTCATACCRACCCCTGCACAGCATCTCATTCTCTATTACATCTCTGGTGGTGCAGGCTTAGGCTACAGACATGCTGATGGAGCTGGTCATGGTGATGGTGAGATGTGGGTTGTGGTTGCCCTTCAACTGGGGACCGTGGATATAGTGTGGCTGTAGTCTTCCCTCTGCCTTTCCTTCCTAAATTCATTGCAAACATCTTTTTACTATTTCTTATAGAAGCATCTTCCCCTAGGGCTCTGTGTGCACAAAACAAATAACCTTTTGTATGAACCCAAGGCAGACTACCTCTAGAGTACTTGCAATTTTTATAATTAAAAAAATGCCTTTTAAGCAAGTCAGGAAGGCAAGAAGCAGTTAATTCCCGGTTTACTGTGTGTTATATTATCTGCCCTCCCCTTCTTGATGCACTTTGCTGATCAGCTCTAAGATAGTGTTGTGATTTTTAGAACTACTGTTTTATTGTTATGAGTTAGCTGTGGTAGCAGAGTGGCAAGAACCAGCAYCAGGATGACCTTTCCTTCCTTTCCCTTCTGGTGGCTTTTCTAAACCACGTAGAGCAGCAGGCTTGGCAGCATCCTCAGAAGCAACTCAGGCTAATAATCTGGGTCACTTAATATTTTTCTTACAATCTTTCCAGTAAATTTATTTTCAAATTACAGAAAGTTGCAGCCAGAGGAGAATGTGGAGTCCAGTCAGAACAGCACCAGATGCTGCCTAACGTAAAAGGGGATTGGAGGTGACTTTGAGAACACTAAATGGGGACGATGAGAGACAAATAAGCTACGTGTCTGTTTTTGAAAGCTTTGGAGCTATCATAGGATTTTGTGTTGTGTAGAAAACCATGTGAGAGACCTCTTTCAGCTTCAGATACTGGTGATGGCCCAAAGTTAAATCAAAAGGGAAGTGGTGTGAAGCTGCACTAACTCCAGTATCAGAAAAAAGTGGAGGCCACAGGGGTGAACAACAGCTGACAWATCAAAGCGTGAAGTGTGTTTTATCTTGGCTCTCAGTCCTTTTGTAAGATGTTAATGGTTTATTTGAAATGCAAATGAGAGAGAACAAAATTTTATTATAAAACCATACTCCACATCTGAAATCAAACTTTGAAGTTTGGTTATACAGAAAGAGTGCCTAAAATTTTCCTGTAGTTTGAGAGTCAGCTCAACATATTCTTAAAGGGTCCTTATTTTAAGATAAAAGACTGGGTAAAGAAACGACAGTTGTTGTTGTGTTAAGTGCAACCACCTATTCTCCAAAGCATCAGACAGAATAATCATTAAATCCTCTTTGGTTAACCCGGGCGGAAAGAGGGAACAGGAGGTAGGTAAAGACATTTTCTTCAAGGAACCTACTTTACACAGCCCCTTTGTACCACCTGACTGCAGATCAATACTACTTTATTGGAAAATAAWCAAGCAAAATGAAAGCTCAAGGCTGCCTGCACTGCCAGTGGGAAGTGAGATCTTCCTTCAGCTTGCTGCATTTGCACAAGAGGCGCTGCTGTTGGGCTTTACATTATATTTGATTTCTTTTTAGGACCTCTCTCGTATTTTCTCTGCAGAAAATGTACCTTTCTATTTTTGTGGAATATAGACCTACATATTCCCCAACGTACTGTACCAAAACTGCAGTTTCTGCTTGAAAGGGTTTCACTTTTGAATGATGAAAAGGGCTGCATCATGGAAATTCAAACTGAACAAAATACCAAATTGGAATTGAAGCTTTTTTCTAAATAGGATGAAAAATTGTTTGAACAGAACGCTTTTCTTTATTGGAAAAAAAAAATGACAAGACAGCAGTAATTTGTGAATAGAATKAAATTCTTTTAAAAATGTTACAATGAAAATTCCTGGCCCATTCTGATAATCCTCTCTTTTCCAAGACTACAAACCTGGGAAGAAAACCTCTCCTAAGGGTTGTAATTGCAAAAAGAAGGGATAGTTACCATTTTGTGTGGGATTCCTCTAACCTAATGTAGATGTCAACATCTGAATTGGTTATAAACAACCTTCAGCTGCTGGAAGGAACTGCCCTTTCAGATGCAATTCTGTCCATTGAATGGCTGTCTGAATTTGTACCCTAAAAGTTCCTGTCTTAATTTTTCTTTTTTTTTCTTTTGTTGCTGAGAGTGCCTTGAGTAACTAACTGAGATGCAGATACTTATGTAAATAGCCTAGTTTAGAAGCTAATTTTATGATTCAACTTGACAGCCTCTAGTCAAAAATAGACTTGAGYATCAGTGCAGACAGGTGAATTCAGACTTCTGTTTAATATGCAACAGCAGCCAGAGAATAAGTAAATGTTGAGATATTAAAGGAAAAATATAACTTTCAGCAGTAGTGCTGAAAGCACTGGAAGCGCTCCTGCTACCGTTTTATTAAAAATAATAATAAAAAGAGGTGCTGTGCCCTCACCTAGGATATTGTGATTGATTCTGATTACTACATCAGAAAGAAGCATTGGAGAAAGAGAGTAGYTGAGAGATGAGAATGATAAGGATATGGAGAAAATGTGCTTGTATGAGGAGATTGAAAAGACTTGGACTATTTATGGAGAGAGAAATAAGAGGGAAACTGTCCAAAGCAATCATTACAGTAAAGAAAAGCTGGATGGGAACTTGTATTATATTTTTAAAGGCAAGAGCAGAAGAACAAGGAAACACTGATTGAAACTGGAAGTCRAAAATTGGAAACTGATGAGAGAAAAGACTTTGTTCACACACAGTGTAATTAACCCATGGCATTCATTTCTCCAAGATGGCACTAGACTCAGTGTGTTAGCAGGCTCTGAAAAAGGGACTGGAAATAGATATGGGAACAAGCWGAGCGTCTAGAGCAATGATAATGTGTGGCATCCCCACTCAGAGGAGAGGACCTCTGAGCGTGTTCCAAAAGTTTTTCATTTTTCCTGGAATAGTTGGGGATAATTTTCAGAATTCACTACTTCAGAATCAAGTAGAAAGGAAATGGTTTTGAAGAACTTTTTCTTATTCAGTAGTAAATTTGTTTATGCAAAATAAATGTCCTRTTTGAAACCATCCAGTCTGATATTGCTTGACTATCATCTGTTCTCATTTTTTTCAACTTTATACAAAACTCATTGAGACTCTATAAGAATGAGCATGCATTTTTGTTCATGATATATGACGGGCAAAATAGCAGCAATATTTCAAAATGAGTGGCCTATATCAGTGTCGGTACATTGTCTGGCTAGGAGATGAGCTCAAAGGAATCTCAAAGCAATTGAAGCAGGTTGCAGCCTTTAAATGCTAATTGGGTTTGTCTGCAGTGTTATTGATAGAGCCTCTGTGAATAAGAATTCATTATTCTTCATATGAATAACTGAAAGAAGAGGAATGAATTAGAAGAAGATGTACTTTTTCTTTCTAAAGTCCAGATTTATCAAACTGACTTAACTCATTTGACTCTGTGTCTAGCGGTCRCTGAAATGTTTTGGATTTTCTACTTTTTGAAGGTCACTACGTATCTATTACATGTATTGATATTTCTTGACTCAAGCAGCTAGAAACAATGTGGTCTCCTGTTGATGGTTCCAGTTGGAATTAAACATGACAATGCAGTTCTTTCATCTCTTCCACAAGGTATAGATTAAGTCCTCGTTCTCTGCAGTAAGTGAAATCAACACTAGATGAAAGCTTTCTTAAAGTCTAAAGATCATTTCAACCAGGAGCTGCTGCCAAAGGTGACTTTGAATCTCCTCTTAGTCTCCATGTCTTGTTTGGGTGAGGAGATCAGAAGTTTTGTAATCCAAGGGGAGAAAAATGAAAGGGAGACTACTTGCTGAAGGGCATGACAGATAGGTAGGAAGTAGCAAATTGATTAGAGGAGATATGAAGTAGCAAAAGGTGATCTGCATGATRTGGGGGTGAGTTTTGCTCCCTCAGCTACATTCATGTTCTGGCTGTGTGCGCTCTTCTCCCCTTTCTCTTGCGCTATGTTTTGTTGTTGTCTAACCCCAATACTTTTCCCAGCTCCGAGTTCCCATTAAGTAGCAACTATGAGGTTAGAGCTGGGTTAGTGTTAGATGATGGCTCCAAATATGCAAGAACCGAGTAAGGAGCTTCAAACATGGAGCAAAGGGCTCTATCCATCAGTGTGTGCCAACAGTTGTTTTGATATGTTGGGTATGGAAACATGATCAAACCAAGAGGTTAAACTAGGGTGATGGCTGGTTTATGTTGCTTAGGAAGAGGTTACTGCACTACACTGGTGAACTAGYTATCCCAATATCCTTGAGATTGGCTTGGAAGAGAAAGACCATTCATCCTTTAGATTTATTTTGTCAAAGCTAGAGAAAGTAGATGTAGTTGAGTGGATTATTGTTTTTCATAGATTTGCATTAACAAGTAGAAGAGCTGTGAGGATTGTGCAGGCTACTCTATGTGCATTTTGCTGATAGCCCTGCCCCAGACATCTTGGGAAGCATTTTCTGAAGCTATTTTTTTTCTGTTTCAGTGAACTTTTTTCACTGCTTTTTCCATTTATGTGAAAGAGATTCAAGACAAAAGGGTTTGCAAGCTCTGAAATTCTCTGACAAAGTGTGATGTTTCTTTTGCTTTGCTTTCTTTTTTCTTTTCAGTTATGATACGATATTATTATGCTCTTYTAAAACCTGAAAACATTTCTGTGTGGTTGGACAAAAGTTAGTGCTCTCTTCCACGTATCTGTGGGCCAGAGCTCAAATGTGTTTCTTGGCATTCTCTTTCAATCTTAAATATAAAACAGAAGAACAACAACAGAAGTTGTAGGACAGTAGTAGGACAGAACTTGGCCTTGAATAGCTACTTATAGCTACTTTTATGATGAATCTCTGTCCACTCAGACTGCATTTCTCTCTCGTGTCTTTATAATGATATCTCTCTAAACAAAATGATTCAGCAGAATAGCCTTATATTTATGCATCATGAGCTTGTCTTGGGGCACTACATCAAATCTCTTGAGTGGGGTGGGAGACAGAGTTCTAAATGCTCAGATTTTGCGACAGTCTTGAAGAGGTCTCGTTCCTCTTGATGTGCCTYGTATGAGACATAACGCTCATTATTTGTCCTGAAAATCAGTCACTATGTTTTGAAACCTAAAAGGAAATGTGCTAGTCTTGGTGARATATTCTGCTTGAAGTACTCTAATGTTTTTGCTGCTAAATATGGAAATTCAATGGTGAAAATATTAATTTTCTTATAAACRATTTCACTCTCACTGCAAAATATAATACTTACCGATCATAATAGAGAAAAGCACAATAAATATAGTATTAAAAACAATAATAATGTAAGTATACAAATAAACAATAAATAACTAAATAATAGTAAATAAATAAAACTATCACCTAAGATATTGTATTTACTTAGAAGCTACCAGAGRAGTGGGTGCATATTCAGATTGAACTTATTTCAAATTCTGCAAGCACTTAATATAGACATCTAAATTCATTGCAGCTTTTTATATTACGGTTCTTGAGGAGAAAGTGTGTTTAAATGAAGGAGGGAGAGGGATTTCATAGGATTATAACTCTCTGCATGAAACCTGAACTGTGAAACTAATGAGGATACTTGGCAAAGTTTTTCCAGTTATACTTCAGTATATGCATGTATTAATCATAATAAAAAAAATCTGCCTAACCAGAAGCTCTCTGAAAGCCATGTATGGGTGTGTGTATATGAAGCTTTAACATCTGTAGCAAAAATAAATGTTTCAGAATACAGATTTAGAAAATACACGTTGGCAGGTGAGATTGGCGTTGGAGGAAAGCAAGACTAGCCTATGCAGTAACCTGTGCTGTGCACCCATGTGGTGGAGACTGAGAGAGAAGAACCTCATGTCAAGTGTTAAGTATGAGCAGRTGATGAGCGGAGTGGTTATCTCCAGTCATTAGTGCTCCCTTGGCGTTTCTTGGGTGATTGGCAGGCCCCAGAGCACTTCCAGTTGCTCTRTTGAGCCAGGGAAGCATCTGTCTGTCTGTTAAAAATGATACTTGTTGCTAATTGCAGCTAAATAAAACCTAGCATAGAGCTTTCAGAGTTGGTTGTGTTTTTTTTGTTTTTTTGGCTCACTTCAAGTAATATTGAAGTCTTTTTGTGTCCTCTCTATGGCTGCTTTTGACTATGAGAGTTAYTGTTTTAGTGCCAGTTTGGCTGCGGTCAGATTTGCAGGGTACACAGGAACTGATCCAGACCACTGAGGAGAAAACCAGGAAAAACATCAGTGTGACTCAAAGTCAAAGTTGAGCAAGAAAAATGTATGATTGGTAGGGAATGAAAACCAAATAGCTGGACCACCAGCAGTGAAGTTGATTTAATTCTCTCTGATTTTTTTTTTTTTTTTTAAATCACTGTCAAAAGAGAGCTATATTGGTGTAAAATTGACAAGGAAGAAGAATAGCGCTTTATCCTGTTAATGTGTGGTGTGCTCCAATGATGCAAAACAAATGGAAGTTTGTTATAAAGTGATTTTAAAATAGAAGGAATCCTATCCATGTGCTGTTGCTGTCATGAGTAGTGTAGCACTTAGCGTACTCCAAAACTGGTATTCATTTCCTTTTAAAAAAAAAAAAAAAGTATTTTAGGCTTTTTGGGTTTAGGAATGGAGGAGTCGTAAGTAAATTTATTTTCTTAAATGAGCGACCTTGAGATCCTTCCCTTCTGCTCAACACTGGTGRGACACTTGGAGTGCTCGGTCTGGCTCTGGGCTCTGTGATTTAATACAGGGATGGACCTTTTGGAATGAGCCCAGCAAAGGGGACCACTGTGATGATTAAGGGGCTGGAGCATTCTGCTGGAAAAGGAGAAACTGAAAGATCTGGGGAGAAACTGTTCAGCCTGGAGAAGAGGAGACTCATGTGAAACCTTAGCAATGTTTATAAATGTCTTATGGGATGGTGTAAAGGAGGTTGARCAAAGTGATCTCCGATGGTGGCAGGATAAGAGGGACAGGGAACAAAATGAGACACTGGCAGTTCCATCGGAACATAAGAAAAATATTTGTTGTTGTAGTTTGCATGTTTTTGTTTGCTTGTTTCTTTTCTTTTTACTGTGTGGGTGGCCAAACACTGGAACAGGTTCCCCAGAGAGGTGGTGGCATTTCCATCCATAAAGATATTCAGAACCTGAGAGGTCATCTACTATAGATGATCCTGCTGAGTTGGAGCTGATCTCTGGAGGTCCCTTCTAACCACAAAGATTTTGTGAGATACTTGGTCATAGATTAATTTGTTTCTCTGCATGATCTTGGTGGTACTAATCAAAGTTTCTAAATTATTGTTTACTTGGAAGTGTTGCCCAAATCTTTTCTTTCAACTTTTCTTTCAAAGTTATTTTTCAACACCTGTGTCTTTGATTGCAAGTATGAGGATTTTCTGTGCTTATTTTCCAAAGGGAGCAACCCCAGTCAGGCAGCTTAGCATTAGCATTTCATTAAATGAAAATACCGTGGTGGTTCAAGGCATTCCATATTAGAATTGCATCCGTAGAGAGGCTGGCTGCTTTCCATGGTGAACTGTATACAGCAATTAATTGATCTGCCTTTGAGAATTTTTGAAGCCATCTGGATATCTGCAGAAATGGAGGTAGAGCGTTATCTTTTTAGGTGGATAGGAAAAAAAAAAAAGCCAAATATGCCCAAACTGTAGCCTTAGTCACTCTCATTCACATCAATTCAAGCTTTAACATCTGTTACTAGAATTAATATACCATAAATGTCAAAATTCTCAACATCAAATGGTAGAGGCTGGAATGTGTCTGACTTAACCTTAGCAATCTAAACRTTATATATCCGGCCTGAGCTAAAGATCTGACATTTCTTTCTGACCTATAGACAGAGGTGGATACTGGTTTGTTCACACCTAAAATAGATGTCCAAGATGATTTCCARGCATGACTCACCTTTCTAGGGTGCCTACCTCTCTTCCTTGACTTCAGTTACTAGGTGTCTATCTTTTTAGATGGCTGGGGTAAATCAGATTCATTACATCCTAAGCACCAAATTRCGGTTAAAGTGGAGGAAAAAAGGTAGTGTGAACTGGTGATGGATATGCTATAGCAGCTCTAAGTCRAGAATCTTTTCAGTAACTCTGGCTTTGAAAGTAGTGATACGTGGTAGTTCACATATTTAGAAATAGTTAAATAAGACATGCTGTTATATCTGGCACATAATCTTTTTTTTTTTTATCCCCTCACCCTTGATCTGCTTGGGTCTGAACTCCATACGGAGCTGTGCAATAGGTACTGTCTTGGCTATTTTGGATCAGCTGCCTCTTGTAGTGAATTTTTGWGCAGYTACTCAAGCACAGCTGCTGATGATTCTGTGCTGTCGGGGTAATTACCATTTTCTCACCTCTACATAACTTTTTTTTCTGAAGAAATTAGACTTCTCCTATCTCTGTGTTTCTTTCTCAGAGATTTAGCATATCCCCAGTGTATTTGAATTGTTCATTAAGCAGATGCTACCTACATTAGAAAGCAAAAAGCAATCTAACATGCAGCCTGACCCACTACTCACTAAAARTGAACTAAATTCGTTCCAAACCATAGCAAATAACATGGGTTTGTCTCTGGGGCTTTTCACTGAAGATTTCTGCAGAGCTTATAAATGTCATGTCTGCGTGCCTGTGTTCATATGCGTTTCTTTACACGTCATTTCATATAATGAGTTGTCTTGTCAATTTTGGACACAGTCGAGATGATGTTGTAGACATAAACCACCGACCATTTAATTTTTCCCCTCTTTTTTAAATTTTGATTCTTCCTATACGATTAGGAAAAAAAGAGTAAAATAAAAGCAAAAAATGGTCATGCCTCTCTCTTGCATTATATTTATAAAAGCATGTGGTAAAGTTGTTAGAAACACGGCTCCAGATCCTAAAATTAGACCTGACTCCCCTCTGCTTAGATCTATTGATTTATTTAGGAGTTCACAAAGTTTTAAGGTCATATAAATAGAACTAGAAGCTCTAGTTGATGTTCATAAAGAGACTGAGAGACCCTGGGAAGCAGACTGACTTCTTGTAGAATTTATATAAATGCCTAAACAATTTTGTGATTAGAAGTGTAGCAAAACCATGGTGCRCACTACTGTAGATTATTCTAAGCACTTATTTATATTTGAGTGCTTTAAATATCTTCATAAATCTGATGGGAAGAGTCATACCCTGCAATAAATTTATACTCTTAGTGGGTTTTTTGTTCCCATTTGCAATCCACAGCTGCATTTGGGTCACTGGAAGTCTTCAGAAAAGCCTGAGTGCTTGATGAGGAGCATCAAGACTTTTTGTTCTTCTCACATTTTAGCATGTATTATGGCTTTAGTTTCTTAAAGCACAAGCCATTGTTTTTAACTGTTATGCTGCACAAGCCACAGGAGAGGGGCAAAAAAACCCAAAGCAAAATGGTGCCCTTACCTGAGGAATCATCTGCTTGCTCTTATGAGAAGGTCTATAGCTTCTGGGTGTGTTTTGCTGGTAACCTGCCTAGAGGAATRGCATTTAACKCCTCTTTGTTAATGTTWGCTTATATTCTACTGTCYAGTTTTCCTCTTCAAYTTTTYAGATATTTCCTTTCCTCTTTCCTCCTTTCTCTTGAAGAGTAGGTAAATGTTGTGCTGTTCAGGATCAAATKGTGATAATAGGGTTCCAATTAGATGAATTCACTTGTTTTAGATAATGATAAAATTGATAGTTTGAATTTTTGAACCTGTTTCAAATGATTCTGTATCTATGAAAACTAAATTATTCCATGATTTTATGAAGATTAAGTAATAAAAAGCATTACTTTTCTTTCTTATGTAGTTCTAATGTCAGTGCACTGGCACAGTGATATAAAAGTGTATTTTTTTTTCTGTAGCTGGTCTAACAAAAGGGTCTATGTCCAATCTTTTTATCCAACTTCCATGAAGCACCTTTGGCCTACAAGCTCATTAGAGTGGAGCTAAGCCAATGTGAATGGCAGTGCTTTTATTCACAGAGGTAATCAATAATTCATATGCTACTTTGCATCCAATTCTAAAACTCCTCAATGATCAAATTAAAGCTTAAGAAGGCTGCTGGGTTTGTGGAACAGAGTTCTGCTCAGCATTGCAATTCTTTTATCTTTAGCCTCTCTGCTGCTTCCATCTGTCCTTCCTCCTGCTGCTTCCCTTTTGTGTTGCCTGYGTACCTTCCTACCATCAACTCCTTCTCCACTATTCATCTTTTCTGTAGATAGAATTGGCATTTCTGTAAAAATGCCTCCTTCTGTCATTTTATTTTAATATTTATGCATCTTCAGACTGTCTTTTCTTCTTCTGACTCTTCTTTTTCCATAACATTTCTTTGACTGGAATGATGAGTATCTTGGAAGTTTGCATTCCCTGTAATTGTATTCAGGGTAGGAATAGTATAAGTAAAAGGTTAAGGAATGCAGCAAAATCATTGGCATTGTTTGTCAGATGAAGAAAAGCCATGATACAGTAAAAAATTACTCTTCTAATCATTGCATCTAGTTTAAAAGGAAGCTAAATGATTAAAAAAYGGTGGTGAAGAAAATAGACCACAAGGAGTGATGTAGGGAAGCAGCCCTGTGGGTAACTTGAGTGTGATTTTTAATTTTTCTTTTTTTCCACCCATGACCCTGGAGGAAGGTAGCTGCATCATTCCTGTTCTCTGCTTAACATTTTGCCAAACACTCCCTCTTTTGAAGATCTTGATCCTTCTGTTGAACTGGACGTTCAACCTTGTATTCTCTTAAAGGCSATTTCTTTCCTGCTTGTAGCTTCAMGCAAAACKCTTTACTCTGCTCGCAAGAATCCATAACATGAAATAGTTTTATTAGAATCAATAAGGTAAACAATTTCTTTTTCTTTCCGATAATTTGACAAATAGACTCATTATTGTTCATAATTGAGGAACTGGAATAGTAGAAAGCTCTGGCTTTGGAATTAAACTCTCTGGCTTGTACTTCATTATTGCAGATATTCACATGTCAGTGAAGCTGTGAGATATGCATGGTTTGGTGACAGTGACGAGATCTGAAAAGCATTGAAGGAGAATTCAACACTGCAAATTCTTTCTGAAAGCAGTCGAGTACTTCATAGTGTTTAGTCTGTAGTGATATCCATGGCATTTAGTGCACGTGCTGCTTCTCCCAGCTGCAATATTTTGAAAGAAAGGAGGGGAAGCCGTGTTACTGCAGACAATGCTTCACTGTGTTGAAGTRTTAATAAATATAATTTACTCCTAGATAAGCCGTGAAAGTCAGGAAGGTTCCATTCATGGATAATTTCATGCTGAAGTGCATGCACTCACTAATGCTAATCTTGTTTTAAATGTRTTGAATACATTTGAACTATATCTCAAAACTGTTAAGAGATATTTTCAATAGGGTCCCATTGAAATTCTGTCAGATTTTACCAGTAATCAATGGAAAAGGTTGGCAGCAATGTTGATTATGTCAGCATATTGTTTTGCTTTCTTTTTCGGCAGCACTTACCATTTATTGAGAACACAGATCATGCAAATTTTGGTCTAAAATCTAAAAATGTTAAATTGTTGACAGCTCCTGAGCATTCTTATGACTAGCAGTAAAGTAACAGGCTAAGTCTGGTCAGATTAGTGTTAGCAATTAAAAATCCTTTTTAGGTGATAATGGTGACGTGATTTGGAAGGACATTTACAAGGGCGGGTGAGGCTTTGGAACTGGGAGCATCCGCCTTAACAGTCCTTGGATGGTCAAAGGTAAGGTAAGGATATTAAAAGAAAATTCTTGAGAGTGAAGACAGGGATGCTGTATTTGATAAGCGAGGGGAAAAAAAAAAACACCAAAGGATGGAAGCAAAAMGGATGATAACAGAGATGTTTGGAAGTGTATCAGCAGGACAAGAGTGCATTTGTCAAGGCCAGGAAAAATGAATTTGCAGTAATAGCTTGACAATGTGATACATTGAATAAGACTGGATAATTTGAAAGCAAATGTCTTATCTTAAAACTGATACACACAGAGCCTGAAAAATATAGATGCATTTAAAAAAAAAAAGAAAAAAAAAGAAAACTAAAAAAGACATCATAGAAAATATCTAGATCTGAACCTGGATAAAACAGTATCATCTCCTATTTTAAAAGCTCTTAAATTGGCTGAACTTAAACAAGTTTTGCTTGATAAAAGACATGCTTTACCAAATATGATTAACTCTTATTTAAAATATTTTTTTGTTGGTTTTTAGTTGTTACAATAAAGATTCATAATGGATTAATAAGATCAATTTAGAACTAATTTGATTTAAATCACTAGGATTTCTCCTAATGATTAACTTACAGATGAGTCAGCTGTTGGAACAAGAGATTAGGGTGAAGTTTTTTCCATAAAGAGAATTTCTGGATAGTTGGCAGTTATGGAAAGCAAACTTTTCTTTTGAGTGGCAGAATCAAATGTATAAATTTAATGTTGCTSACATTTCTTCTCTCGCCCTTTGTGACAGGCTTAGGGTCAAACACAGAATCAATGGCAGAACTGGAAATAAACCCAAAGAATTGTTACAGGCGCTAACTGCAAGACGTCCTTTCTTGTCCTTTGCCTTTTAATGGGTGACACTCACATTTAGCTTTCCACCCCAGTCAACAGGGTAAAAGTGTTGGCTGCGTTTAGTGAGATGTGCTGAAGAGCACCCCAGAGTTTATGGGTGAAACAGCTGTAAAAATGCTCAGTTTTAGTATTATTATTTATTGTTTGCAAGCATGGAAATTCAATAAAAGTTTTACAGATAAAGGAGGCCCCAGCACAGGACTCAAGTTTCCCATTATTTCTTTTCTGTTTCAAGAGCAATATGTGTTGCTTAAAATATATAGCTGAAAGGAAAAGTTGCCAACATTTTTCTGGTATTTATTATTGGAAAAATTCATTAAAATATGAGGAACTCATTATGGAAAAATATATTTTAAATTATCCTGTGTATTTTTTAGCTTCTTTTCACCTAGTCATTATTGTACAGATCTTTTGTAACTGATATAAAGCAGCATCTATTAATGATATCAAGAGTATCTATAGTCTGGAGGAATTCATGAAGGGTTTCCTTTCCATTGCCAGAGCGTTTTCACTGCTCTGAATGTCAGCTCAGTTCTYCACACTGCGCTCTGTCTCCAGGTTTTCGTGTTCATTTGTCTTCCTGTCGTTGCCCATCAATATGAGTGAACGGCAGGAATGGGTTGTATTGTCAAGTACCATTAATGTACTCACTCATGTGAGCAACTCGTATAAATTAAGGCCTGTATTTTTCTTTTGGYGTTTCTGTTAAATTAAACGTGAGCCTTCTATAATAGCAAACGTTTATATCATGCATTAAAATAGAAAGTGGAGATGAAGAGCTAATTTTGGTAGGTTGTGACGCTTCACATGCTCTGGCTGCACACACTTGGCRAAGCTATCGGAGCATGTCCGGGAATGGCGAAGGCACAAGATGAAGGCACTGTCTTCCCAGAGACCTTGCTGCCCCACACTAAAGCAGATAAATCTGCAGGCCTGGCCAAGCCGGGTGGTGGTTGTTGGGCTGTTACGGCAGCGCCGGTGAGCAGCGTTTGCACGGGATGCAGCTGCCAGCGCTGTGCAGTGSAGCTCCCATGGGGCACTGAGAACACCCTTGGGGACACGGCAGGGGAAGCCTTGAGGACGGTGCAGCACTGAGGCCGAGGGCAGCATTTCCTCATGTTTAAGTCACGTTGTTCACCTGTCCAGAAGACCTGTTGCTGCTCAGTCAGTCTAATAGAGCACTGTACCTTGTCGCAAGACACAATGTGGAGGCAGGGAGTATAGTGTTTGTTCTGAGGGCTGCCCAGCCGTGGCAGTATCTGGCCATATATTTTTGAATTTGGAGTCAGCAATAGCTTATGTGCCTAGAATAAGGGTGTGGAAAAGAGCAGGATGGTTCGTGAGAAGAGTTGGTGATGTTACTGCTAAGATGGGGAGAATAAACTGGCAGTAACCTAGTGAGTGGCTGGCCAGGGGTGAGCGGGTAGTCCAGCAGTGCCACCACAAGAGGTGAGACTATGGCTTTTGTATAGTGCAGTCATATGCAGAAGCATAAAATGTACAGGACTGGTATTGCTGTCTGTTTTATTGTGCTAATCTTGAAAAATGGGATAGAAAATTAGCTTAGTGAGGAACTCTGTGTTTTTGTGCCTGGTGCTAGGCAGAGCGTCTTCATTGTTCGTTATATCCACCCTCTCCTTTTTTGATTTTAGTGTCCTAATGGGCTTTGACTATTTCTTTATTTTATTGCCAAAGGATTTGGAGTATAATCAACTTGAGTTGGCCAAGGAACAACAAAGCCTCCTGCTCCYTGCTCATTTGTGTAGTTCATGTATCTATTTTTTTCTTAAATCTCTGTCACTAAATCCTAATGGGAGGGAGAGAGAAGAGAAAGGCTCAAAACTAAACGCAAACCACAATAAACAAGTAGCAGAATCTAATAGCAAATGTCAAGCTTCTCTTGACTGCAAATTAATTCTGCATTCTAACTTTGCTCCTTGGTTCATTAACATTCCAGTTCCTTTTGTGTTTTCTTAGGACTGTGTTTAACTCTAGCACGTCCCAGTTTGTTTCTGCATAACTTCATTTCAACATGACATTCCAATTGTGGGCAAGAGGCTCAGAGAAACGTCCTTTTTTTCCTTTTAATTAACCCCCTAGCACTTTTCTCGTAAAAGGAGGTTTGCCATGGGCTTCTGTAAGGCAAAATTTTGCCCTATTTCCATTAAGAATGAGGAGAAAGTACATACCAGTACGTTGGTACTTTTTTTTTTTTTTTTTTTTTTTTTAATTGTAGGCATTTAAATCCTTTCAGTCTCTTTTAAAACTCATTAACATTGTTGTGGTATGCTCTAGTCTCAGTATAAAGACTTAACCTTTTTGAATAGGCTCAAGAGGGAGTCCACGTCAGCAGCAATACTAAACTCATTTTGGAGGATTCTTCCTGTGTTGCCTTGCCCCCTCTCCCTAAATCTCCTTTGCAGCCAGTAAATAAAAATAATGTGAAACAACTTTTTTAATTCAGAGATGAATGTAATTAAATTTAGTGCATGTGAAACCATCATATATTCTTGTTAAGATAAAATACAAATTACGTAAATTGTCCAACTTTGGGTTTACAAGCGGATCAGCTACAGTAAAAGAAATCTCCTAATCCGTCGGTCCATGAGGTTTCATGCATTCCTCTGAAACATTAGGACACAGCTGGAAGCAGATGAGGGTGATCTCTGGCACTGAGTGTAACAATTCCCAGAAAAATATGCATTTAGCATTTACGGCCACAAAATGAGCACACTTAATGGTTTTCTTTTCCCTTGGACAAAYGGTATTCCAGCAATGCAACACTTGGCAGACTACTGCCCAAAGTGCAAGACAGATTATTTCTTTATCCTAGAATCTAATACGAGGGTTGCAGTAAATTGTTTTGCTCTGTTCTGGTTCAGGCACCTCAGTCCCAAATACTTAACAGGGCTCTGATGCAACTCTCTCACTTCTGCAAGCTACTCCCTATTTCAATGCCCAGGGGTTTAGACTGAGCATGGAGTGTGTCTGCTGGCCTTCTGTCTGTACTGTACRTAAAGGTACAAGGTACTGTMCATCAACTGCACATAAGGATAAGCYGTTTCTCCCCTTTCCTACTRAGCACCTCGAGTGGGGAGCCACAGGGGCAGATCTCCCTGTGTCCCATCTTCTTGTCTGCCTTCGTGGGAGAGAGATGCCCCTTCCACCAGCTCTTCTGTAACATGGTGCACAGGCACCCTGCCTGGTGTTCCTCCCAGCAAATTCAGACACCTAATTGAAATGCTAAGAGAAGCTCAGGGTAAATCTTTGTTTTTTTTGTTTTTTTTGTTTTTTTTCCTGCCAAAAAGAAGTCACAGAACCCACATCTTCCATTTGTGCTCATCCATGATAAGCCGGACAATGCTACGTTAGCAGTCACTGCCCTGTGCTTTGGCTGTGGTTCCTACCTACCAGTGTGGAAACCAGGCCTGAAGCAGAGGCATCGYGCTGAGCCCCGTCTCAGGTGCCTTYGCTTCAGAACGTGGCAGGAATTTGGACATGACCCTGTGGTCCCATTGCGGTCACYGTGCTGCTGTGAAGAGGATGAGGGGTACTCCTCATGTCCTTAGCCTGGGATACACCAGCACAATTGTGTTACAAGCTGAGGTGTTTCTGATAGAACTGCAATCTTCTGCCCCCAGCCAAAGGATGGTCACTTAACTTTTCATTTTGGATTATTGTGTTGATATTTCATACACTTAAATAAGTCATGGTCAACTGAAAACGTTGAATTTTTGTATGCCATAAAAAATCACTTAGGTAAACTGAAATATCATATTCRCAGACATATTTACAGTCTTTTTTTTTTCTTCCCTCACTGTAAGCATTGAAGAGTAAGCAAAATATCAGTTAACAGTATGTAGCTATGGCATCTGAATATTAAAATTTGCCATTTCATGTAAAGAGTTTAACTGGTACAAGTTGTCTTGATTTTTATTTATTTCTTTCTGTAGAGAAGTGATGATGTAATAGTAAAAGCAGACAAACAGTAACACGAACAACCTTGCTATAAGTTTAAGTAAAGGATGTGCTTATTTTCCACTCTTAGGCATACACTCTTTAAACATGCAGGTTTAATCTTTTTTTGCCTCAATTCCATATAGTTCCAAGACCCTGAGTGGTAAAATCTGTTTGGTCTGCACTCGGCTGCACTGGGGARGAAAATATGCATATAACCTGACAGACATGTCTCTAGTAATAGTACTTTCAAAGACCATCTTGAGTTTAGTAAAAGTCATAATAATTTAGAACTCAATAAAATTACACCATTAAAAAGTTCAGTAAAAAAAAATTGGCTGCAGCTKAGTGTTGCTGAAAATATTTATTTCTTCTGTAGGATTTCAAGGGTTGTGTTTTTATTACTATTAAACATATGAAATGTGTGAATAACATTACAACTGCATCCATATGGGAGAGGAAGAAAGCCAAGGTGGCAGAGGCTGCGAAGTCTAGCAATTTTACGTTGCACATAGATTAAATCAAGTAAGCTTTTAAAATATTCTTCCCTTTAAATTTATAACTGTTATTTCCATTTTTTACCAAGGACTCTAGCAATTCAGTGAGATTTATTACATAGATGACTTCAATTCTTGGAAAAATACTGGAAGAAGTTACTAAAAGTACCTGTAAGCACCTAGAAAAATAAAGGAGGTGAGGGATGGTAAACATATATTTGCCAGGAACAAAATGTGTCAAACCAATTTAATGTTCATCCCTCACAGAAAAGCAGGCCTTGTGGGTAATGGACAGGGCAGTAGATGTCATATATTTTTGGTTTCAGTGGAAGAAATTCTTGTAGGTGRATAGAAAACTATTTTTTGAAGTGTGTATGTATATAAAATAGGAGAATATTACTAGCAGTTTTTTGTAAAAAGGCAGCATGCATTAAAAGTGTGCATATTAGACCTGTAGATGATGCAAACCTGAGAAGTACTGTAAGTGCTTGGAGAAAAACAGGGAAGGAAAAGATCAGAGGGGAAAAAAAGAAGTTAGTGTAATTTAACAGGGASAGGTAAGGAAATAACGTTTCAACCAGATGGAGAATACCACCATTTTGTAGAAGTTTAAATTAAACTGAGGCTGACCAAAAATCATGRCAGATCATTAAGTTTGCACTTTTTTTTTTAATGGATGCATTTAAGGAAGACCTGTTAGGCATTACTCACTTTAGCAAATAAGATGCAATGTTTCTGTCTAACCACTTGAGTGAAAGAGTCTATTCAAATAGAAAGGGAAATAATTCCTGTTTGCAAAAAGCTACATAAAGTTTGCAAATCTTTTGCATAAAACGTTAAAACTATTTTATATTGGAATTGCCTCGAGCATCCAATTTCAGCACTGTTACTGAGTGTTTTACACAACCATAAGCTTTTCTCATATTAAGTGATGTTTTACCATTTAAGTGGTGAAAATATGGGTTGCTTGACCATTAGAAAATAACAAAGTGGAAGTTGTGTAATGAGGCAACTTTTTTCTCTGTATTATAATAAAAAAAGCAGATATTATTGTTAAAAATAGTCTGGCACTATGCTTAAAGGTAGTTCTTAAAAAGATATTTTCTACCTTTTAGTCTTTACGCCTTAGGCATTTCTGGTAAAAGTGTATCAACATCATTGTACTCGTGTGTTTACTTGTCCACATGTATATACATATATATATATGTGTGTGTGTGTTAATTATATCCAAGGGCCTCACAGCTTGTCCAAATCTATCTTTAAACATTCCTTTATATTGCTCATTACTTTAAGAAAATGATTTACTTATATTCATGAAGAGACTGGAATTTGATCCTGATAGCCTCGTTAAAGAAATCCTATTAAATCTAGGAACCCTGTGGGCTTAAGTATTGATGAACAGTTCTTTTTCTCTTCATTGCAGTGTTTCAAAATCATACTTAAATGAAATCTCAGCAAAATAATTTTTTCCAAAATTTTCTTCGCTTAAAGCAAGGACTATTTCACTTAAAGCAAGGAGGATTTTTTTTTTTACATAATTCTTCTGTGTAGTTAGTATGTTAATATGTAGTATGTACTTCTCATCAATACATTTTGTTATTAATCCCAATRATATTTGTTTTACTATCTTTTTTTCCTAGTAAAATATTTTATCTTCAATGGAATCATTGTATTTTCTTTAATATGGTGAACACTGAATGTGCTCTTAGTGTAAATCAAATTTTAATAAGGCATTAATAAGTCAGATACAGGTGGTTTTCTTTCCTTTAAAAATCAAGCCTCTCTCTGCAAGGACTGCTTGATAAATTCTGATATTTGAATTTACTGCAGCATTTTCAACTTCATTAATAACAAGAAGAAAGGAAAAACTTTGAGGTTTTGAAGATGATTTATTTTTCCTTTGATACATGTACAAGACAGTGTAAAACTTGTTAGATAAACCAATTCTTTAAGGAATAGCGAAGTGTGTGTTGTTGCACTTTGTATTCTAATTTCCCTGCAGCGGAAAAATAGCTGTAAATTAGCCCTATTTATCCACCTGTCAAAATGCTTGTGTTGTGCTTGGCTGTTTTTTTGGTGCATATTCATTTTCATAGTGAGTCACTGCTCAACTGAATGATGAACTACCTTGATAGTTTTTGCGTCGATGGTTAAAAACTAGACTACAGAACCACCTTAGCCCGGCACAGAAATGAGAGCCCATGGCATGTAACACCCTAGCGAAGACGTAAAGCATAGGGAGGATAAAAGAACAACTGTCAGGCTCCTGGTTATTCYCTCTGAGACTTACGGAAATAGTAGGAATACATTGGTGTTTGTTTSAATATTTTAAGGGACCAGACTTGAAAGTGTTTAGATGAACATGCACTGAGTTTGCAAACCTCGATGAGGTAGCTGTGCTTGTCCCACTGGCATGAAAAAGAGTTTCTCTTGGGCTATTTYTGTTGCTCTATTGGGAAGAAGTCCAGAGCCTTTTGGGCCTTTGTCTGAAACAGAAGCAATGAACTTCAAAGGGGAGCACAACTGTGCAGGGGTTAGCAAGACTGATAGCAATTAGACCACGTTGGGGAAAAGGTAGTTTGATACCTGTGGGCTCAAACAGAAGAGGAGACGTTTTCTCCCTAGTGAGAAGGATATAAAGGCTGCTGCAGTTTAAGCCATCCTTTTAAAAGAAAAGGGCTGCTCTGCTGACTGTTTTGGGCAAGCTGAGGCAATATAACAGCGGGTTATATCTGCTCACAGGTACTCCCGATTTATACTGGAGRTGTTCTGGTGACCTGCAGCATGTTACTGGGTTCAACTCAAGTCAGTGATTTTTCCCATTTAGTGAAAACTAGGATTAGGATTGTATAACCTCTTGTACCTGATCTCTTGTATATAGCTCTTCTGGCTTTTTTTTTTTTTTTTTTTTTTTTTTAATTATGGTCCTGTAGTGGAAAGCCCCTCTCTTATCATTGTAGACGTTCCTCTGTTTCAGCGCAACGTGGTTGTGGGTTTTGCAGACGTTTGCTTAAAACGTGAAGAAAAAAATAGTCTGCTCTGATCTTTCAGATGCTGTTGTATTAAAGAGCATAGTGAGAGAATTAGTTACAAAACCATTTGGTCAGGATCTACTCTAATATTTTAAGTGTAATATTTAAGTAGCAAGTGCTGCTTGAGCAACCTGATTTATTTTGATAAAATTTGGAGAAACTAAGGGCCAAATCCAGCAATAGCACCTAGCCATGAGCTCAATGTCGACTTTGCTAGCAGCTCCTGTGGGTTAAAGGAGATTGCTGCCATCCTTTAGTTGGGGCTCTCAGCATGCTGTGTGATGTTAGATCACACACACATGGTGATTTGGTGGCCTTTCTAACTGATGAGGCCTAAGTTTCTCTAACATCTTTTTCAAAGAGTTGTGCTTTATTATCAAGAAAGTTACAGACATCACCTTTTGCAAGGAGCTGGGGCAAAGCAGAGGACGGAACGTGCCTGTATTGCCGTGTGCGCTGCTCTTTTCTGCAGGACAGATGCAGTATCTTGTGTCAGAGAGACAACTTGGAGCCTAGTTTGGGGTCGTCTTCTCTGCAATGAGATGTGTTTGCTTTTGTGTGGCGTTTAAAGAAAAGCACATTGCTGTGATATTGCTCYCTTTGGGCGTGTGCTGAAGATCTTGCAGTTTGAGCTATTGATTTAAGAGGRAACTTGTATTTATTTTGATTACATTGAAATTAAAAGTTTGTTAGAAAAGACTTCAAAGAGAAATACATGAAACAGCCTGAAGAATTATAATTGGTCTGGATTTAGAAACTGTATAGCTAAATATCTCATGTGTACGTGGGCATTTCCRGGAAACTTGTGAGCTCCTTTCTTCAAAGGTGCCAACAGTTTWTACTGTGGTACAGTTCAAATAGGCATGCCAACACAGAGCAGCTCTAAACCAAGAGAACCCTTCATTAACACTAACAGCCCAATAATCGGGGGGATGGCAGTGGAGACCTGGCAGGGCTCACCCGAAGTCTGCAGGGAATTGTTAATACTCTCTGTATATTCATCTTGGTTGCTTCTGAATTGCAGCAGTATATGAAGTAAAACYGCCATTCCTTGTAATTATCCCTTGTGATATGATTCTGTGATCRCTTGTATTACTGATACATTTTTGTAAGTGTCTTTTTTAATTGTTTATTGGTGCTTTGTAATTCATAAGATAAATATATAATATGTTTAACGTTCAGGCTATGCTTGTTGAATATCATCATTTCTCTATGCCCATACCCATTCCTGTATTGAATCAGGAGTTTTTCAAGTATGTAAAACCCATTAGGAAAATCAAATAGTTTCTKTTTCTGAGGTGTACCTAAGGAGTGAGGAAATATTCTTGCAGTGATATTTCAGGTGCATAGGATAAGTTTTATTTTACAATCTTTTTCTAATCTGTTATTGGGGGATTATCTAGCATGCATGTGAAACTCTATTATACCCCGCTCTGTAGAAAGAACTTTCTAGTTTTGTGGACCATCTAAGTGCCTGGTCTATATAACTGCAGATGRATGAACTGTCATTAACTCTGAAATGGACTATAATGCTACCACATATTGTAGTTTTGCTAATTACTGATTTCAATATAATAGTACACTGGAGAAGCCAGTATAATAACACCAGTAAATCAGATACTTGAGGCTTTTTCCCCTCTCACCTGAAATAACACTTGGGTATCTGTTGTGGCAGCCCTCTCAGTGGTAATGGGACCAAACCTAGAAAGGGTGCGTGTTCCTTCAGAACCAAGCGTTTAAGCTCCTTTGCTTTGGAGAAGAGGCTGTAGTGTGGCTAATCAGGAAAGAATAAGAAATATTGTTCCTGTAAACAGGAAAATTAAGGAAGCATTTCAAATGAAATGAAGCACATGCTGGACAGGAGAACTGCTGAAACACATGTTCCCTTTTCAGTGTCTTTCAATAGTTGAGTAGGAAAAAGGTGGGCAAAATAAGTCCTGAACCAAACAGTGGTCTTTTAACTGCAGCTTGCAGGTGTTTTCTGAAGATGGTGAGCAGTTATGCTGTTAGCAGAAGTTTTGCCCAGGAGGCTGGGGAACCCAGTTTCAGTGCTGTGTTCGGCACAGTGATGCTCCAACTCTGCATGAGATGYGAGAGAGAAGTAGGGAGAGGGTGGAGAGAAAATACAAGAATAGCTTGGATCTATATACCTCTGCTTCGGTATTAGTCAAAGGCTTGTTAATATGATGTGGAAGAGCAGTTGGAAGCAGGCATGTGGCTGCAAGGCCTTGGAAGCCCTGTTAGATRTGAGCTGTGACTGCAGGGTTTGGGTCTGCCGTGGGCTCTGGCTTTGTGCCTGGATGAGGCGGGATTTGGCTTCATTCCTCGTGAACRCTGTGGATGCAGTGGGAGAAATGGGGAGCCTTCCTTTCTGCTTCCTCCAACCGTCCCCAACAGCAASTACATTTTGATAGGATACATGAATTTGAACCCTTTGATGTAGAGGAGGAGGTTGAATTTTTGTCTCCTACTCCATCACAAGTGCAGTTTGTGCAGGATTTTATACACGAGTGATATACGTTACAAGTACCTTGAGAACATCTACCAGCATGGGGCCCTTAGGGCACGCAGACAGAAAACATTATAGGTTTGGGAAAGTGGGCTTAGTTGCCAAGCCAGCAGAGCCTGGCAGAGCTTTATTCAGCAAAGCCTGGGCAGAAAGGACAAACAGAGGACCATCTTTAAAAGAAGGGAACAAGGAAGAATCCTGGTGCTGTGAAACTGCATTTTTAGCTCATTTTTCAGAAAAGCTTTGGAACAAATAATAAAGAAGTTCTCTGTAAGCAGCTAGATTACAAAGATACATAACAAATACAATCAGGAATCAAGATTAATCGAGAGAACTGTATCATTTGAGTTTAATTCTCTATGCTGACAGYTTACCAGTCCTGGTAGATGGAAGAGAAGCAGTAGATATCTCTACATATAATCTTTCAAATTGTGYGGATATATCGAGTGGGACTCTTTGTGAGCCTGACTTCAGTCCAATAATTATGCCGTGTTTTCTCCAAATATTTTGAGTGAAGGATAGAGTCTAGATTTATTCAGTTGTATGAGGATCTTTGGAAGACAAGGTTAAATTCTGTGACTATAAAGTCATTCTAGTCACTTCSTTTTATTTTTGTCATACTTTTTAGAAATAGACTTTACAGGGTGTTGCTTAGGACAGGCTTAATCTATATTTAGATAGGAATAATTAACTGTACAAACACAGGATGGGTAATGACTCGTTAGACATAAGCAATAGAGGAAAAAAAATGTGGGTTAATAGTCAATCTCAGCTTGAACTTGGGTAAACAATATCATAATCAGTGATGTCAAACACCATCTGGAGTGTGCGAAAGGAACTTTGTGTTATATATCAGAAGAAATTCTGCAGTCTCCTTGAGGCTAGTGAAGTACRTCCATTTTGGGGCGGCTTATCTCAAAAGGGGTATGGGCCAATTAAGGAGAGTTCAGGGAAGAGGGATGAGAATGCTGCAAGGTCTGTAAAACATGACTGACAAGAAAAGGTTGAAAGAGCCGGAGTGTTTGAATATAGCAAAGATAAAACTAAAGGCAGTCATGATAACAGCTTTCAAATACGTAAGAGTGTTGCAAAGAGATAAAGAATAAATTCATAGTCCTGCACRGGGAGAGCAAATAGAAGCAGGCTTGAAGTACCACAAGAAAGGTTTAGGTCATACATCAAAAAAAAAGTCCCTCCAATAGTAAGGATGAGCAGGTAGCCAAGGGAGAATGTGAGGTTTGCATTATTTGAGGTATAAAACAAGTGCCTGAACTTGGTACTGGGGGAAAGTGCATGGGGAGCTCTGACCTAGTGTAATAAATGAACATGAATCTTGTGCTTACCATCAAGTAAAGCAATCTATTGTTTTTTTAATTGGATTCTTGAGGACAGCAGATTCATAGTTGCATGTTTGTTGTATCATACTGCTCTCTGAAAATCCTGTGATATAGTCCAGCTGAACGTCTGTTGAATGCGATAGAGGAGCATAACCTGTTCCCTTGCTCCTTCATCCTTCTGGGCAAGGGAATTTCTACCTGTTGGCCTTTCAAAGGTGAAATGGAAGCTCTTCTTGCACACTCTTTCCTCCTAAAATGCTGGTTTGGCTGCACCAGTCGTTTGCCCTGGAGAGCTGTTGTCCCAAGGCAGCCCATCTCCGTGCACCCAGGACCTGATGCTCCCTGGACAGCACATGCCAAGRCCTATGATTTTGTACAACCTGACAGCAGAGAACCAGCAAATTCCAGCCAYGCTCCATTTCTGTGGCTCCTAGCGTCTTCGGTGGGCACAGAGCTGCTTTTTCTTCTCTGCCTTGTGTAATTCTCGTTGGGATTGTATCAAAAGATGCTCTTAAATATTGGATCCAAAGCCACTTCTCCGCTCGGGCTTGKTTTTTTTTGGGAAAATAGATCCCTTTTGGTTTTGTTTATGAACAGCAAAGGGCTTCACTGCAGGTCAGGCTGCTTATCTGAGAGGCACTCGAGTGATAAAAAGAAGAATGTGGAATTTATCTGGCAGTCACAGCAACACCCGGCGCATAATGCGGCCGTCTCCCTGGGCTGCCGGCTCGCGGAGACAAACAGGCGACTGCAGAGGGGCGTCCGTGTTGCTATAGACTCCCAGTTTAAGCACTGCACGTTAAAGGATATCCACATGGCCTCTTTTTTCTTTTTTTCCCTCCTTTTCCTTCCTCAGGAGGAAAATAAACCCCGCTATTTTGAAGGCACAAAACGTTCTTGCTCCCCATGGGTGGAAGAACCCTCATCTTTCTCTTCCTTTAATGGGAAAATGACTTTTCAATGCTTGCAATTGGGTGCAGAAATCCACAGTGCCTCTGTTAAAGCAGTTCAAAGCAGGAGCTTCAGCCTGTTTTTAAGTAAAAGCGTATCATTGTGCTTATAAAAAACAACAGGAAAACCTGACTAATTTCAATGTTTCAGAAATCTTCAGTATTTAGAATCTTCACTCTTGTCTTTTTAACACATCAGTGAGGTTCCCAAGTATAAATCTTGATGCGTTTTCAATCCAGCACAAGTTTAAGTTTTAAATCAAGAATGAATTTCTCACACCTATGTTCTAAATACTTTCCTCAAAATTCAGTTTGTCACTAGCTTAGCTAATGCTTTCTGTGTCGTAAGCCATGACAGGTAAGAGTTGCTTGTGCAACCCACACTGTTTGGAAGTGGCAGCAAGGCAAGAAGGCTGAGGGGGAAGCTGCTTCACCGAGTTTCTGATCTTGAGCTGATCTGCACTGTGTAGCTCAGCCTTTGCTGCAATATCATCCAGTGGTGACGTGTCAAGGTACCAGAAATAATCTCATCTAGGATCCAGTTGTTTGGGGGTGTGGGGGTGTGTGTGTATATATATATACACACATATATATATATATATATAAAAGCACCTTTTTTTTTCCCCAGAAAGAGGTGGATGATGAGTGTTCTTTAATTAACATTGCCTTTCTCACTTGACTCAACCTATGAATATTTTCAGAATATATGACRCACTGCTGCTCCTTGATGCTGCTATTTATCTGGGACCTGGTGCCCATCAGTGACCTGCTTTAGTTACCTTTTGTTTTTCTAATTCCAG
The DNA here is from genome assembly GCA_003342815.1 of Eudromia elegans. Classification (NCBI taxonomy): domain Eukaryota; kingdom Metazoa; phylum Chordata; class Aves; order Tinamiformes; family Tinamidae; genus Eudromia; species Eudromia elegans. The sequence continues at coordinate 6,460,472 of PTEX01000005.1, read as the reverse complement.
ATATGATTTTTGCTTTTAAAGGTCTTTTCAATACATGGTCTTAATGCTTAGGATTTTTCATCGCCGTGCAAAACAGTTTAATTCTGAAAGCTCCAGTTCACTTWATGAGATCTGGGATTATGTCATGCTGGGTCAATAGCCTTTAATGTAAATATATTTCACATCTTGTTTATGACGAGCTCATTTAAAAATGAAATTTGGRATGTATGTAATCTGTGAGAGACAGAGATCCAAGTTCTTTGCAGACAGAACTGAAATGTGAATCTTGAGCTGCCATATGGCAAGTGGGAGCCGTAATCTCTGAGTACTTGGGGTGGCTTTTACCTTGGGGAAGATCCTGAGTAGTCAGATACATTATGAAAAGCATCATGCCAGCATCAGTTCAGTGTCAGGCCCTGGTACTGACTTATCACTCTGGTTTTCTACAATTCATGAATTCTACAATGCTACAAACTTTCTGATGTACCTGCTTATATGTCAGATTATTTACTGACCTGCATAGACAGTTGCACTGATGAAAATCCATTGAAAGCAGTTGGCTTGGCATGTCAGTAAAGATGAATTAGAGTACYGTGTGTTTAGCTAAGTATAATAAGTCTTACTTTGTATGGGAAGCAGTATTTGTGGTGGTGACAAACTTCTGGGCAATTGGGCTTGACTTTGACATCCCAGGTTGAGTTTGGAGTCAAGGGGAAGTAAAAGGTTCTGCAGCCCTTTGAAAGGGGCTGTGGAAATTTGCAGTGATGCTTATGACAAGAATTAAATAGCTCTAGTTCACAACAAGCAGAAATGTTCTTCCCCTCTTCAGACAGGCTAATCCTGCTTTAAGCAAAAATCTCCTTATCCTATCACAGGTTTTTTTTTTCCGGTGGTCACACAGTGCTAYCAAGCACCTAAACAATACTGTAATTTTTTTTAATTATTTTTTTTTTCTGGAGAAGCAATGCATTAACCATAGGAGGTCTGTTTTGTGTATTGTCTTCAAGGTTAAGCCCTGAGAYATCCTCCACCTAATGAGTGGAGCTCATCATTGCTTAGGCTCTGAGGAAGCTGTGTTAAAACTCAGTTGCACTAATAAAGGTGAATCTCTAAAGTAGCATCTTTCTGGTTCTGACTTTAAAGGATTAAATGTGACTTGGGGCTTTGTTAGAAGTGCATTTCACTGCAAGCTTTGAAGAAAATTCTGGGCTGCTATACAAAGAAGATACAAAGCTGTAAATCGTTCTTTGATGAAGTCCACCACTGTGAGGTTTGGCGCCCGAGTCCCCCTTGTATTCTGTGCACGCATGGTGGGTTTCTGATAAAAGTACACGCTGCTCTCGTCTGCTTTGTGTGTGTTTGTGTGTGGTTGTTTTGGAGGGTGTGTAACGTCTCTATCCGTTCTTATTGTCTACTCTGTTCTCAGGGTAGATAATAGAAAATCTCCTAAAACTTTTATTGTATAAATTCAATTGCACATAAAGAGGAGCTTAGCAGCTCATTACTAGAGAAGAAAAAAATTCTTTTTAATTGGCAGTAGCATTGAGAAATATGTATGCCCACGTTTTTGGATAATTTTGTGACATTGTATAGTGCTAAATGTTGTGTTTCCTCTCTTTTTAATGCTTAATAAAGATACAGTAATTAGTTTTGAGTATTTGATATGTGCTAGTTAAATATAAAAAAAAATCTAAATTTAACCTTTTAGGATTTGTGGTAAGAACATTTAGGAAATTCTGTGGATTGGATGACAATGAATTACTACTCTTATCCTTATGCTCTACATGCCTAAAATTAACGGTGAGAAGATCTAATCTCTCCAACTTGAAAAATTTCTACTGAGGCTTGTGCTGCTTCTTCCTTTTGAAAAGAGTAACAAAAYAGAGTATTTCCTCAACAGCTCTTTGCTCCTCACCCAGGCTCCAGCTTCGGTTAAAAAGGGCTGCATAGGAGGGGAATCAAAGCAGCGACGGTTCCTTGCGGTCAAGCGTCACCCTTGCATTTGTAGAATGTGGGAGCCCGTGTGCTGGGTGACTTTGGGGGATCTCGGTGTGTGATGACAGACGTTACCCCGTGGACCTTACGCCGGATTCAGGGCACCCGACGTTGAGCATCCATCACCTTGACGGCTGGCTTGGCGGAACGCGAAGGCTGGGCGGGCGTTCTTCACGGCGGGTGGGTTTTCCTGCAGGGCAGTTGGTAAGGCAGAGGCGCAGAGRGCCAAGGGAGGAGGCAGATGGGGATACGGGATGCTCCCAACCCTCGGGTGTAGCCAAATCGTTTGGCAGGGCAATAAGCAGGGATTAGGCACCTGGTAGCGTGTGTAGCAGCTGCCGCAGGAGGAGCGGCGGAGGAGAGGAGAGGGACCGGGTGTCCGTGCCGAGTGCTCAGCACCTCGCTGCAGCCCAGCTCTAGGCCCGGCAGCTCAGCAGTAATATTGCACTGTGCGTCTGCAGGGGAGGTTTTCTTTTTTTCCATGCTAGACTGATGGACTTTTGATTAGTTTCTGCCAATCATTGGATTACACTAAATAGAAATGTCTCTCCTGCTAACCACTTTGTTGCGATTATGCTGTTATCCATTAGTAACTTGCTGATCTGTGAGTAGTATTGAAAAGCAATCGTCTATCCCACTATGGCCATCTATTGCTCTTCATGCAGTTGGAAGAATTTTGTGAGTTTGGAGAGGTTGGGGAAAGCGCTATGAAATGAATGATAAGAGCAGAATATCTCAGGATAGGACATGGGCTATTTCTAGGAAGTGATCACATGCTTCAGAAAAAGCCATCCAAAAAAATTCCAAGCAATGAAGTGACAGAACTGCAGCTCACTTGAGATGTCAAGAGAAGAATAAGGGAGTTTGTTGTTCTCATGGTGTCTGTTTAAGAAGTAAGGTAAAATAAGATTAAATAATGTTATCTGGTGTGATATGTAAGTCACTGTAGCAAGCCATTACATCTGTATTTCCAAACTTTAAAAATATAGGTAGTGTTTTTATATGTCAAAACTCATCCTTGTTTCCCATCTAGAGCTGGTGCATTCAGCAAGGCTGTCTTTAGGCAAAGAGAGGTCCTCGGGCTGCCTCTTCCTAGACCAGAGCCAGCGTGCAGCTGCCGTGTGCTGCAGGGCTGGGGCGGTGCCTTCTGGGCAGCAGCAGCAGCAGCAGCTTGGGAAGGATCTGCTCCATGTTCCGCCTTCATATTTGGTTCTTTGTCAGAGGCAGATTTTTATTTATGTATTTATTGAACCACTCGTATTCCCTGCTACCAGTGCAAACCTACACTTTGTGGGGCTGGAGTGGAATTAGGTAAAAAATGAGAGCCCTGAAACAGTCTATATGTTTTTTCAAGGGAGACGGATAGATTMATTAATTTTAGGCCTGAATTTCCGTTGGACATTTTTGCCTAGTAGAGATTAGGCCTTCGAATGTCACCAGGCTATTTGTGTAATGAGCTGAGTACCTTGTATTTGATAGAAACCTATGGGCAAAACAGTTTGTTCCACAGACAACTTGATTATTATTAAAATTACAGAATATTAATTCAGAAAGCCCTTACTAAAATATTCTGATTTATGAGGCCTGTAATACCAAAATGCACAAGTGTGTTGGGTAATACACAGAAAGATTATAAAACTTCTGCTRTGCAACGAAACAGTAATAGTAGCTGTTTGTCAGCAAGGGAGATTTCTGTTTGTTGTAGGCATTGGCCTAGGCTTTAAAATAAATTATTTTTGTATTTAAATATAATTTTATTACAGAGGTTTCTGCTACTTGAAACAGCCATAATTTCTACAGGGGAAAAAAAAAACCAAAACAAAACTCAATAATAACCCAAAAAGAAAGTTGTCATAGAAGTCGTTTCCTGGTACTGCCAGGCTATTATATCTGGAAATCATCTATTTTGAGTCTCCAACACTGAGCTATACATCTGTATAAAGACATTTTCTTTTGTGTTTTGTTTGTTTGCTTTTTCTAAAAATTCATAGTGAATCACTGCGGCTCACTCAAGGTCCTTGACAGCTTCTTGATTTCTCTTTTTCCCCTTCATCATTTGTAGAGTGCCATTTTCACTCCCATTTTGAGGAAAAGTCTGATTCTATCAGAAAGCTTTATTTCCAGCCGCTTGTCATTCTTGACAAGGCTGAGTCTATTGCTAGCTAACTTCAGATGCTTTTGTCAATAAGCTCCATCATTTTTATGCAGTGGTAAAAAACAGAATTCCTTCATGGCTTTTGTATTATTGAGTTTTGTAAATTAAGGCAAATAGATGAATTGTGAAGTTGTRTTGCTGTGCACTTGTCAGTGCGATGTTCTAAAACATAATACCAAAATATTCCCTTTGCAACTGTGTTGTGCTTCAAGGGGRAATATTTTGCAGGAAATGCTTTAAATTGGTTTGCTGAAGTATGACATCCATGATTCCTAAATTCCCCTTTCTCAGCTGGGAATAGGGTTTTATTAATCAAGACTTGTTTGGGAGGTCTAWAATAATCTGTCATCGTTTTTCTTCTCCCCACCTGTCCTGTCTGACGCTTTTGTCCTACTAATCAGTGGCCGAGATGTTTTTATTTTCTKGAGTTTTGTCATCTTGGTGACTCCTCTGGAGGTAATGCTGAGTTCAGATTATCCACTTCAGCTTAGAGCTTCAGACAAGTGCAGAGGAAGGCAGCAGGGAGTGATAGAAAATGGCATTTGGAGGAATGCAGGAGAAGCAATACATTTTTAAAGCCCAAGTGATGATGAAGTCACACGAGAGGGGGCACGCAGAGAAAGAAATAGCAGCAAAAATATTTCCAGAAATTGGACATCTTTSAAGTCATAGTGTGGTAACAGTGGATCATGTTATGATGTCCTAAATCCTTCTGGGGTTTTTTAAAGAGATGCTACCCACGTTGCTTGAAAGCAAACCATGACTATGTTAGCTGAGTAATTTCTTCATTAGATTGATTTCCCTGTGTTAGGAACTTAGATCTACTACTACAGCATTACCTGTGTTTCCTGGGCAAATTCATGAATTAGCTGCATCACGGTTGCGATCTAAAAGGCTGTTCACTTGTGCTTGGCTTTTTGGTGCACCATACATTTCACTAATTGATATTCTCCCCGTGATTTCCAAGTTCAGAATATATGTTTAGAGAAACAGTGATTGAGCAAATYGGCACTGACTTCTCAGGATTGGACTTGTATCCTCTTGTGTTTAACAGYGCCCATAACTTAAAATCCCAGGCACGTGCTCAGCCCTACAATAGGATGGTCTTGGAAGGTGAGCACAGCTGAGATGTCACCTCCAATTTTCTGCAAGGCCTGAGAGTTTTTACACATTCTTCCCCTTCTTCTCCCTTAATAAATTGTATGAATCACAGGAAAAGTTGTCTGAGGTCCTCCAGTAAAATTCATGGTTCAGTGGCCAGTTTTCCCCAGGCTTTTTACCCTCTGATTTAAGTGCCAGATTGCATGGCCTCATTAAAAATGAACGGGTAGCAAGAATTTACAGAAGTCGTGTCAAAAACAGTTGTTGCAATTTGGAAAGTTTTGTTAGACAAATGGCATGCCTTAACAATAAAGAGAACAATGAACATTGCTTTCCAAAACTTTTGTTTCAGGATAACGTAAYTGATAGTCAAAAAATGAGTCTGAAAACTGTTAAAGACATGATGCAGTTAAGTGTCTTTAAAGCAGCGATTTAGCTCAGAGTAGATTAAGTAAATTTGGCCTGCCTCACCTTTTTCATTATCGTTGGAGSCCTGCATTAAAGAAACCCATAATTTAGTATGATGTTTTGATCTTAGTCTGAAGAATTAGTTTAGTCATAGAGCACATTAGCAGAGGCTTGTATGTAAACACCATGGATCCTTTCAATTATGGCAGTTACTGGTTGCATTTGTATGCAAGTCTTAAAGCCTGAATAAACCTAGGTGTGAAGGATACCTTTTAATAATAACAGCGCTAAGGACTGTTTTGATACGTTCCCTGTACTAACAGCAGCATCTGTGCAGGACTGGCAAAAAACTCTCAAGGGAGTTTTTAAATCTCAGGCAGCCTTTACACGGAGTGGATTTTGAAAAGCCTGGGTATATTGGTAGTTTATTGCTAGATTTCTTCTAGGGAGTCAATAATTCAGATTATCAAACAAAACCAATCAAACTGATATGCCAGTACTTCTCAAAGTCTTCTTTTTTCACCTCGCCTCATTCCCTGACAGCATTTCAYGTCAGCCAGGAGGTTTGCAGGCCCAGACCTCGAAAAGATGATATATATTGATGAACATCAATATTGATGAGCAACATCCTGGTTGCCTTTTCCCAAAGGCTCAGAGCTGGGTGATGTTTCCTCYTGTGCTGCCTACACGAGTCCTTGGGAGAGCAGACTTGCTAGCAGGAGGCAACCAGGCCACGGGGAAAGAAAATGGTGCTGTCTGTGTGCACAGAYCTGTCTGAGTGCATCTGCCAGACAGCGAGACACAGATTTTAACTCCGCGGTGCCTGAGATTATGAATCTGAGCTGGGATTGTCATGAGCTTCATAGATGAGTAAAAGCTGCAAGTGCAAATAAGCAACCTCCAAGTACTGAAGTACGTTTTCTAACAAGTTCTAGGGACCGTTAGGGACTCAAGGTGTTAGACTGAAAAATATTTTGTAGATCTCTCTCTTTGGACCAGATGCCTAAATTTTGCCTGAGTTTGCCTGAATATAAAATATAATGCATCACAATRTATTTTATTCATTTATTTGATAAACATAGATTAATTCTGAATTAAAGACTTCCTAGAATGCTAATAAATATTAACATATAATAAGTTGCAGTAAAGCTTGGTTATTCTTACTGTAATGTACAGTAAATTGTAAATCTCATTATGTCAGTCTTCAGAAATCCTTTCTGAGAGGAAACTAGATGGTGATTATAATGCAAATTGTGAACTCTAAACTAAATATTAACTAGTAAGGTGCTGCTCTATTTAGATTTTTGAATTTTATGAGATAAACCAACTGCATTTCTAAAATATAAATAGCATTAAAGATTTTCCCTGTCTATTGTACATTAGGTTAAAATGCAGATTATTTTAAAAAGGAATTGTGGGTTTGTTAAATCTGATTCCATTTMTATGTAAAGATACAGAAAAGTGCTTTCATTCACTCTTTTCTTCTGCTCTGCGGTTCTTATTTTCAGCAGTGCCTCTTCACGATGAAGAAGTWGGAAGAGAGGTGATTTGAATGAGTATGACACATCTTTCTGGGTTCCCAGCACTGCTTGTGCCCTTAATTTCTCTACTTTTCTACTGAATTCTCATCTCTCCCTGAAGTGATAATTTTCACAGCGGCTCTGACACCCTTTTGTGATGATGGAGTTGCCAGAAACGTAGCCCTCCTTGTCTTTGATATGTGCAGGACTGGGTGCTGAAGGTGTCTTTCTGCCCAAGGATGTGTACCCTTGTGTGTTTGCCACAAGGTTAATGTGAAGCATTTGTGTATAGCTGCTGATTTTATAAAGGATTTCTGCAATATCATTAGTACAGAAATGCTGTGTGATGGGGCACATCCTAATTGAGCTGCTGGGGTTCGTTAGCCATCAGTGCGTTCTCTCCTCCTCCTTCCTGCACCCCTTCACCCCACCACCAAAAGTCCAGTTACTGTAAGGCTGAGGTGAAGAGTTTCAGAGCAAATCCTTATTGACTCTTTAGTGTCTGTGTTATTGCAGCCTGACACCAGATAGAAGTGTAATCCCTCCGTTAGCTCTACAAAGGTATCTGTGCACAATGAATGTATCAACAGGAACCTCCTCTAAAGCCCTACCGAGGGCAGACTGTAGCTCTGCTCTTTAAACTCTGGCCTGGGATTAACCTGGAAGACAACAGGAATTGAGTCCCAGGTGAAGTTCTTTCTTGTATTTGAAGATTTTTTTTCCAGTTTTATTTGCTTAGTAATGTCTTTATTTTACTACGTACTCTATTAATTTGTTAGAGTTCCTTTTTGAAAGCAAATGTTGATTCAGTGTTGCTTTATGGTTGACAGTAGAGATAATACTATGGTATGTTTATGGTATAAGTAATGTTACTTAAGTAAAAGACAGAGGTTTTTTTTGAGGTAACATATTGTAGATGCCTTTAGGCGAAACRTTGGGATACCCTTCTACTATTTATTCGCATCTTGGAATTAAAGAGAAATGTGTAAAGGATCAGATGAGTCTAGTGGTGAATGCCACATAGTTAGATATCCTGCTTCTAGCAAAACTGAAGCTTCCTGAGACCTGATAGCTGCTCATGAGTGGAGACTGCTGGTGATATATTTGAAGGACATGATGGAGAGTTAATGTAAAAAAAAAAAAAAAAAAAAATTTTATA
>PTEX01000005.1:6431280-6452134 GCA_003342815.1 Eudromia elegans | reverse complement strand
TTATATATTATAGTATATATATAGTTATATATTATATAATATATTATAATATATATAAAATATAATGTTATATATTATATTATAATTAATTAAATAATTAATATGGTATTTGTATGTGAGGAAAAACAAATGCATGGATGATGTAGTCATTTTGCCTCTGTACAGTTTTAATAGCAAATTTGAGTTTGGCCTTTGGAAGATGAGTGCCAAAGCAGTGATGAAACAGTCTCAGAGGGCTGGCCTTGGGCTACTACTTTGTGGGTAGCGTAGATGCAGTGGAGAGCTAATGCTTTTGCCAGCTAAAGTTCGTGTTGGTTTGTCTAGCAGTAATTTTATTTGCAAGTGCTCTCAGAGTTTCCTTGGGCGGACAGTATTATGTCCTGCAGAAATCGAGCTGTGATTGTACATTTCTACGATGCCAGGGAGGGACTTTAACAGCTCTGACCCTCCTCAGTAGGGTCTGACCCAAAGCTCTGCATGCCCTCAGTAAGTTATTTAGACTCCAGAGCTAGAAGGCTAGAAAAGTGCATGCATTTACAAAAAGGACATGGATATTAGCTGCTAAATGAGTGGCTAGACTGTTGCCCTCTTTGGGTAATCTACTACACTAGCGAATGCTGGTGAGAAAACCTGTGTGTGCAATTGGGCAATTTGCAGACGAGTGATGCTGAGTGGGATTTGTCTCCTCTGGGCATGCCTGATGTTCGCAGACGGGAGGATTAGCCTCCCTTCATCAATACTAATCGTTCCCCCTTCTCCAGCCCTTGCAGGGGAAGAATCCTACCCTGAGCACTTCACTAGCTGCTGCAGGCGGGTAATTGCTTTGGCTCAATCAAACTTTAATTAAGTTGTTATTGATAATTTGCCTTCCAATGAAACACTTGCTTGCACTTGTTAACATGAGGTCTAATGATGTTACTTCTTACCCAAATAAGCTGAAACTTTAACAGAAAATATTTACCCCAGTCTTTTTGCTTTCCTGTGAAGTATTGTTGGTGTGTTTTCGTCCTGTTAGCTTCTGTGTGAACGTGTGACTAGGAGAAGAGCAAAAAGCATGAGCAGATGTTCAAGGACATCCAAGGATGGTGTAAAATGAAGATGCGTGTATGGAGATAACCAACAGTTTACAGCAAGATAATTTAGGAGTTGCCTAACAACTGGAGCTGAGCAAAACTCAGTGGTTTTATTTCTCCTGAGCCTATTTAATACTTTCTCCTCCTTTTTTTACTGTCAGGATCACAATATGCAATCTATGCAAATTTTATTTCATGTTTTGATTGGAAAAAAATGTAGATCCTAATTTATCCTCATATAATCCCAACTAAAACCTACTTAATCTTAAGTGAATTTTTGCAGAAATGCATATTTAAAATGTTTTTAAAGAAAGACTATTGAGTCTAGATCCACTTACATTACCTCAGAAATATATATTTTTTCATCTTACTGTATTTTGAAATAAGCTTGGTCTTCTGTTTTGAACTTATAATGTGCAGAGATATTTTTACAGTGTTCCAGTCTGATTTCTTTCAGTTTCATTTGATTTGCTGAAAGTAATAGATAAGTTGAGGGATTTTAAAATGAGGCAAATTCAGGATGACTTCAAGTTTGTGACATTAAACATTTTAATAACGCAAGTTTTTACCTACCTTTAAATCTATAGCAAGTTCTCAGATGCACATAATAAGTCGATGTTTAAGCAGCAGTTAAGGCCTACAGTACTGTTAGTTTCAGTAAGTTGCCCTGGATGGCATGGATGTCGGGAGATATACCTTGTTTTCATATGTAACTAAGAGAACATAGGGAAATAACTGAATTGTGTTGCTTCTAATCAGTGCTAACAGCTCTCTGTGGATCACAGAAAGGCACTGGGATCACAGAAGAAATTTTTTGATTACTGACAGTGGTCAGACATTTGTCTGGATTTTGGACCACATCAGCGAGCATCCCCGTTAGATACGTGCCTGGAGTAACAGGTGTTTCTAGGTGCAGAGATAATGGAAAGGTGCTAATGAAGGACAAGATTTTTGTATTTGATGGTATTGTATACACTGGGTTTGAGATCTCCATAGAAACATCTTTTGAAGATAAGAAAACCTGTTACTGACTGTTATTATGTCACCTATTATGAAAACCTGTTATTATGATATGACCTTTCAACAAGCATACAATCAGCTACCTTAGCTGGGTGTAATTGGGTAAACTATGAATTGTTCTAGTCCAGTATTTCCTGGACCGCCTTTGAAAATGCAGCCGGTTTGGGGCATCATCCCAATTTGCCTTTGCAGTAGTTTTGAGCAGGGAATTTCTGTGTTGGTTTTGGAATTTTATTCTTGGGAAGGAAAATGATTTGTGTTTTTAAGCAATCATGTAACAGTAGATTGATTATGAGCTTGATGGAGCTGATTAAGTGCAATTTGACTAGGAAACGGCAGGTGCTGGTGCTGCAGGAGAATATTTTTGTAGCCCTGTGTTAAGCTTCTTCCAAAGCATGTGCATGAAGGAGTCATTTGGTTAGGGACAGTTTTCCAAGTGCATCCTGTGGTCTCTGGTGTGTAATAGGGGGCAGGAGGGAACATGAGTGCTAACTGCAAGCGAATTTTATTCTAAATCATGTAAGAGCTTTTGCAAGCAGAGCAGTTGTGCCCAGGACAAGAAGCCACAAGCTCTTGCTAGCCTGGGACACAGTGCTGCTGCATTTTGTGTGATCACTTGTGCTGACAGTGGAAGTTTTTCCCAACTGCTACTTTAAAAGGCATATTTTAATTTGTGAAGTGGTTTTCCTCTTCGGTCTTCGTCTTTATATCAAAGTCTCAATTTTGATTTCCTCCACGACTGAGGGAAATCTCTGTGGGACGAGGCTTACTCTAGCACCTATCTAGCAGAGCACGTGGGGATCTTTCTTGCCACTGTAAGCATCTCCTGCAAGTGTGCTGGATACAGGAGGGGCAGTTTCTGCTCTCTTTTTCTCCACCAATGATTAACATAAAACGCTGCTCCGTGTTCTAGTGTGCTTTCTGTGATCTCTTTTTCATTATTGGCATAACCAAAGCATACTTAGCACTTAAGTGGTGCTCCACGCTTTCAGAGTATTGTGCAAATCATTAGCAGTCCTTGTCGTTCCCTCTTGATTTTGCAATGAGGTGGGTATTACCCTCGTGTTCTTTGCAGGTGGGGAGGCTAACAGGGGAGTGAAGAGGTTCTTATCGTAATTCCCTAGTGGAAAGTCAGTCCCAGGGAATGAAAATGTCAGGAAGAGAACTGGATTGTCACTAGGGTGCAATTTTAGCTGCTAAACCATGTTGCCGTGTCGGGAAGAGGAGTAGGAAAGGATTTAATGAGAAGCATTGTGTGCCAGGAAGCTGCTGCAAAGGGAAGTGAGATGACATTTATTGAAATGCGCACATAGCTGTTGTATTTCTGTGCCGGGGAAGTGTGAGCATAAATATTCAACTACATTTCTAATTATTCTTATCTCATTATGGGCACTATGCTGTTTATCTGTTTGGAGCTATATCTCTGTAAGTGGAATGCCAACTTTTACTTGCAACACTTTCTTTGCTCGTATTCTACTTATACAGGGTATATGTCAAGCAGAGCTGTCAAATTTCTTCAATTCCATGTCAGTGCAGTGCTAGTGTTTATTTTTCTGCTTGACATCCACCCAGTAGGTAACTAGTTTCCAGTTAGATTGGCTGGAAGTTATTTTGTTTTGGTTGTAGAGAGATTCTCTTTTTAAGTGAGGTGTCTAGTTGCACCTCAAAAATGTGTTTGTGCAGAGACTCCAACAAAGCCCAGGTTTAAGAGATCTCTTCCAATTCACCCCGGCCTTCAGACTGTTGTGCATGGTATGGAAAATATTTTCTCATTGATCTCTGAAGAAATAAAAAGCTGAAGACCCATAATACATGGAAACGGAGCAATAAAAGAGGTTAAAAAATAAGTATTTCATCTCACCCAGTCTTCTGCATTCTAGATATGGTACAGTCTATTTTTTTCTGTTGATGTGTATACAAGGGAGAGATAGGTAAAGAAGGATGAGGTGTGACTTTAGTGCAGTTATGGATTTTGGACTACTAAAGTATGAAATTAATTTTTCTCAAACTGTGGGTAATGGCTTTGAGTAATTACCCTCTACTGTCTGCAGATGTTCTGTATAAATCTTAATGCAGGGCATTCTCAGTAATAAATCTCACCTCATCCAGCTATAGAAATAAGTAATTTTTATTGTCTCAATGATGGAAAACAATTGTTTCTGTCCAAAAGGAGAACTATTCCCTCTTCTGCACTTCTACCTTCATAGCTCATGTTCATTTACTTACCGTTTTCAGTCTTGTCCCTTAAGTCTTGCTCCTCAGTTTACAAACAATTTCCCTCTTTTCCTCTAAATTCTTCAGCACTTGAAGCATGAAGCGCGTGTAGTTTGCTTTGGACTCAGCCAGTCCAAAATACTTTAGATTTCTTTGTGATTTCATATTTCTAGCTAAAACCAGTTCAGGAAAAAAATGCATGCCTGTGAGCAGAAGTGGTGGTCCAACATCAGACTGGAAATGGACCTTGGAATGGATGTCATGTTTGCAGTCTAAAAACAAATTAAGCCCGGAAAAATRAAAAAGGACTATTATCTTTCTGCATTTCCAAACCTCATTCAATGCTCTAGTGTCAAAAGCATCGTAAATAGTAATAGTGAGTGTCCAAAACTGATAATCTTTTTTTTCCCCCTTTTTAAGGAAAGTCCAGATATTTTGCCATTAGTGTGGTATCTCATTTCTTGTAAACTATGCTCTTTTCAGTATAGAGACAAACTATGCCATGTATAATGATAGCTTAGTGTAATTGCTTCCCATCTAGTCTATTACTTTGAGATTCTCTATTATTAGCGTCTGACATATTTATGTCCCCATTGTAATTTGGTCAATATTGCTTACAAGTATTAGCGAATTCCTAGAAGCTGCATAATGTCCCTTTTTTGTTAAAGAAAAACCTTTCAAGTGAGCACATATTAGAAAGGAAAAGCTGAACAGTGATATAAGGCTGTGCACAGAGCTTCAGTTTCCTGTGGCAGAAAGTCCTGAAGACTTTATAAGGTGAAATTTTACCATAAAAACAAAAAAGAAAATCTGTCTGAATTTCTTGCTAATCCCCATGTACCATTTACCTTTAGTTGTCAGAAAATACAGCATCCAACTAGTTCTAGTTCAGTCCTTAAAAGCTTGGATGTGTGTGAGAAGTCAAGCAAGGAAATAAAATAGATAAGGCCTTGGAGATTCCCCAGTTTAGCACTTCAAAGCCAAGAACAGAATTGTCGAAAACTGTGACCATGGATTTGTCCCAGGATAGCATCTCATGCCATGACTCTGAATCATCAATGCTGCCAAATTTCTGTTATATTTTTGGGAGTAATATGATGGCCTAATTTAAGAATAGTATCTGAAACCATGATCTATAGACACGAATATGTTTGTTAAGATACTAGTCATATTTATTTTATTAGCTGCTCAGGACTGGATCTTGCTTTTACCCTTGCTTGTGATTCAGTGTTTAACTTGCAAATTATATGTTGAGGTTTTGCTGAAAGAAAAACTCTTTGTTGTGTTCTTGTTCTAATCCACTGTTTTTTCCACTGGGAATCAGAAATACAGATCCTTAGTCAGAGGAAATTTTAGAGCAGTGTTTTCTGGGCAGAGCCACTTAACTGTTATGTAACTGTCTCATGAAGAAATTTCAAAATTTCCTGGAAAAATCATCACTGAAAAGGAAGGGAGTGAAAACTCTTTATAACCCTTAATAATAGTAGTCTTGTGGATAGAGCGTGCAAAAGCAGATGAACTCTTCTGCTCTTCTTGCAAAGGTGCTTTATTTTCCTGCAGATGTTTGTTTCTTATCAAATCGAGCCTGTATTTGAAAGTTTGCTTTCTATAATTGATTTCTTTGCAACAAGTGATATAATAAAAATCAAACACCAATGCCGTCATTAACAATTTTGATGAAATACTCCTTTTTGTAGCATAGGCACTGCTTTAAAAGTATTACAGATGAAATAGGTTGATGGAAGTGCAAGTAGCCCTAAACTTTTGTCCTTTCTGTGAGAGTTAATGTAACACTCTGTGTTAGTGGTAAGTAAAACCAGAAGTAACAGGAATGTTTTGAACAGCCAGAGGAGCTGGAACATCCATAAATAATCTGGTGAATGGACCTGACCTTGACTACAAGTTTGGTTTGCTGTATGGTCTTAAGTAAAACAGAATCCTGTGTTTCACTTTGCTGTGTTGTATGAGTGTCTGATTCCTCTCAAAGGCTGTGGGAATCCTCCCGTATCCTCTGCTAGGTTTTGCCTTGGCTTCAGAGTGCAGGAGCTAAATTTTCCATGGTTATTATGGGGATTGATATGTGTGCACTACATAGGAAATGTAAGGAAATCCACTACCCAGTGAATATATTGAATATAGGAGCTGCTTTTGTCCGGGTATAGAGGAGGGTCAGGCAAGCTGCAGGTCACTGCAACGGTGACCACATCATGGGAGCCAGGAACATGTACCACCCTGTGCACCGTGGGGAGCCTCCTGAGTCTACCCTATCCAATAAAACCATATTGTTTTGAGATAAGCCTTCCAAAAATGTCATTAACATCACGAAGACAACCAATTCAAGGTCACTGTCTACCCATGAGCGTAGTCTAATATTCTTTAATAGGAATTAGCACTTTCTTTGTAAAGAAAAAATACAGCAGTTTTACTGGACTATGCTAAATGTTGTGGATTCAAGGAGAATGTCTCCATTTGGGGGCTCTCTTATCTGTATCCAGCCAAACTAGTAATACAAGGAGGTAGGCAGATTTTCTCTAAGTTATTTTGGGTGATGGGAGAGCTGCTTATTTGCAGGTGTGTCTAAAGACCAGCTATAACTAATGTGACATAATGGCGTAACATACCAGCAGACCAGCTCTTGTAAAAGACATGTTTTTTGCACAAGTTTAATAAGGACAGCCCTGTTTTGTGTGGTATTAATATACTACCTTTAATCTCAAGGCTCCCCTTGGGGGAGGGAGCCAGAAAGGTGAGATGATGAACAGGAGTGGACAGCTCAAAGCAAGCGGTGCTTTCCCTGGCTGATACCCCGTTCGGAAGAGCGCAGCCACTTAGCGCTGCTCTGGGCTTGCAGGACGGTCCCTGTGGACGTGCTGGGAAAGCAGCAAGTGACACATGGATTTTCAGTCACTATTGAGCAGCTCTAGAGATGCTTGACTGTCTTTGCCTCTTCCATGCATGGATTTGCTTGAGTGCTTGTAGTGCCAAAAGAATTCATTGTTTAAACAATATTAAAATACAAATTCCAAGCTTTTGCTTGGAAGGGGAAACACTGTTCAGCCATGCACTAAGTCATGAAGCCCTTCTTTCTTTGTTGTACTTTTTTAAAACAACAAAAAAATGCTGTTAAAAAGCTAGTCACTTATTTTGTTACCCAGCATTTCTTTGTCTCACTTGTTTGATAAAATGCAATTGAGATCAAGGAGGATAGTGAAGTTTTGAGGTAAGAATCAGGGACAGCTGCAGGGTATGTTTTACAGCCAGACAGGATTGCTTATCAGCTGCATTACTAAGACCTGGTGGGTACCTTCCGTTTCTTTACACACTTTTGTAGAATAATTTAAAGATAACCCAAGGTGCTGTGGAGCATCTTTGAATCCCGGCTCTTGCACCAGAAATGCCCAAGAAGTGAACTGAGATGCAGAGAGGACGCGCTGAAGTGCTGTAATAAATAAACATAGTTGGCTGTGGATGAAAAGGGTTGGACGAGGCTCCCACCGGACGTGAATAATGCAGCGGGGCCCGCGGAGAGCGATGCGAGCTGCTTGCTGTCCCCGGGAGATATTAGCAATTGCCTTTAATGCTTATGCAGCGCCTTCCCAAAGGCTGAGCTGAATTACTGGAGCCCTGGTAACTTAAAGGCTTCCAGTAACTTAAAATGGAATAGCTGCCATCCACCAAAAACTCCGTCTCCCCTGTCTAGATCTCCGGCGCTGCAGTAAGAGAGAGCAAATACAGTCAGAGGGCAGAAACACTCCCCCGTTATTCCTTACCAAAAATTACCTGGGACAGCAGCGCTTAAACAGAAGCAGAAGACGGCATGAATCTCCTCAAACCTGAGCTTTGCCAAATGTGCGTTGTTACGAACACGGCATGGACCAGGTCACGCACAGAACAGCCGAGCAAGAAGAGCAGCAGTGGCTGTTGAAGCAAGCAGCAAGAACAGAGCTTCTGTCAGGTTGGTCACAACAGCGGATAAAGGTGTTATCAACATGATAGTAATAAACTGAACTGGAATCCTTGCAAGCCAAGATGTGATTTGGCCCTACTATTTTTTGTAAAAGGAACAGTAATGTGTACATAAATTAGGGACAAGATGAAAGCGATCTGTGTGAAATCTGCAGAATATACAGCCTGTGGTTTGCAAAGTCTATAAAAGAGCAGCTAAAAATGTATTCTTTAGTGCAAGGAAAGAAGCTGGTAGAAGATTCCAGTGGTCAATTCCTTCTGAGGCAGTGGAGCTGAGAGCTGGTTCATGTACAAAACATGRGGCAAACGCTGCCTCAAACATGGGCATAATCTAATCAGGTGCAAATTAGTAAGGGCTTGAAGCAGATCATGTTGTCCCGTATCTTTTAGCTGTGTGTTCTTGCCAACAACTGTGTGGGCATTAGAAATGAAGACACAGGTACAACAGTGTGAACACCCCATGTAAGTCACCAATGGAGTGTTTCAAGATAACCAGTATTTCCTAATATAAGATATAGGTTTTAGGRTTTTTGTTATAACTGCCTGGCTGTAGCTTGGCCAAGTTTATACTGAAATTTTCCATCCCCCATATGCTATAGTAGTTGTTTTAACTTACTATGAAAGTTCTAGCAGTATTTTCTACTATTTGGCAGTAGATGACATTTGAAGATTAAGAGCTTGAYGAATGGAAGTGGTATATGCCAGTGAGTGAAGGTGGTAAAAGGCAGAGGTCACGTCCTCAAAGAGTAGATCTAAGATTATGCACCCAAGATGTTCAAATAAGGTTTCACAAGCACGTCAGTGTCAACTTTGGCAACTCCAGCATGTCTTGTCCATACCCTGGGATAGCACTGCTCGAGTCTGTGTGGTCCCATATACAGTCAGCTCAGGATCCCTGTGTAACATGGAAACGGTTTGTTGTTTCTGTGCCTTGTTCCCCAAGCATGTAAATTTGGGAAAACTTGACTGGGTCGGGCACAATGTTGTATGGAGATAAAAGGTGCTTAATATACTCCAAACATGCCCACAGGGTTATGTGTGTGATCTTGGTTTTTGTTTTTGTTTTCTTTCCATGTATCTATCTAAAGATAGCATACTGTACCAGCATTGCATAGAGTAACTTTTGAATAAAGTACCTGGTATGTCTTCTTGCTGAGGATGTGTCCCTGCCTTGCTGTGTACTTGCTAGCATTGGTCTTGTATGGTAGCAGCAGTGCCACTGGATTTGTTGGGTCTGATCATAGAGCAAGTGATCTCTCACCATGAGCGAAGRGACAGAATTGGCTCCTTAGCATTACAGTGAGCAGGCAGAAATAAAAAAAATAATTTGAGATTTTGGTTCTTTCCTTTTTATTTTGACCTCAAGCAAATTTTGTTAAAATGGAGAGAATAAACACTAAGGTAGGACACCARGGTTTTTGTTTCTCTTGCTATGAGGTAAAAGAAGTTCTAATACTTGTGGCTCAGCACGGCACAAATAAAGCAATCCCCAAGCTATGTAAAGCCGTCCATTAGCGATATGGCTGACACAAGAGTCTGAAATGTGCCTGGTGGTGACACGTGTCACCTCCCCTTCCAGCAGGGCAGGATGTGCAGTTTCATGGTGCTGTGTTGCACTAGCCAGCMATCACCCTAGAGCTGGTGTTGCTTGACGAGACCAAGTGGTTCAGTTACAAGTACTGCGGAAAATACCCTCCAAGCTGTATTTCTGCGAGAAGAATGTGCGTAGATCTTTCTGTCAAGTGAAATATGTTTCATTTTATAAATCTATAATACTCTCCAATCCAGCATGCCTTGCTGCTTAATTTCTTATTATTTTGTATTCCCACAGTGATCTTAATATTTTTTTCCTTTCCCCCTCCCAAACATGTGTGTGACCCGAAGACTATATTTTTACTTCAGCAACAATCTTCAGTGACTCACTCCTATTTTCAGAAGATGTAGGTACAAACAGAACTCTGAGAGCAAAACTCTAATGTATATTTATAGTGGTGATGAAAATTCAGTCTTTGCTCCTATAAACATCCAGATACACATCTGCATCTATTTGCATTCATAATTACACATGCAACTTTTTTTTTTAATTAGGCCATTTATAATCTTGCTTACTCTGTCACTAGCAAAATGGCCATTCATCATCTTACTATTTAAAGAACAGGCTAGATCATATCTCCATTTGTATAATATAATGAACTAGTTTATGATTACAAAACAAAAAAAAAAAAAAAAAAAAAAGGAAACAAGAAAAATCCTTCCTGAGATATCTTGGATGATTTTTTTCCCCTTATGGAAAAGGTGCAGAAGAGTGCTTTTGCCAACCTATAGACAAGATGAAAGAAGGCTAGAATAAGGTAGAAATAAGAAAGCCAAAATCTGTTTTGTATTCTTTTTTTATTTAAATATTTTTAAAAAGTCTTAAAGGGTTTTTTATAAGAACGTTTCTTCCTGGAAACTTTTTTTTTCTTTTAACTAAAGTCAGCAAGCTCCCTGATTGGCATTTTGCTTTATTTTCAAGGCACAGTGATTTGGCTTCAAAATTGCATTAAGATACTTATATTGTTACAAGAAGCTCATAACATGTCTTGATTTTCAAGATCTGAATCATACCATATTTTCAAGGCACTAATATTCTTCTTGTATTAAAAGGTCTCAAATATGCAGAGGGTACTGAGTTCAGTGTTAAATAATTTTTCATATTGAAAATATTCATAAGTTTCATTTTATTTTAGCCAAGTTGCACACAGATATTTTTAGTTGACTGCAGATTTCTTTCCTTCAGTAGTTTTCCAATCCTTTTGCTTTTGAGTGTGCTGAAGCATCTTGGACATTTTGCCCACTCCAATTTCTTACTCCAGAAGCAATTACTATACAAATCCCCTGTGAAGTTTGCCATCTGCAGGCTATTGAATTAGCACTGTTTTTCAACTTGCTTGATGTTGGATATTTGACATAAATGTGATTGATGATGATCTTTGCAGGAAATCATTTTTACAGCGGAATTAGAAATGAAAAGGGGCAGCAAAAATTATGCCAGTCCCCAGTAACCCAGCAAAGGGTGTGCCAAAGGCACACCTTTCGTGAAGCTGTTTGGAGGTTTCCTGTTTGAAGGGGGATCCTGAGCAGCATAACGCAGTCTTAATCTCCTAGCAGAGGTAGCATAGCATAGTCTCTCTCTATGGAGAGTACTGAGTATCTTAATTTTCATCATTCACTTGCATCCTTCATGTGCTGCTGTGAGTCTTGGGGGACAATGATAATATGTCGAAGTTGATGCTCTACTTTGGGGACTGCTGCCTGATTTCATGGCTTATGCACACTCTATGTATAAATTTCCTCTTGAAATTTATAGAGAAAAGTTACGTTTAAAATTTTTTACATCTGTTTCACAAACACACTCAGACTAAATTTCACACTTCTTTACTACCTCTTTTTCTGAACACCTGTGTGGATAGGATCTTAATTTTTTTTCTTCAGTGTTTTTTTCCACAGTGTTGATTAAAAATGAGAAACGGCAGTGAATTCTTCTCTCAGGATATAGCTGCACAATATTTGGTAGCAATCATGTAATCTGTCTGATTACATAGGCTGATTACAAAAGCAGGTGTTCAGATTGATTACATAAAACAGCTTCCCTTCTGCAAATAACTGTCATTAAGAGGCGAAATGTGCTCTCATGCTAGTTTAATTCCAAAGTCACTCCATTAAAATTAATGGAAATTCTTTGGATTGCAACCAAGGTACGGTGTTTAGTGAGCAATACAGATGGCAAGGTGACAGCCATACGTATCTGGCGTCTTTCCATGAGAGTTTTGTTTGCCAGGTGTTCCCCTACAGCCAGTTGGGCTGTTTGGGGACGATAGTCTGGAGGTCTTTGGTTCTGATTAGGTTAGAGAACTGTGTGAGTGAACTGGTTTTGTATGCCCATTTACATGAGTGACAAAATCAGCTCTGGATGATGTATACCAAATGGTTCATTGTGTTGGTGTTATTAACGGGACTGAAAAATCACTGGGAAATAAACCACAGGCAAAAAATATAACATACTTAACACCATTTGTTTCTCACAGCTATTGCTGTTCTTCCTAATGTAGGTAACGCTCTTCCTTGACAGCTGTAGGTGTTTTATCAGTTAAAATATGATTCCATTAATGTAGGGATGCACTGAGGTTACTTGGATACTAATTGTGTCCCGGTATGTCTTGATAAGGCCTAAGCTATTCCTCTGTGATGCTGCAGGGCCAGAGGGCTTTCATTTGTGGTAATACTGAGTAGAATGGTGTTAGGATGACTGTCAGTAGCCCCTTGATCCTTGGATCATTCTCCTCTGTCAAATAAGCTCCAGATCAAATAAGTTCTTGCAACAAAAGGATTCACRGGACTCTAAACTAAGAAATAAAACTACATTATTTTGAGGCTTTTAAGGTGATTTTTTTTAATGTAACAATTACAGGCAGCATAGCATTAAATAGATAAATAGTAGAGAGACAAAGAAATTCTAGCAAGCCAGCAAAATTATGCTAATATAAAAGACATTGAAATCTATGGTGCTATTGCCTGCAGTCTCATCACTGTTAGAGACATAAAATAGACTGTAGTGGCCCATTTTGGTCTTAAAATTTGTGGATATGTGATTTTTTTATAGTTAGTAAAGCTACTCTGTTTTTATGGTAAATTAGTGCTTCTAAAATGTTTTTGGTGTCAATAATTCAGTTCATAAGTGACTCAGTTGTATACATATGGGTCGCAGTCTGTCTTATAAATCGATTCACTCAACAAACGGACGCCTCAGTAGATGTATTTAATCACCATCTCTGCTTTCTGCTTTAATATTAAGGCACACACGAAAAACATTTTATACTTTCTCTTATAAGGCTTCATTTTCCCTAATATATCGCTGAAGCAAAGATCAGTGTTTAATTCTTCAGCTTCTTCACTCAACTTCACTTACTACCATCGCGTTGTAAGCATGGTTTGTAGCACTGAATGCAACTTTGTCATTACTTGAGCCCTTCTGGCTTTATTTTGCTGTCTGATCTGTAAATTCATGCCCTGCCGTACCAATGAAAGCTTATCAAAGCTTGGTCAAGAGGTAGAACCCAAGGAGCCAGGCGGGCAATCTCAAATGCTGAACTTTTGGAACTCTCACTTAAAACCATGGCAGTAGATAGCAGGRGGTTGCTATTGCAGAGGCTTGACCAGGTGCAGTGCAGGGCAGCGGTGCGCATCTGTGTCTGCTATATATCAGCATCAATCTCCCKCTCTCAATTATACTCATCTCTGGAATGCCAGGGGTACATGCTGCTGTCAGACCGTGTGCTGGAAAACAATATTCCATGTACGGAGCTCAGAAAAAAAGTTCTTTCACGCAGATGTTGAACTGGAAAGTTTATTGAAGGAGGATCTGTGGGGGTGAAATTCAGAAGAGAAAAGCACTTTAATAAATCCCTGCTCTTGACTCTAATGAATGTTGATTGACTGTGTAAATTTTAGGTAGGTTTGAATTGGAATAAATGTCAAATATAATTCAGTTCACAGTACGGTGGAAAGAACTGGTGCTTCCCTCAGAGAAAACCTGACAACCCAACTTTCTGAAAGGGCTTTTCTGCCTTGCTCCTTTGTCCTCTTTTTTTAATGAAGCTTTTCATAATTGACACTTYGCCAACAAAAGTACATGGGTCGTTTTGTTAAACAGAATCCCTCAGTGACAGAAGAGCTGATCAGAAACTATTATTTCTGTTTCATCTGAGTGAAACAAAATGAGTTGTTATCCATACGGATACATTGGGACTCCGTAAGCTGTCCTAAAGCAGTCTTTCCAGAGTGCTGGCAGTTGACGTTAATGGCACAGGTGGCGAACAGGTAGCAGATTTGTAATTCCATTAACTAGAATAAATACATGAAATTGAGAAATGTGTGTTGTTCAGGTCTTGACTGACACTGAAAACGCTTTGCAGGCATTCCCAGCTCGGACAGACTTGAGATGTCCATAACCCTGTGGAGAACAGATCTAGGGGACAGTGGGAGAGGAAGAGCAGAGCGTGGATTCACTCCTACCAGGAAGGTCCAAGCCAGGGCACTGTGGAAAAGGAAGAGTTGCTCCAAGGCAACCAGGAGCACTGCAGTAGTTGGGAAAGGCAGAGCAGTAGCRGAAAACTGTAGGTCCTGGGGATGTTTTTGGACGAGTGCTTCAGGAAGCAGCTGTCGTCCCAACAGTGAATTCAACCAAATCAGTCTGAGGCACCTACAGGGGCTCTCCTTGTTGCACGTCCAGATCAGTGCAAACATGAAAGACATTAAAGAAGTAGTTGGGTCTGAATTGTAGGCAGCAAGGTGAAGCTGGTAAGAGCAGGTGATGAAAACAGAAAATAAAGATGTATATGTGAAAAAATGTAGCATGTTCTGTTCTGGACATAATTATAAGGAAGACCRATAGAAAGTAAGGAGAAGATTTGTGGGAAAAACACAGAGTTCTCAGCATAAAACTGGGATTCTGTTTGCATCTGTGGCACAGAAAAAAACAAGGCAAATGGAAAACTAGTTTTCTGGATATTACTGTTCTGTTTCTTTGTAAAGAAATGTGATTTTTTCAGAGATTGTTGTGATCAGAAAAGGAAGGACAGTTTGTCCATTGCATATGGGGAATTTGTCTTGACCAAGTCCTTGGCAGGTTTAAAGATTCAGTTATTGAGTTTGAGGGTTGGAGAGAGGGAGTAGCTCTTTCTTAATATCTCCCTCTTGCCCATAATAAACTGGAAGTTACAACTTTTAGCTTGATGGAGTTAGCTTTGGCAGAGTGGAATTATTTATGTACAGAGTGGTAGTTGRGAAGAAAGATCTCTTCTGTCATTGGCATTCTTTTTTAATATTTCTCTTGAGGTGATTAAAATAATCATTTGGTAGTTCAGTCCAGAGATAAGTTTTGACACTTTCCAATCATTCTTTAACCACAGTTCTTTATGACTTGAGAGAATCCAGCTATTCAGCATAGATAATGATGATATCTCATGTGGTTCCTTGGCAAGCAGCAGGAGCTGCAAGGCTGCACTGAGATTTTTGTCTAGATAAATTGCATAAAACCCAATCCAGGTTATTCTATTTCTCAAGCAGGAAAAAAAAAAATCTATAAGAGTTCTTAAAATAATTACTGTAAATACATTTGCGTTTCAGGTAAAAGCAAATTCTAAGTCTTAGAATGATTGTGCACCCATTCCTGTATCTGTCTGCCGTGTTATGCTGCCATAGTGTATGTTCTCACACAGTCAGCCTCCTTTGCRCTTTCAAAAGCTGGTCAGTTAGCCTTGTTGGTTAATTGATAATAGCCAAATAAGTCTCAGATGGCTGTGACATTTAATACATATGTTCCATTGCTGCTCAACAGTTTCGGGGTTGTTTTGCATATCTGGTATATGCCAGAATTGTCCTCTGCTCTGATATTCAGCAGTGGGATCAGCTGGGATCTTGGAGATCTCTGAAGTCATGTGAGACCTACAGGAGCAGAGGGAAACATATGCTTTTTCTACAGGAATGTGTAGAGAGCATGAAGACGGTAAAGGAGATGAAGGAGATGAAGCAAATAGTTTGATAACTCAGTGCTTTTTGCAAAATCATGTGTTTATCTATTTATTTGCATGGGCATCAATGGATATAAAAGYCCTGTATTATATTATTCTCTAGTCCTCAGGGTGAAGCTTGTCTTTGCAAAGGCCAAAGCTTTCCCAGGGTTTGCTCTGCAGGCAAGGTGTGTAGCACTGCYGAGCTCCCTGTCCTCTGTTTCATCTGCCACGTGCCTTCCCACTGTTGCATTCTCCAGCAGAATGTGTATTCATTAGTAGCTCGTATTTTAGCAAAAGTGATAGAAACTGCACAAATGCCTTTCTGAAATGTATTTTCTCAGGATCTCATTGCGATACATCTTTGCATTAATTCAAATAATCTGATGCAGCATCCAATACCACTGGTAAATTCACAACTCTAATGAAGAGACATTGTTTTCTGAGGCAAAGAACAGCTTAGACGGATTTCTGCTTAGCATGCTGTGRCATGATGTGACTTGTGCTTCTTTTTTACTGAGTAATCTGAGTRCAGAATGTGAATTCTAGAATTTGTAGAAACGTGAGGAATGCTACAATTCTGCTTATTTTTCCTCAGAGTGAGACTACTAGTGGTAATTACTAAATCTACAAATAGATATGTTAGCTAGCTTCCAGATGAGGAAAAAACAGATGAAATTTTTAGGGACTGTTAATAAAAGTATTACACTTCACATTGTATCGAGCACCTCTCTATAAGATACAGGTCATGCAAATGAAGCTGAGGATAATCTTGCAAATACTGGTGTGCTCCAAGACCTGAGACACTTACCACAAAGTGTTCTCTTCAGCACATGAACACAACAAACTGGACTCTGCAGCCTTTTGCGGCTGCATAAACAAAGAATTTCTTATTTCGTTAAACCAKCTTATATGTTAATATGCATAGGCAGAACTATATAGGTCCCTACTTCCTGTGTCTTGACTTTTTTTTTGTGGGTTTTTTTTAAAAGAAAAGACAAAAATAGATCTGTATTTTGTAGTTCTGGCTGTAATTGTTCARTGGCAGGTGTGACTGAACCAGATATTACAGGAATAGATTTTATTATTTAGTGTGAAGATTTATATATGTTAGCCAAGCTTCAAGTGGATTTAATAGTCCGTACATTTGACTTTGTMATTTCTGGAACAAAGTATCGGGTTGAGTGGATGGAGGTGACACCTACTGTGTGGAATATGTACTTTTGAGATGTCATGATGAGAGGACAAAAATTACTTATTTCTCTTCACCATACTGCTTGTTTTCTTGTTCAGTTGCTGTTAGATTKGTTAACGGTGCACTGGTGTTGTTCAATGGGCATTACAACAATAATTTTTATAATAAGTGGTTCAAAAGGTGGGTGTGAAAGAGGAGAAGAACCCGCAGAATGCAACCTATTTACACTTCCACATAGGAGTAAGTAGTAAATTTGTTTTAACTATTTGGAGAGAGGACAGATCTAAGAATAAGTCATATTTTAATACTATCATCTTAATCCTGGGATGCACATGCGTCTTATCCCCATTACGCTAACAGGTATTATAAAGCCCAGAGGGGCAACSGGCACATTCTCCTGAGTGCTCTAATGAGTTCTTGGGGCAATCTYGGGAAACAGCTTGGAATCCTGCCTCTTTGACACCCGGTTTTGCTGCCTGTCCCTCAAGCTACATCCCTGTTAAGATCCAACAGCCATCTTCTGATGAAACTTAAGCTGCCCATACAGTGCTTTCCCATACTGTCCTGGTCTATGATCGGGCAGCAGGCATTTCTACTTTTCCAGAGTGCAAATTTCATCAGAAATCCTAGAAAACCTAGAAAAATAAGTGGATTTGCTCGTTAGCTTTAAGATCTTATGTTGAGGAGGACGACTTTGTGAGCGTGTCATTTCATTATAAATGTTCTGTTTAAAAAAGACTGTGATTTTTGCAGCTGTGATCTGCGTTTGTGTAATGCAGCGTGCTTTGGGAGGCCGCTCCTGTACCTTGTCGACTTGCATTATGTTACACTATTCACAGCCAATTGTTTCGTTACCATCACTTTCATGCAAAAGATATTTCTTCAGTGAATTAAACCTTGTGAAGCTTTTTTTTTTTTTTTTTTCTTTATGTTTAACAAAAGGATTAGGGACTAATAAAAGTCACAGCTGAATGATTGATCTAAAAATATAATATCTGTATTTGGACAAAAGATGCAAATATTGTAATGCATTCCAAAGTTATCAAGGAAAGTGAAGACAGAATATTGATGTAAAAATGAACAATTTTTCATTATATGAGATTTCAGAACATCATTATATYACATTTTCACATTATTCTGTTACAAAATGGGAACTACAGAACATCAAATGCTTTCCTGAAAGGGCCAGATCTTATAGAGCACAGACATTATTTTATCTCTTGATGGAGATACTTGTATGAATGTTACTTGCTTAAATTGCTTATAACCTACGCTACTACTTGTCCTTACCCTTCAAAAATAGTATTTCAACTTGTGGTTTCACTTAGACCTGAATAGCACATACAAGTGAAAAGGTGTGCTGTTGGGTTGAAAAAAAAGGAAAAAAAAAATATATGAGTCACATGAGCATGGTTAATTTTGGATATTAATKACAATACAAAGTTGAAACTCTAATTGTAAAGTGATCTGCATCTCATGAAAGTTACTAATGCCTTCCAGACATTTTCAGACTTATTCCATTCTCAATTTACTGGCTAAAAAAAAACAGTAGTAGTCCCCGGTTAGTGGCTTATTATATGAACATGTGGTTAGGCTATAAAATTTAGCAGAGTGTTTCATGTATTTGTGAGAAATGTCTYAATATGAGGGAATCATAGTTCAGTGAGGTTAAGACATAATATTACCATAATTTTAGTTGGAAGTCAAATCTGTGCTGTACTGAGCCATGCAGCCCCAGTTCAGTGAAAGATGCTTCATCTACAGTGCATGTAGACTTCTTATTTATATAAATACTCCCATATATAAACTTAGTTCTGTGTTCACAGATCATCCCACCAACTAGAGGTAGTATTCACTGATTGTAAATTTGAGCATGGATAAGAAAGATGTTGGCAACTGTTCTGTATTAGAAACATGTCCCTGTCTTGCTGGAGCTGCTCTCTCTGGTTGGGTTTTGGCAGGTCTGGCTGGGGGGATGGCCTGGGCTGTGCTCCCCAGAGGAACTTGTGAGCACCCCTCATGTTCAGCATCTGCAGAGCTGCGTCTCAGCCCTGGGTGATACCATCTCTCCGTGGTCTGTATGGAGACAAGGCAGCTCTCCAGGGCTTGCACCGGCCCTGCAAYGTAGTGCCCAAGATGGGAACGAGATGAGTGGGTCTCATATGAGTCTTGGCAGGTTGACTATGTTATTAGGAGTTTGCAGTGATTTACCATTCCCCACAATTGATAGGGGCCACTCCAGGGGCAAGGAAAAATAGCTTCAAGTTCTTGTTTCATCCTGTTTAGAACAAGCTGTGTCCAATCTGACATTTCTTAATCGGAGCTCGTTTCCAGGTGAGCAGTTCCGCTTCCCCGTGTCTTGCTGGGATTATTGTCAGTTAGCACGGAGCCGTGGCAGCTTGCTCAGGCGTGAACTGGCATTTTGCTGTTTTGCTTTCTCTTTCTCTGGCTGCAGCCGTTATAACAACCTGAATCACACCTAACCTTTCATTAATACCCACGGCCTCCTTGCAAAACAAGTCGGGATTGTTTGCAAAGTCACATTCATAACTCCAGGATACTGAAAACTCTTGCCTGGCGCTAAACTTGGGAAACACGCTCAAAACGTGTCCGTTAGCAGGCTGGGTGGCTCGCGGGGTGTAGGTTTAACATCCCTGAAAAACGCAGAGAGCATGAAGGAAGATGATGTGTTCTTGGGGACCTYTGGTGCTTAGTTGGCATCTCGAGCCCCCAGCAAGGGAGCTGCTTCCTTGGTGCGACATGGGAAACAAGGGCAGCGTGTAGCTCATTTTAATGAATATACTATAAATATTTAAGGTCGTCAAAAATGGCCTTACCAAAGGCCAAGTTCTTATTTAGAAGTTAAAAATATTTGCGTTCTAAAAATGCAGCACTTCCGAGTTGTCCTCATAGCTGCTCTGTTTTACTGCAGCTGCATTTATTTGTTTATATCATGCCTGTACCCACAGGCAAAGGAACTGTTGTGTGATGCGAGAGAGACAGTCTYGCCCTGGGCAGCCTGTAATCAGACTGACAGAGAAACAGATTTTAAAATGTGCTGATGCCTTTTGAAAATATAGCTGAGGTGGTAGGTGTGCCGGCTGCGTCTTCRCCAGCGTGATCCCGGGGCTGCTGTTAGGGAATTCCCACTGCAGTATTCATACCGCATTCCCAGTCATCACCCCGACGGATGCAGCTAAAACCGACAGGAATCTTGGCTACCACTTTTGGAAACATTTTGATTTAGGTGCCTTTAGTTCTGTCTAAACGTGTATTGTTTTAGCAATCAGACAAATTAATAAGTGAGAGTATTCTACAAGCAGCAAACGTCTGTTGGAGGCAGTTTTGGAAGACCAGGTACCTACCTGTGCAATCCCTCTCCTTGAAGGAGGCTTTTGATACATGTAGCGTGTTTGATATCTTTGTATGTCCAATAGACCCTTTTGTTTTCAGTAGCAGTAATTTATTGCTATGGCCTATTCGTCTAAAACCTTTTTCCTGGCTGCTTATTAATTCTCTCAAAGAAATGTCTCAGAGCAGGCTGATGAAGCGAGGTAGGTTTGAATGGGAGACACTCGTCAGGGAGGAGAGTAAATAATTTTCTCCTTTTTTTTTGCCTGCCTGTCACCACACTATACAACTTGCAATAAATTATTGAGAACTGTTAGTAGATTAGTATGCCACCCGGGAGAGGCTGTTGATTATTGTGTAAATGATTTCTATTTACTTTTCTGGAATGGACTGCAGTCTCATCTGAGTGCTTCTTTCAGGAAACTTATATAAATGACAAAAGGCTACTTTCTTTTTTTTTCTTTTCTGGATATATATTATACTGA
>PTEX01000005.1:6223402-6431039 GCA_003342815.1 Eudromia elegans | reverse complement strand
ACTTTCAAGTGGAAAAGCCAAATTCTAGTGCAGCCCCTGGGCAGTATCCATCAGTGTCTACCAAACCAGTGACACCAGAGACCAGGGTCTGCCAGTTCCAGTGTYTGCCAGATGTGTCTGACCAACAACCAGCTACCAGCTGAGGTGAATTATTTTTATCCTTTGACTAACCCAGGTTACTTAAGACAGCCTGTTCAGATCTGAAGGCATACAACGCTCTATTTCTTCTTTTTTTTGCTACTTGTATGCATGTGAGCTTACCATTGGATCTAATGAAAAATATACACATCTGCACAGCTGAGAGGAGAAATGAGCTCTGGAGCAGTAAAATAGTTCTTCCTTCACAGAAGTTAACTCTGAGGTAGAGACCCTTGAAGCGTCAGTAAAGCATGGGTGTAACATATAGTAACTGGATGAAATGTGACGTTCATCTGTTTGAGATGGGTGGTCATTTAACCATCTCATCTTCAAATTTTGTTCCTGCATTCCTGAATTTCTTTCTGTGATTTTTCCATCTCTCTTTGCAGTACTGCAATAAGCACATGTATTTTTTATTATTCCTATCCTGTTAGTATTGAWGCAAAATGCAAAGAAAGTGGGATATATATATAAAGTCACCTATGAAATTCATGTTACAGCCTCAAGAACCAACACAAATTCTGAGTGCTAACCTGATGGTAGGGGGAGTAGGGTTTAATGCTGTTTTCACTCTAGCTGGAATCCACTCYAGAGTCTGGGGAATGGCCAGTTTGCAAAGTTCCAGAATCAAGAGCAGAACAGGAACCCCAAGACTAACTTTGAGATCTCAGTGCWGTTGCCTTTACTAAAACCAAAGCAACAACAACAAAACACACACAAAAAAGAAAATCCCAAGTATATAACCTTGACTTTCGCTCATACCTCACAGCTGAATCTCTCTAGCAATATTCTTGGCAAGACAGAAAGCTCCTGAAATCTTCCTAGATGCATTATTTGCCTGTAAGCACACTACAGTGCCAGGAGTAGAGCTCTCCATATTCTCAGTTGCAGTAAAAAAAGAAAAAAGAATGAAAAAACAAACTTTTCATAAGAATAAAATGTTACTGAAAGTGGTGTAAGGGGATTAGTAGAAGTTTCTTTTTTAGTAGAAGTGTTTATTTCTTCTCTTTCCCATTCATTTTTAACTTCTCATTAAGATGTGCTAAGAAATGCAGAACGGCATGTTTGTATGCAAGCAGGACAATAATAGCGTTTCCCAGCATCATCTGGGACGACAGCAACGTTTGTGCTCCCACAGTGGCCCCTGTGAGGGCTCCAGCAGCTCGGAGAGTCCGTGCAGAGTCCGTGTCTCCGTCCCACGGATTGTGCAYGGGTACAAGGTGGAAGAGCCCTAAGGGGGCTGCTGCCCCCTGCTTCCCTCATGGACCTCAGCAATCGCACTGGTAAATCTGCCCCTGGCCATTTGCAGCAAAACATTTCAGTTCTTGAAAATCAATGTTTTTCAGTGGAAAAAAAAATGTTTTATCCATCATCTTTCAATGAGCCCCAATCAGCACCCATCCCTGGTACACCTGGAGACAGCAATGAGTGCCAGATATGTGCATTTCAAAAACCCTACCTCRATATAAAAAGGATACTTTACAACTGCAAAAATCTAAGCCCTGATGGCACAAGGTTTATTATCTGTAGTGCTGCTGGAATCAGGCACAGCAGTACTGTATGCTTGTGAATATAAAAGCTCTATTCTTCAGAGAAGTCCTTTTTCTATTAATGAGATTCAGCCTAATGGGACCAAAAATTACTTTAAAAGACATTTCCTTTCTGCTTTTCAAGGGCTTTTTTTATTTTTTTTCTTTTTTTTTCTTTTTTTTTTTTTTCAATCCAAATGGACTGGGTATCAAAGATAAGAGGAAATATTTCAATAGCAAGAGCTTTTATAATTAAGCTTTGTAGCCTACATAATGGAGATATAGACAAATTCAAGTGAAAAATAATTACTATTTTTGCAGGGCTCGCTTCTGCTACTCTGCCTCTCTTTCTTGTCCCCCTTCCATTTTCCCCTTCACAACCACACAGTGAGCTGTGTCTTGCATATGCAAGAGTAGCTTGATGCGGCTCCTTCCCCTGAGTTGGTATTTTCCTCTGTGTGTTAGAAGGGAAGAGCTGTTCAATCCTGAACTATACCCAGACCTCCGTGGAGGAGAGTACCTACCGTTGTTGCAAGGAAGCAAGTGCCTGCTGAAGGGCTTCGTCTTCAGGAACGACTCATACCAGCTACCCCTTCACATATGGGAAGACACGATGTGAGACGCCTCCGAGAGACCTGCAGATGATGCTAAGATGGACACAACTTTTATCACTTTCCTGCCTGTAGGAACCTCTCGCAATCACTGCAGCATTTTAAAGGTCTCKGTGAACTTGAATGTATCCCATCTGATTGCTTGAACATTCTGTGTGTACAAATATATATAAGAATATATAAAATTTTGCAACATGCTACAGATTCTTAAAAAGCTGTAAGAGAGCTGSTTTGCATCCTGAGGAGAAATATTTCCTAAAATCAGGAGGGATAGGAGTAGAAGACATTTGAAAACATTATAGATAGTGGTGTCTAGGGACCGTAAGGGGATGGCAGTTGGCTGTGAAAGCGCYAGCGATCTGTTGAGTATTTAGGATAATAGGACTGGAGGGGACAGTTTCTGTAAAGCTAGATTTCCACAGTAATGTCTGGAAAGAAAGGAAAAAAAAAGAGCTCAGGTTTTCAGTGTTCCCAGAAAATTCTCCTGGAACCTTATAGGAGAATTGTGGGCTGTAATGAAAGGCCAAGGGGTCACCTATAGCATTCTTAGGGTGCAAGGTAAAGAAGCTCAAGAGCAAAAATGTGTTACTTTTTTTTTTTTTACTTTTACCTATTGTGCAAGATGGAGAGGTGATCAATCCAGTATGATTACTATTCTTTAACCATAGCAACTGCCTTTTTCTTTCATCTTTTCTCCCCCATCCGCTAATTACCATCCCTGTAATTTCTTTTCAAGTTTAGTGCAGTTTTTGCTGCCAACAAATTAGTGGCTGGAGACTAGGAACTGGGTTGACCCGTCTCTTCATTAGTTTGCATCAATGCACATATTCTGTCATTCATTGGGCATCCATTTCCTTGTTTTGTAAACATCTTTTATTTTACTTTTATTATTTGCTCTGTTATATCTTCAGGCGGAAAATATTTACAGGTTTGCTGARCGTCTGCAAAATAACTTTTTGAATTCTTTTAGCCTTCCAGTGCCCAGGCTGAAGAGATGAACGTGTGCCTGTTCTGTCTGGAAAATAATAAGACTTGTGGAGATGCTGGTGAGAAAGAAAGYAAATTGCCCATTTCTGCTGTGAAGACCAACCGCTATTTTTTCTCCAAGTCATGCAGAATTTCCTTATTTCATGGGAAGTATAAAATCGGTTAGAGAACACTGCCCTGCTGTTCCAGGAGCTGGCCGTGTGCCTCCCCCAGCACGGTCCCAGACTCAAACTGCTGACTTCGGGCATAAAGAATACATGGTTTAGTGTCATAGCAGAGTGTGTCGTTGTAGATGAAACCTTCTGAATGTGTGACAACATCAGTGTGAACTTGTCCTACATCTCTAAACAAGTGTTTGCTCTTTTGGTTTAGAAACTACAAGCAGTACATAAAATCATCACCTTTGCTCAAGAACTAGCAATAGCCATAGTGAACATTAGACTTTGTGGACTAGCAAAGGACTCTCCTGTTTTAACGTAAATCCTTTTWACTGAACAGTACTATAGTGAAAAGTAACATAAGATAGGTGGAGATAGACACTTCATCCTATACTGAAGGAAGCATTGAATATACTAAAAGATATTTCGTTGTTAATTGACCATTTATTTGTCATAATAACACTGTGTTTTGAAGACATTAAATAATGCATGTGTCACTTGGAGTTTTACATKTTCTATTAGCTATCAAAATGAATCTCTAAAGTCCTGCAAAACAAGTATAACTAACACAGTTAAACAGAGGACTACCAAGATTTTGAGTTACTGTGTCTACCTCTGTGTTCGCCACTCTGACTTACTACATGTTAGAGAAATACCTTTTTAAAATATATATATACACAGATATGCACCTGGTGCTGTAGAATCCCTGGATTGAAAGCACTACTATTCCAGTTATTGCTCTGGAAACATTTAGAACACAGCATTCCTTACGAAAATTCAGTCTGCTGTTATCTATTGGGATCTATTGGGATCTATTGCTGTTATCTATTTGGGATCCCAGCATGTTGTGGATGTGAGAGAGACTGTTTCTGTGTAGGGAGAGGTAATGTCTAAGTTTCCTTATCCTATCCTCTAAATAGGATGACTTGATTTGTAACTARTATCCCCTGGAGAGTCAGCACAGAAATTACTTCTCTTAGAAGAGTCCAGTTATTGTGATCAAGCAGATTCAGGTATGTACAGATTGCCACCACGTGGGACAGTCAGGACTTTTGGGCCAGTCGTCAACATCATCAGAGCTTTCGTAGCTCTTTCTCTGTGTGCGTTCACTGTTACGGGGTCTGACATAAAAAGTGATGCCCTTATTGCAAACACGCCAGAGAAGCACCAGCCCCTTCCAGATTAATTCCTTTCACTCACATCTTGTTGCAGTGTAAGCCAACTGCTCCCTGTCTAGCTGCTAGGATCCCATTTTKGTGTTAAGGTGCCTGCTCAGTTGTTCATTCCCCATCTGCCTGGTTTGTCTGTTGCCAACCACTTCAGCCTTTAACCAGCTCGTTTTAATAACCTCACCCCTTAAGATTCACTGCCCATCGTAAATGCCTAACATATTGTTGGTGCTAGATTAATAATAAATAATACTGTTCCTGCTGTGCTATTCTGAATGATTAGTGAGCCGACTAGAGTACAAGGAAAATTAAACTATAATACATGGTTTCCAATACCATGGAATTATCTATCTATCCTCATGGGATAGTTTTGTATGTGTGTAGTATGTTTGTATGTATGATGGTTTGTATTTTGTCCTGAGATTGTAAAATCAGCATAGCAGATGTGTCTTGGGAGCCATCCTTAATGTTCCCACCTTCTGTTGCAAAATGGGAGTTCTCATGGAAACTAGTTACCGTTCTGAAATGTATCTCTSGAAAAGCATCTGTATGAAAATCTGAAAGGGACTTTTCCTGAAAAAGTACATGTGAATTCTAGAAGCAGTTGGGAACGCTTACCAAGAAATAGTAATATTGTGATGTATGTCTGTGATGTATCTACGTTCCTGTATGTATTCCATGAATATGYATTTATGCAATTCAGTTGCACCCACAAGCTGCTTTTCTAGCTCTTGTTAACTGGCTGTGATTCATACAGATTCRCTAATAACAGACATTTGTGAGGAGTCATTTGAGGGGCCACTTTAAGAGAAAATAATCTGTGAGATTGAGCTGCTATTGAGAAGGTATTTTATTTTATTCTCTGCTTGGAATTGCCCTGGGTCGATTCTTTGCTTATTGTTTTTGTAAGTATGGGAGTAATGGATCTCACTCTGCAGCTTTGCTGTTCTTGAGTTATCAGGTCTTTCGTATCATCCAAGATAAAAATCATAACCCTTGGCAGTCCATTTCGTGTGTTTTTATGAATGCCATCTGAGAAGCAACATCTCATTTACAGTTGGGACCGAGAGCTGGAGTAATTTCGGCACCAGCCAAGCACATCTAATAACACATAAATAATGTAAATTGTAAAAACAAGAAAAATAGATGAGTTAGTTACTTAGTCTGAAAAATGCTGAGGGTGTGACTGTAGTGCTGCTGAACTATAAACACTGCCCTAATATCAATAATGTTGCTACCAAGAAGATTTAAGTTCAAAAATGTGTGGAAACAGTACTTGGCATGCAGTTTTATGTGATGGTATCAGTTTAGACGCTGCCCAGCAACCTGATGTCCAGCTCAGCCGAGCACCTTCACCAAGGTCTGCTGGAGATGTTCTTAATAGGAATTAATTACCTTCATGGGAATGGCTCATAAATTTCAGATTAGATGTGTCATTAAGTTTTCAGCTGAGATGGTCCAGGGAACTCACCCCTCCAGGGATGAGTGTCCGTAGCCAGATCATTTGTGGCCAGTGGGAGGTGGCTGAGGAGGCCCAGGTTCTTCCTGTGCTTGCTGGCACCTCGGTGCATGGACTCTGTGTGTTTAGCCAAAGAGCTTCTGCATTTTGTTCCCATATTCACCCAAAAGTGGTTCCTCCTTTCAGTTTYGGTTTGGAGTGGAAGAGCACGGTTTGATTTCAGACCGTAAACAGGATTATGTAATTACCAAGCAGTGCTTATCATCCTTTTCTCTGCGTACTACAGAAAGCTGCTGTGGCAGATCTGTTACACTGTGAGTCTAGATATGGCTTTGTGGTGCAGGTGTTTGGGGGGGATGGTGTCTTTCTTTTTTTACTTTTTTATACTAAAGGAAAGGAAATGAAAATCAAAGAATTAAAGTTAAGATCAGCTTATGAAGCTAAAATAATGCAGTTGGAATATGGAAAGTTAAAAGACTGCATTGTATTACAGAAAGTGCTGATTAAGATCATTTTGAATTTAGATTTTCATCAGACCTAAACTGAGGGGAGGGGATTTATATCTCAAACACTGTGCAAGTGATGCATGCTAATATTCTGTGTTTATTTTCACTTGAAATTACAGTATAGCTTTGAATTGCTGCCAAATCTACAGTTAAGATACCCCAGTAATCAATATAATTATTTCAGTTCTTCATGGCAATAGTAGGAAAAAGGAAGTATGATACTCAAGGCTTTGCAGCCTGTCTTGTCGGACTCATTTTTTTCTTTGGGGCTCAGTTTGACTGGGGTTCCACCCAGCAGAAGGAATAGTTAAACACACACATTTACCAGTCACTCCTGAAGGGGAGATTAAGCAGTTGGTTTTGATCACATTATTTCCAGAATTATTTGATTCCTTTTTTCATCAACTTTTCCTTTTTCCGTAGCTTTTTTTTCTTTTCTGGAATGCTTTACGTGCATATGTATGCATATAGGGGTATATGCATACATATATATGTGGAATACATATCTATGCATGGTGTAGTATTTTTAATTTCTACTGGTAATTTACTCACTTTCCACTGATCTATCCCATATCCTTTTCATTCTCATTCCCTTAACATAGGTTCTTGGAACATTCTTCTACCTCCATTTAACTCTTGTTGTTTATCCACATCAGATCTGAATATACACACATTGCTGTCGTGGCTTATTTAGCTCATGGGAGATTAAGAAGTGAGATAGGGAACAAACTGCAAAATAAAAAGTTTTTCTAAAAAGATTTTTAGAGTCTGACAAGCAGGAGGAATGTTAAATAAAGTGTTTAGAAGTCTATGTGAAGATTAAATGTGATGAAAATCTACACTCGTTTTTGAAGCCAAAATCACTCAAGCAAGTAGTTATTTATTTTGAGTTAAAACCCTCAGCAATCACTGTTAGTCACCTCCTTTCTTGGTATGTCCCAGTTCCATCCCCACATTAGCCACAAGCTTTCTTGCTGGTAGGAACGTTTGCTACTTGTTCTACTTACAGAGTAAATAAAACTTGTTATGAAGAGCTTTTAACATGGGTACAGTATTTACTCTGGAGTATTCTCTTCCATAAGTGGTGTTCGCCAGTGGGCAAGTCTGAGCAACCAGTGTATTAGCTGTGGGAAACAAATCTTTATGCTTGGTGCATAATAATCAATTTAAACTACTGAAATATAAATCAGAACACTGAGTGAAATTCAAACTTATTTTATTAGATTAATTATGATGCTTGTGTGGATAAGAGTATAGTTAGGGGCTCTGCCACATGTGCTTCAATTTCTACAGTCTTTAGGCTAACTTTCTTTGCTGAGACTAAACTGGAAGGTACACAGCCTGTTTTTAACTGCAGTGTTAGCAAATTTCAGTGTGTTTACATTCATTATATTTGGCATTTTGCTTTCGACTTCAATTTCTAAAATGATGTTACAGAGTGAGCCCTAGCTTGCATTTATTTCTGTTTTCTGAAAGACGTTTTTTGAGTCTTGGCTCATTAACAATGAAAAACACTCCCACGTTTATAAATTTAGTTCATTAATTATATTGAACACCCAATTTTTTTTATTGTTCTATTTTGTTTTCTTTTTGTTGTTTGTTTGTTTTTGTCGGAAGCATGAAATCCATTAAGCCAGGGAGAGAAAGCAAGATAATGACGCTGTGGTCCAGAGGTTGCCGTTCCACTCATGCACCGTGTGGGTGTTTTCTGAGGAACGTGGCATGCTGATGTGCTGTCTCTGCTCATGCATTTTTATGCATTTTTAAAGATGGTAACAGGAGAGAATCAAGATGACAACACTGACTGAAAGGCTTGTTTGGGCAGTTTGGGCAGACAGTATCCAAAGGTATTAAGCTTTCCATCTGGAGTTATTGACATGCTGCTGCTAGTGCCAACACTTGCAAGGAAGGGAATTGCTGCAAACTGAGCATGAATCTCGTGACCAGCCGAGGTGACCACGTATTCCCAGGCAAGGATGTGTCTGGACACGAGCTTCACTGTGAGCTCTGGCTCCACGTTGTGGAGGCCGCTCGTTCCCTTGCCTCAGGACCCGTCCTTTCTCTCGTGATCTGAGCTGGCATGGCATAGCTCTGTCAGCAAGCAGACATTCAGTTTATTTCCAAGAGAAATGCTGATGTTTTCTGCCTAAGTTGCAACTGGAAGGGTGGCAGGGGGAAGTACTGGGCAGTCCTCTCGGCTTAGTGATGCAAGGGACCCATCACGGTGAGACTGAATTTGATGGTAGTATTGTGTCCTCTGGACAAAATTGCTACCTGCAAGAACATAGCGTAGGAAATAAACCTTGGATGTTATTTGGGCCACGAACAACATACTGGGACTACACCGACAAATAAACAGATGTGGTTTGAAGAGTTTAGCAAAAGAAAAAGAAAGGAAAACGTTAGTTGCAATGGAAATAAGATATGGCATGTATGAAGGTGTCATTCTACAAATGTTGTATTGACAATTTTTTCTAAAGAGTAATAGCAGAAAAAAAAATCAATCCAGCTGTCATCTCTGCATAATTCATAAGAAATTCCATTTTTTTCAGCTTCAGCTATACTCCAAAACAGTAATGACATTAGAAATGTTTTGTTTTGCCTAATGTATTTGAACATACATATTTAAATTGTTGTAATAACTGAATGCTATTTATGTCTGTTAGTACTTCACAGCCACTATATAGAACAGTGATCAAGATCCTGTAGTGTCTTTTGCATCATCTGTTGAATATTTAAATTATATTTTGATTGCAGCATCTTTTTATTGTTGTTGAAGTGTGAACCAAAAAGAGCCCAGATGGCCTCTGGAAATTCATGTTGTATTTGTAGGCTAATATAAAAGCACCTTTCTATTTGCAAACTAGATCTGGAAAGATGATAGAAATGGATCCTGGCTGTGTCATTTTTAGAATCACACTGTAAGGCACTGGCAAGCCACAAAGGGTGAAGAAGCTGAAGAAAGGGTGACTTGATTAAGTTATATGAGGAGAAGGTCTTTGTTACTGAAGGCCGGTCATGAAATCCACACTAGGACAGCTAGGACTTTTACTTTGTTTGAGTCAAGGTATTAAATAAAAGGAAATGCAAATAAATGATTGACATATTTTTCTGCATCAAAGTGAATTGCCATCTTATGCAATATGTATCAGCAGGAGAAGAATAGGTTAACAATGGGGGGATGCTTTAGGCCAAGTCTTTCTCTTGGGTGATGCTTTTAATGTCTGTGATCACAACTAATCAATAGCTGTGATTGGTTTTAGATTAATTTTCTCAACAGCAACCTCACATGAAATGATTTATTTATATGGATATATGAAAATTATTCTTTACTAGTGTCCTTATTATCTCTTAGATACTTATGAATCTCTTGTCTGCAGAATTCTTATTAATAATTTGTGTGCAAAATCTGACATTTACACAAGAAAAAATAAGTCTATGTTATGATTTTTTCCTCTTTTTTAGATAATTCTTGTAAGTTCTTCCCATAATGATCGTGATCAAAGTCTTTTCATAAGCACGGATGAAGGAGCAACTTTCCAAAAACAACCCATTAATTTCTTTGTGGAAACTCTTCTTTTTCACCCAAAAGAAGAAGACAAAGTACTGGCTTACACCAAAGAAGGCAAGGTAAAGCTCAGAGATCCTATATATTTTTCAACATTTGGGCATTATTTCTTTAATGTAATAAAACAGTTGTGATATGCTGATCAGTGATGAGTTTTATAAATTACATGTATTGTTATGAAATCATTTGTCCATGAGGGAAACCATATTGCATTTTTTAGAAGCTTGTCTGAGTATTTATCATATACATCCCCAATCTATTTGTTTTTCAGTAATTTCAATCCTGGCATTTTCTACTGCCGTGGATTTTGCTGATGTTCCTCCTACATCATAATACAGTTAAATACTATATTTGAAACATGCTACTTCCTAGAATGTGATTGTAAGTGATTACTCTTTAATTTTTAGTGTAGTAAAAAGTTTATGAAGCTAAAGTACTGCTTTCAAAAGTATCTTTTGGGGATGTGCATTAAAATAAAATAGAATAAACTTCTGTTTAATTGTACAGCAGAAGCTAGGAATCATGGAATCTGTAAAAAAAAAAAGAGTAATTGTCTCATACACCAAATATTCATACAAAATTCAAATCTGGAAACTGTATTGTGTTGTTTGTAGCTTTTGAATATCTTTCAGCTTGCATCCAATTAAATTATAAAGACCAATCTCAATTTTCTGGATGTGTTAGGCTTAACATGAGAAGACTTAGCACATACTCCTGTAACAGCATAATTTAACTCCTTGCCAAAAGTGAACCTGTAAAACCACAGGGATTGTGGTCATGATGGTTATTCTGACTCGCTTCTGTCTGTTCTCCTGTTTTAAGCTGCAATTAGGTAGGCCATAGGATAGAAATAGAAGGAAAATCGTAAGAAGTCAAATTGTCAATTTTGCCCACAAATTACATAGAATGCATTACTTTTCTCAGTCTTTCAATATGGCAGTAGAAGGAGACAACCTTAAAGATATACTGGGCAAGTCCTACAGCCTTTGCTTAAGATGTTTAGGAAAATAGACACATTTGTTGATAACTGGATGAATCATTTGCTTGAGTTTTGTGTAAGGAATGAAATATTTGACCTAGCAAAGAGAGGAAAAAAGAGGTCATTGTGTTAGAATCTGTTGTCTTGAGAGATAATGCGGATCTGAATTTGACCAAGGGGTCATCTACTCTAGATTTTCAAGTTAACTAGCTTTGCATGAAATTAGTAATATCTAAAGGTGACATGATATAAGCCTTAGCAGAAGCTATTGCCTGCTGTTACTTAAATAATTTCTTACAAAGGCACTCTCGTTAGCACGAGGAATGCGTATTAGTACAAGGAAGGCTAAATAAATAGCAATCAAAGGCTTCTCTGTTGTCTGCTGGGACATCACAACCTTTCTCACAACTTMTGATTTGATTTAGTGCTTACTCTGTATTGCAAAATCTGCAATGTTCTTTCATTCAGAACCATAGATATTATTTAAATAACGCTCTAGCCTCTGGCTGACACTGTAAATGAATGCAWATTCAGTCAATGTAGTTAGATTAATCTATTTACTGTTTCAAATCTCTACTTTCTTTTTCTAGCTACCCCAATAGTAAAGAATAACAATCTCTTGTTCACTACATCTTTATAAATTCTTTTTTATTTTTAAAACTTGACAGGGATACAGTAGATTTTAATTGTTTGGCAATTCCAAGGATTAAAAAGAGGCCTAAGTAATGCATTTTCTGTTTTTGTTTGTTTTTTAAGAGTGACTAGATACATTTATTGTATGAGTGTATTGTATGGGTTAAAACAACTGTTAAAATTACAGAAAACTGTTTGCTGAGGAGCCGATGTTGAGGAAGTTACTTCATTCTTTATCTTTAGATATTAAATACTACATATTAAATAAGTTTATTTTCATTTGTTATTAAACCTGTCCAGTTAACAACAAAAACAAACTTGCTAGTTCTTATAAGATCTGCACTCTCAAGCAATCACTTAATAGGTGAATTATTATCACATCGCAGTGAAATAGGTTTTTTTTTTTCTACTGGAGATGTTAAGGGAAAACCCATGATATGTAAATTTTACCAAAAAAGCAATGCGTACAGACAGCAGAATGCTGTGAAACTGCCTTTTAATAATTCTGATGGATATATGCTGTTTTTAATGGAAGAAACCTTTTATAAAGGCAGACACTGAAGGAGGGAGGTTTAACAGCAGCTTACCACTTTATTATGAGGAAGACAACTTTCACGTGCTCTCTTTATACCCATCCTTGTCRTCTCCATTGTGCCTTTAAGGTGGGCGAAGCACTTAGGGGTGAGGTGGAACCTCCTTCTTCTCCTTTCTCCTGTTGACCTTCTGTCTCTCTGCAGAGTGACCCTCTCTCAGGGGACACAAACTGGTATCTATTAAGCAAGTCTCTCCTCATTATCCTACAAATGTTTGTCCTCCTCAAATCTCTTAAKCATTTCTGTAATATTTTTGGTTCTATTTGAATATTAAGTTGGTGACTTGGCTCAGGTATATTTGGCTGAATTAAGGGATAAGGAGAACATTTGTGCTTTTCTGGTCACTGAATGCAARGGTCACTGGTCGCTGAGGGCAAAGAGAAGTGTTCTTGTGCCCTCCCTCTAACTATGCCAAGGTCGAAACGAATCTGACCCAAAATGAACTGTGTGTTGTTTTCACAATTAAAAAGATATTGTCACTGAGTTTTGTTTTTTTTATAGATTTTTTTTTTTTTTTTTAAAAAATGCTTTAAAAAAAAATGCTATCACTCTGAAAATCTTTGTAAGGATTCCTAGAAATATTTTTATATTTTATTATTACAGAGTCTGTAACTTTAGTAGTGACCCTGTCTTTTAAGATATATGTAATGAGCAATTTCTCATCGTCCGATTGTTTTTCTCACTCTCTCCCTCTCTTTTTTTCTTTTTMTTTCTTTTCTTCTACTTTTCCTTTGAAGGTTTATGTGTCAGTTGACTTGGGGAAAAAGTGGATCCTGCTGCAGGAGCGAGTTTCAAAAGATCATATTTTTTGGTAAGAAGCATTTTATTCTCCAAGTAAAATGATGAGTAGAAGTATTTGATTCTAATCAAATGCAGTGTTTTKGGAGGTGCTGATAAGGACTGTAGGAGCCTTGGCAACTTGTGCAGTGCTGGCCTGTCAGCATTCCCTCATCCACTATTGCAGATTTGTTCTTATCTGGGGTCTGTGGCCCCCAAAATTCAGAGAACTTTAAATGTTCAGTGAAGTTGCTCTTCCTTTTGCTTGTAAAATTGATCATGAGAAAAGAGAGCAGTCTTTTTGCAAAGGAAAATCTGTAAAATATTATTTAAGAAAATTTGAATCAGACCCATTGACTACAGCAACGTATAAATTTACACATACAGCTTTATGGAGTAAACACGCTCATCATGTGATCTTATTTTCATATCAAATATTTTCCATTCTCTCAAAATGTTTGCAAAGTGAGCTTTTTAGGTTTAAAAAGTGTTTAAAGAATAAAAATGCCTTTTTTTAGTACTAATGAAATCACTTTGCAAGTTTTTCACTGTGACATCACTGTAATTTTTTAAATTCAAATTAAGACTTCTATTATATCAGTGATTTTAATTGATTTCATTTTTAAAAGTGGTCAATTTACACACACAACACTTACTTTGATGTGAATTTTGACTCTAGAGGCACTCTGTGTTAATTGCATGAAGTGTAATTATCTATGTGTTTGTGGAGTGGTATCTGGCTTTTGTCATTACTTTGCAGTTTGCCAAGTGCTGTGGCCAGTTCTGGAATGGATTTACCTGTTTTCAGCCTCCCAATT
This sequence comes from Eudromia elegans, assembly GCA_003342815.1. NCBI lineage: Eukaryota > Metazoa > Chordata > Aves > Tinamiformes > Tinamidae > Eudromia > Eudromia elegans. Next base: position 6,417,114 of record PTEX01000005.1, on the reverse strand, counting down.
TGCTACGTGTTTGGCATTCATGCTCTTCATATTCCTAAGGCAGTTGCTATCCGCTTGAGTTGAACTGGATAATCGTCCTGGCAAAAGGCAAAAATAAAAAACACCCAAAAGCAGACAAACTTAAGCTTCAAGTATCGAAGTTGCATTTCATAAAGTATACAGAGCTGTTACAATACATGGCCCAAARTGTATTGTGTTAATCGGTCCAGATATGCAGCGGTGCTTGTGGTGCTCCTGGGAGGGTGGCGGTGGCACGAGAACGGGTTGAGCTGTGCCAGGTTCTCCCCGTTGCACAGAGCTGTGAGCACGAGACCAGACCCCCGTGGCTGCACCACTGGCAAAATGGTGCCCTGGAACTACCGAGGCCATTCTTGTTGTACTTCCCGGTGTCTCTTTTTCAATGTTTCAATGTTCAAAGTCATGTTTGTTCATTAACTTCACATTTCGATCAAGTAAGAGTAACAAGCTGTAATAGTTTGTGTGTTTATGTCAGTTAGGAATATTTTCTAGGTTTCTGTTTCCTAATTTTCTTTGATTTCTACCAAGAACTGTACTAGCCACTCCAAGGATTTAGGGCTGAGAGTTTAGTACCACATCAGTGCTGAATGACCRTTCTTTCAAACTTTGTAGAAGCCAGAGAAATAACAATTAGAATATCTTATTCTTCTATTTTYATGTGGTGTTCTACATAACAATATTCCTTTTAAAGAATCTGCTTTGTGTGGAGGGTTTGACCTTTGCTCTGGTGGAAGATACTGGGACTGTGTGAATGTTCTAATTTTCTGTAGCCTTCAGCTTCTAGGTGCTAAATAGAAACAAGTATTTGTATAATTTTCAGCGGGTGTAAAACTACAGGCTTTCTCATACCGTGGTGATTAGGAAACTTTCTGCTCAGTCCAGTGCTCTTTTCTTGAGAGTGTGCAATATCTGATGCTCTAGAGAGAGGTGAAATGAATCCAAAATAATTGCCCATTTGTCTATAAATGGAGGAGTGTGGATTGCTGATGTTGGCTGGTTTTGTCAAGAAATATTACATTTCCCTGGGCAAGTGTTTCTTCTTTGGTGCCAGCAGAGCTTTGCCATTATGTACTAGTTGATGATCTAGCCTCAGATTTTTATTTTAGCCTGGTAACTACAAATATAATCCATCATAATATTTTCCAGGGCTCTTTTTTTAAAACAATTTCCTCCTGGGCCTCCAGCAGCAACCAGATCTTCATGCACATCCTGAAAAAGCTTCTTCTGTTCCTTACTGCAAATACGAATGCAATCAATTTAATTGAATGTCTGTTTGTATGATGGGAAGATCAGCAGGACTTTAGTAGTTTAAAGTATTCACGTTCAGATCATATACTGTAAGATACTRCTTGTATATAAGCAATATATTCAAATAATCTAGATTGTATCTGCTTTTGAAGAGTTCTGGACCATTCCTTACATAYCTTTGCAGATTGAACATATGGGATGCAGTCTTTCGTGATAGTTGAACTAACTGAAAGGTTTTTGATATCAGTGGATACTGTCTACCATCATCTTGGTTTTAGGAACGTAGAATATTCTCTTCCCCTCTCTGATTTAGAGTGTCGTCATCTGCCCCTCACAGTCTTATTACCAAATTATTCCTTCTTTTGCAAAGGGACTCCATCCTTCCAGATAGTTTTTCTTCTGTTAGAGGCTTAGGAGGACCAAAAGGGATATAAAGCTGCAGATGGATGTAAGGATGATTGGAAAACTCCCATTTCTTCTGGAACTTTCAACTTGAAATGAAAAATCAAAATATAGAAAAAAAAATATTCAGAAAACTTTCCTATGGAAGTACTGAAAATAAAAGCTCAGGCATTTTTCATTTAAAAAGTTTTTTTTAAAAAAAATTTCAAAACAAAGCATGAAATGTTTGGTCAAATGGTAGATAACAATATCATTCAAAATGGGTCATTTTATTTTTGTATCAATATTTATAAAACCTTCTATTTCTTTATTAACATTAATATTATTTGGAAAGTTTCAAATCCTTCTTTTTTTTGGTGAAACCGTTCAATTTGGGGCAAATTGCCGTGTTTTTAATAGAATTTGGGTACTTCGACAAACGTAAGTGCTGCACATAAACTGCAGCCAACCATGCAGTATTGCCCCTAATGTGATGATTTCTGTGTAAGTGGGGTTACAGAATCTAACCTTTATAAGCATTTATTTTCTGTGCTTCTTAGCATATTTGTAGGAGGGAATGAAGAACGATTGCTTCAGAAATAGAGTTACCTATCCCTGCCAAAGATTAAGCACCCACACTTCACATTGTATGTAATTGCTTTTTTGTATCAAGCCCATTTTAAAAAAAAAAGAAGTAGTGTATCAGAAAGAAAAAAAATATCTGTAATTTGGGATTTTTCTGGCTCTCCTGCTATTCTTTTCAATCCCCAAGGCTTATGCACCGGTTAAATTCCTTTTGATTCCTCCAAATAGAGCTTAGTAATATATAAGTGAAGAATAGGTTGTGAATCAGCTGTCTACACCAGCACAAATATACCCCGGGACAGCAAGGCGTGAATCAGTAATTACCAGAGAATTAGGCCCAGCACATTTTCTTTATGACTCTGTCCAGAGCCTTAGAAACAGTTTATCCTCAGAGCGCTAGAATGTGTGGATCTTGTGCTATAGATATCTCTYATATTTAAAAACAGGCTCTCCATTTTCATGAGAGATGAAAAATAAAACTGAAAAACGATGAGTTTATTTGGGTAGAGCATTTGTACTCGGGGGACCGTAGCTCTGTTCTCATCAGGAAATCCCGCCCCAGTAATCAATCACAGCTGGAGCCATTAATGTCAAGTACAGTGAGTTCCTGGCTATTCAAGTGTCAGGTGAAGGAGTGGGTTTCAGAGATGTTATGCCCTGAAGGGAGGAGAAATGGAAAGATGATTTCATTGAGCCATTAAGAGTGAATTCTGGGTGAGAGGCTCTTGTGTGGGAAGGCAAGAATCCATGCAGGCAGTCATTCTTATGTTAGACTTAATCACTTTGGATAATATTTGTTTCTATTTCTGTGTAGTGATCAATACCAGAAAGCACTCCATCTCTGCTATTGGGAACAGGCTGCCCAAAGAATGCTATTATTAAAAAAGCCATTAAAGCGCAGCAGGGTAAATAAGGAACAGCACACATTGGCTGTGTAGAGCATGGACTGTAGCGTCAACGGTACAGTGTTGTCTCCCTGAGTAACCAGATTGCCAACAGTCAATATCATTTTAATTTAGTGCGAGGAAACATTTGCAGTAGGGCTTTAGAAAAATCCTCATGCTCTTTGCTCCTTTATGCAGCAACAATATCTTTTGGTCAAGCTCTTTTATAGCAAGCCAAGAATAGCACGGTTTTGACTTGCTTTCTAGGCAGAGTGGTGTCCTTAAAGATATAAAGTGAATTACTGGAAATCAATTGTCAGTCTAAACTGGGCACTTGTTACCTTTTGGATAACCTTCACATCAGGAGACCATAGGAAAGCCAGACAGAAGAGACCTGCTGGTTTTTAGGTGGACTTTGATGGGAAACTCCTGCACACCATGGAGTGGGCTGGTTTGTTGCCGTTGCTGTTTTCAGATAGCATTTTTGAGGGTATCTCTTAATCAGCAGGTGTTCCAATGAACTGGATCAAATACTTAACAGGGAAGAGACCTATTTAAAAGAAGGAGGTACCTAATCTGTAGCAGACTGTTCCTTGTTAGGGTTTGAGGGTAAATGCTGCCCTGAAAATGAGCCCAGAATCCTGGAAACACTGAAGTGTTACCTGCATGGAAATAAAATATGAAACTGTAACTATTATGCAAGAGATTGCTGCTTGTGATTCACATTTTGAGACAGTAGTGTTACACATCAGTGGTAATTTTTGTTCATATATRCTACGTAGCAAATTCTGTGTGAGCATTGGCATAGTTCTGATGTAGTCTGTGACTGAAGTAAGAAAATAGTGGAGCAGTTTGTGAAGAAGAAAGGTCATGAATAAAAGCAAAATCGCTGTTAAAAAAAATCAACAGATTTGATAATTGGGATTCTTACCGAGGAATGCTTAGAATTGTAGCATTCTTATTTAAAAGTATAAATGACATAATGTTCATTTCATGGAGTGTGTATTCATATGCAGACCAAGGCATGCKCAGAGAGCTGGTTAGTTCACTCCATTGCACGTTCTTTATGCTGATGTAGCTCTGCTAAGGTCAGTGAAAATCTAGGTCATGTGATGTGTGATCTTCCAGGAGGATTTCTCTAAAAGTCTAAAAAAATATGCAGAAAGGATGCGTAAAGCCCATTGTGCTTATGCTTTATTATTTGGAAGAGGTCCTGCTCCAAAGCCAGATGAGGAGGAGGAAAACAGGGTTTTCAAACTGCTCTCTCTTATTTCCATATTTWTTTTTTTTTCCTGAAATCAGGGATGAACTTGTGAGCGGATGYGTGGACACTGGTGCAATGTATTTCTTGTATGTTAGTAATAACTTAGTATACGCAAGTGCAAAAAAAAAAAGTCCTAGATTTGTCCCTCAGTATGAAAAACAAAAGAAAAACATTGCTTGACCTTCAACTGAAGTGTTTTGTGTACCGTGTGTGTTCTTGTACGTGCGTTTTTTGCCCATCATTTTAAGATAGCTGCTCCTCATGGGAGGAGGCACCTAGATTGTGCTAATCCTTCATAGTGTGCTCCTACTTTTCCTTTGATTCATGCTCTACGTACAAATGAAATGAAGTATGGCTATTTAAAGTACGGTTGCCATAGGAGTCCTCTGAAATGAATGGATTAGTTTATTCTTCAGGGATATTGCTTCACATTCTCTGCACACTCAGGCAGTTAGCTCTGTATTAGTTATACTCTGCTCTGAAGGTTTTCTTAGCAGCCATAATAGATGAGATCGTTTTTCAATAAAAAAGGGACTATTCCAAAGTCTTTGTAAGGCTGAGAAAAACCACTTCAAAGTTGAGAAACTGCTCTATAGTTTGCATTCAAAAGTTGACTTTGAGGGTTTAATGTCTTCAACGGATGAATAGGGAGCCGCTGTGGTTGTGTCTTGTCTATAAAATTAGAGTAATATAAAACACAGAATTTTTCTCAAGTATGAATATTTTTCCTCACTCTGCTTACCTAACTTGAGCATTTCAAAATAGATAAACTGTGTGCTTACAGAGTTCGTCTCACCTGTGGGACATACCTAAAGTTAGATATCTGCAGGCATAGCTTAATGAGCATTTCTTTTGGCAGCCCTGTGGCTTCTTTCTTTGTAGGGTTGCTTTAGATTGATCCCCGGCACTGGGACCTGGCAGGGTCGATAGGACGTCTCAGGCAGTGAAGGAGAGGCGAGTGTGGGGACACAGAGTGGGGAGGCTTAGTGGCAGTGAGACGAAATGCTTGTCAAACTGATTTTGTCACCCTGAACTTTCAGTATAACGGTGAGTATCTTCAGGAGGTGATCCAGTTGGTGGAAGAAGCTTGTCATCCCAAAGCAACCATTCCCTGTTAAATGATGGTTTTAAATGTAAGAAAAWGTCTCAACTTCCAGAGAAAATATTACTCGTTTCTTGCTAGTGTGAGGAAACCTTCCTTATGATTCATTCACATCCAATTAAATAAAAATGTGAAGGAGAAAAGGGGTCTGAGATGGGAACTTTCAGGGGTACGTGCAGTCTGCATTGCAACCTCTTGCATTAAAGGGTTATKCTGGAAATGGTGCTGCCTGTGCCAGATGCAACTGTTAAGAGTATCACTGTAGGCATRTACTCATTTCTAACCTCTTGAAAGAAGCGCGAAAAGGTAAAATTGTTGACAAATATCTGCACCTGTGCTTAAAAGATGATGCGCGATAAATTAGAAATACAAGAGGTTATTTTGAAAGTATCCAAAATCATCTTTGTGTTGTTGGTGCTGATGAGTATGTCAGGCTAAGCTCTAGAAATTTTCAGGCCTGAAGTTTCTGTTGTATTGAGGTTCAGCTGCCTGAGGTCCAGCACAAAAATAGAGCCAAATACTCAACTGAACATCATTTTTCTTCCTTCAGAAAGCTGACAGCAGCGTTGATAGCAGGTTTGATTTGGCATGTTATGAATATCTAGAAAATAGATACAGTCTGCAGTGTGGAAAAAGTTCACAGATCCTTCCCTCTGTTCAAATATGGTCTTATCAGATCTTCAATAAGTAGAACATCTTGTCTGACATGATGTATTGCCTCCCAAAATGCTGAAGTAGTTTCTGTTTCAGAGACTAATTTTGTAGTAAATGCAGGATTTTTCATTCTATTTATAAGGAAAAAAAAAATACCCACTAGCAGTTTCCTTTGCATCGCTCAGCTTTACTTCTTTTTATTTATTTTTTAAAATAATGCAAATGTCATGTTCTTCCCTCACATACTTTTTACTCCTTGACAACTAAACTGATTTTGCCACAAGCCCTGGCTTGGGGTACCAAATAGCTTTTATGATTTCAATTCCCTCTTCTTCCCACTTTGTCCCARTTTATTATGGACAATTCTGGCAAACGCCAGTGTTAGTTATGTGCCAGTGATGTGCTCCTGGTTCTACCTTTTCCTTAGCAGGAGTCATATTTACACTCCGATTGCACTGAGCTGTGGAGTGATATCAAATATTTCAGCTCCTTCATAAAACTGGATTTCAAGTTGCTCTCCCCGGCCTTCTCCCTCTCCTCAACTGATCATTTATCTTATTAGGGAAAACCAGCATTTGTGATTATTTCTGGTGGTTCTGCGGCAGGAACTGATCCAGTCTCTTCCCACCGGCCTGCATTCCCAAGGAGCCCCGATTACTGAGTCTGAATTTTAACCATTCCTCATAAATCAGTCTCTTTGAAATCAGTAAGGAATGATGTCATTTCAATCTATCACATGYCTCTGTTGCATTTTATCATTAATAATCGCATCAAAACCATTGTTTTCTCTGAGTACTTATTGGATGTTCTTAGCACCTGCATCCAGCTGCTCTTTATCACTCAATGCATCTCCTTCATGTGACTTCAGCTCACGTCTGCCGCCTCTGTGAGCTCTCCTGGGCTTGCCAGCTTTGGCAAGGAAGAACCGTGTGAAGAGCAGCGTCGCTACAGGAGGGTGGCCCGATTCTGCTTCGTGTTCTGCACGCCTGTCAGCTCACAGCTTTCTGTGCAGAATCTGCCCCGCGAATGATGCTGTAAGAGCCAGGATGGGACATAGCTGTGCCTGCCATTCCAGCGTCGGGATGGAGGCCCTGAGGGGGTAGAAATCCCATCTCGTGCTTCAGCATCTTTGCCGTGGGAGATACTAAGACAAAATCAGGCAGTATTCCCACCTTGATCAATCCTGACGGAATTTCCATCTCTGTTTTTTTTTTTTCTTGACATTATTCTGCATTTTCTTGCTTAGTCAAAGTGGAATCTGCAATACTCTTGAATATACTTATCAAAGATGTATCAATTACTTAGGAAAGCCATGCGTGAAGTCAAAGAAATATCTAAKGAGCGTGTAATTAAGGTCTTTTTTAGAACTAAATCTGCTCTAGAATCTCAAATGTCAGAGCTAATTGTAAAAAGATGTTCTAACGTTTAGCAGGCCATGTGAGGGTGTACATACGTGTGTATATATTTATACCACCATCTGCCTATGAAGCTTTTTCAATTTCATACCTATTTCTGTTTTCTCCAATYGATAGCAGAATTCCATTTGTATGCATGTCTCAATGAAAGGATTCTAAAAATATTTTAAAATTTGTGTTCTTGGCATTATATTTTTATAATATTTTCCCTCTGAATGATAGTAATGTGACATTATAAATGGGGTTTATTTTAATTCCTAGCTATCATGTTAAAGCTGGTTAGTATGAAATCCTCTGYTTTTTTCCATCCCCATAATTACTATTCTGAAGTTGGCTCTGCATAACTTGATTCTGTTATGTTCTCAGGGCTGTTGCTGGAGTTGATGGAGACCCTGATTTAGTTCATATGGAAATCCAGGACAGCAGTGGAGGTATGCAAATGAAAATGTTATCAGTTGGTGCCCTAGTGTATAGTTGTTTTGCTTTGTTTTAGARACTACTTTAGAATTTATTTTAAAARMCAGSCAGAAGAACAACTGTGCCCGTCAGAGTCTTRTTCTGTTTATCTGTAGTCAGCAAAACCGTCCTGCTATGTAAAAATAGAGTATAATTTAAAATTTACTTGTTTTCCATTCTGAGACAAATTGACGTCAAGATGCTATGCTCCATTGAAAAAGTCCATTAATAGTGCAATTTGTTCTGGCAGTTAAACATTGAACATTTTTTCCTGATTTGCAAATAAAATTGGCAATGTATTACTAGCACTATGTCTGTCCAAGTGAATTGTGGCATAGGTCGGTCCTGCTAAACTAACTTACTTCTCCCAAAATTGCCTTGCAACATTCAGTGTATTTTGCAGCTTTAAAGCAAAGCAGACAACAGCAGCAGTTAGCAGTCAGGATGAGCTGTAGTAAATAGTCACCTAGATTCCTGTATTCTTGTAATTTCATACTACCTCTTACACCTATAAGAGATGATTTAATTCCTTGATCAATTACGTTCCTATGCAGTCTTATACATTAGTTGTTAGAGATGCACAATTGAGTATTCCAATGAGTTCAGTAGCTTTTCTTTCTCTCGGGCCAATAAAGAAACACAAAGGTTACCATGTTAAAATTATGATGTCAAAATTCTTAAATCTTTAAGATTTCTGGGACTGTGTGAGCTCTCCATAGTCCCATCAAGTTTGGAAACAGTATGAGAATTTACAAACTGCTTTAGTACTGGATGGAAAGATTTTTATTTCATAGAAACAACAACAAAACTTTCATGAAATATTTATTTCCTGTCTGGGTCACCAAAGCATAGACCTTGCGCAGCTGAGCTCAGGTACAACCGTTGCCATTGATTTTGGTGGAAGCAGCATCTTTGCGCTACCTGTCCGACAGAGCACTCTCGTGCTCTTCATGTGGGTTATGAATAGCTGCAACACGCCCCAATGGCCCATGGCTGTGCTTGCTGACTTATCCTGGTGATGRTGGTTTGGAAGGTGGTGGGAGAACTTGGGTTGGCTCTTGTTGCTCCTCAAGTGGACCCAGRTTTTAAACTGAGTATTTGGATCCAGCATTTTGGTTTGGCCTTTTCTAATGAAAAGTCATAGATTRTGGAATGCATTTCTGTGTGCTACAGCTGGTGTAAGGTCTGGTTATTGATTCTGTCCCTCTATTTGGTAAGGGCAAGTTGCACCAAAGATGTAGTTGCCCTTCCCTAATAGTCTGTGCAGAGAAGGGAACTGGAGAGGAGGAGAGAGAGGCTGTAGCCTTCTCTAAGTCCAGGTATTTTCAGCAAACTAGTAACACTTAATATAGAAATCCTCCCCAAACAGAAATGTTCCAGTAGTGCACAGTAACTTTTCCACAGATCTTTTAAAACAGACTTTAAAATTCTAAGCACTGTCTATTAAACGGAGTCTGGTTCTTTTCTCACCCTTCACAGTTTTATAGTGGGGCTGTGCTATTGATCTCTGCTATGTTGTGTCAGATGCCACTTCCTCAAATGAGTAATTTGGCTCTGTGCATACGTTAAGTGAGGGAAGAGGCTCCGTCTGTTGTCCCATAAATGTCTCATTTGTCTAATCTCCAGTCTCTTTGGATGAGCAAAATTTGGAAAAGTGGCTGCCTCTCAGGAGTGATCTGAACTGTACACAGTTAATATAAGCTCAGTACTTAGCAGACTGAAAAACTCTTGTATGAACATTTAACATAACAATTTTCTAACTAACTCGACTGTTAAAGGCAGTGGTTTCCCCACRTGAATAACATTTTATACTGCTTGCTTCTTTTTCTCTTCAAAATCCTGTCATACATTTCTGTCTCTCTTCCCTCAGGTTATCGTTACATCACTTGCCAGATTCAGAATTGTTCTGATAAGACGATGACAGTCCGGTTTGCTGGTGGCACTGATCGGGATTCCCTGACTGTGCAGGATGACTACATATTTCTTCAGGTACATGCCACTTCTGGAGAGAGCCAATTTCAAGTCGGAATTAAAAATTTAAACCATGCGGCAACACTGCAATTTAGGAAGTTTATGAATTTTACATGGGTCAAAGCATTCTGTTATTAGTCAGAAGAAGATACATCTTTAATCTGTGCAACYATTTGCTTATTTATCTTGTTAATATTAATTTATCTGTGACCTAGCTTTATCTGCAATGGCTATATTTTCAAGTGGATCAAGTGGCTCAAAAACGACTTTTATAAATACTCTTTTATAAATACTCAAAAGGGCAGAATGCAGCCCTTTTGTTTCTATACATAACATCCTTTCCAGCACCTCTATGCAGACAAAAGTCCCTGAAAACAGCATCCTAGAAAATCCACTGCTGGGCTAGTGTCTCAGCTTCTTCATTTAGATAACTCTATGATGAGGTTCTGTTGCAGAAAGAAATATACAGCTGTCCTTGGTAAGTGAACTGGTGGAATCACCATAGCTGGGGAGCTTAGAGCAGCTTGAGCTGGTCCAAGTTACACTGGTGCTATTGCATTTCCAGGCTGCAAGACCGGGGTGCAAAACAGGGGTTGGAGCTCTGGCAGCCTTATGGCACCAAGTCCGAGTCTTCTGAAAAATTGTTTGTACTCACATGGAAGAGATTCGAATCTGTTGGAGCTGCAGAATTCTCAGAGAAAGATTATACCCTATCTGGTTTTAAGATTATRCCCTATCTGGTTTTAGGATTTTCCTAGGGAAGTTCCTTTTCTCAGTGATAGACTATGATTTTTCCCTTACTCTGATAAGGCTTGATTGTTGTACGACTTGTCTGCTTCCTGACCTTGTAGGAAAGAGTCATTATGACAGTTGTGAACTCTCCACATGACTGCCTTAGAGGATTAGATGGGCTTTTTTAAAAAAATATTATTATTATTTTTAGCTCTTCCACCTTGTGGCTGTTTCTTCCAAAAGATTTTGTAAATTGATACARAGGATTTGTCCTTTGCTTGTTGAGAGCAGCAGTTTCAAAGCCCCATGTGGCTTGGAACTGTCAGGAGCACAAAGAAACAGCAAAATGGATTTGGAAAAGTGTTTTTGAAACAGGTAGGCATTCTCAGCTCAAGTCTAGCATGCTTGGCARCCATTTTGCTGAAAGGCAACATTATCTGTAGCTCCCACCAGGCACGTTCTGAAATCCATTTCTCGGTTAGTAGATGGTGAGAACCATCCAGGTCTCCATGTGACCTTCCAGGCTGCYGGGCTCAGCAAAACGCAGGTTGCTTCATCTTCAAGCATCYRTGTTTTGCTGGACATCTTGTGTAAWTGCATCAGGASTTKTTATTCTATCCAATGCCRGACTTTAGCRAAATGGAAGTGCCACTTGGAAACACACACCTRGAGTGATGGATAACCACTGCTAGCAAAATTATGACRTTGATGATGATGTTTTATCTCTGGAGATTTGACACATGTTAGTAGAAGAGATGTGCACATATTCTACATAAAGGGGAAGCGTCTTTAGTCTTTTACTTTCAGGCATAGCTGCAATAAATCACAGTAATTTAGTATAAATCTCATTTATTACTAAATGTGTTTAKAGCTGGCTATCTCTGTATTAGGAGAACATCGTAGAGATCTCTACGATCCTTTAGTGGTTGCTGAAATGCAGCCATCTCTGAGGTATGGTGCAGGCCAGGCTACTTCAGAGGCCATTTTAGGAGAAGCATTAAAGTTTTGACACTCTTTTAAGCAGAGACCAGCCTTTAACGTTGATAGGTCTTGGCATGGCTGCTGCTTCAACTCTGATTCTCTACTGCCTTGAATCATCTTCACTCATTTGAAATGRGTGACATAAAATAAGCACATAATGAACATGAAGGCTATGGTAAGATGGATAAGGCTGRTATTTAACATTAATTAAATAAATAGTGAGCTTTCTGCTTCAATCCATCATTTAACAAATCACATTGCAAAAGGGCATCACATTTTCTCTGCTCCACAAAAGGAGATTGGTTTAAAGGGGGAATGAAAATGATTAGTGTTAAATACTTYGGTGTCTTTAAAATATTCAGGCTGTCATGTATCAACTGTGTTTTTATCAAGTCTAGTCAAGTTTGAATACTTCAGCATAGGCTGTTTTTYAAATCAGGTTCCTCTTTTAAAGTGTGTGATAGCCTACTGTCAAATATGGTTTATTGTGCAAATAAAATTTGATTTAACCAGGAGTTTTACCTAGCAATTAACTGCAAACGTTTGATTTTGTATTTCTTTTTAGTAGTATGGAAACCRCAGGAAATCTGTATTTGACGTGTCTTCCCTGAATAAGATTCATTCATTTTTCTTTTTAGTCTTTCTTTTATAAATGACATGGAGTTACTTCCCTTCTACTTCCTATTGATGTTACCACCAGTTTGCTGTGTTTGCTTACTTCCTTTGCTCTAATGTGACCTATATGAGAAGTTGAAGTAGAAATAAAATGAATATAGAAGGGTTTGTGGTAACTTCTGAGACTGACTTCCTTTACTGTATCAAGGAGCTCCTTTGGTTCTTGTAAAACTTCCTCTGACTGCTAGAACGTGACAGGGTCCAGATTTGTAAAGGAAGTGGAAAACTGCTATAAAAATAATTTTTCCTGTCAGAAGGTTATTGTCGTTGTCAGATGGATCATTTTATTTTTCCACTTCAAGCAGAATAAGCTTTGAGAAAAGACAGAAAAGAAATTCTRAATAATTATTCAGGTCATGCAGTTGTAATTAATAAAAAGTCTGAGCCTTTTCATTTAAACATGAGATAGGGAATAGGAGTCTAAATAAATTTTCAAAGTGAAAGTAAGGGGATTAGTCTGTTTGTGATTCTGTTTCACAAACTGATTTGTCATGGYAGCAAACAGGGAAAAATTCTGTGCRTTCTGTTTTTSCATTTTCTTTTTTGACTAGGACATCTCTTTAAAGCAGAGACCTTTTATCAACCAAGAGAAAATGGCCGAGTAGCTGATATCTAGCTAATCTACCTGAAAAAACAATGTTTGAAAGAGGTGTGAAATAATATTTATCAAAGACTGAAACCATTGCTAGTCCTATTTTTTGGTACTCCGAAGGCCTGTTTGAAGATGTGCCCAGTAATCCCAGCACAGATCTTGGCATTTTGTCTGTGMCTGGAGAAACGTAGAGACGCCATCGCATGAGCGTTTTCATCAGTCCTTATTTGGCGTCTTTCTTTTGCAACTTTGGAACAGTATTTACATGGATTTTTTTTTTARTTACTAAGAAAAAACTACCAATATATCTGCTGTCACATAGTGGGAGAAAGATGCTAATGGATAATGTCTACGCTGCTATTCCTTTAATACATATTTCTATGTGACTTTCTTTGGGTGAAAACTTTCAGGGGACCACAGGTGTTTTACCTAAGACCTAATCACATCTTCAGTTCCACACACAAGAAAGCAGTTGAAATATGTATTTTAACCAGCTGTGAAATTCACAGACAGCATGAAATTCAGGACATTAAATTGATTTTCAAACTAACTGTTTGACTAATGCCTTTAGAATTACATCATCATCTTCCATGCTCTATGTCAAGGACTTTCACTGGGAAATGTTTTATTCTGTGAGGAAAAAATTAGCCCAACGGTGATTCATAATGTTATACAWAAATCTTAGAGTGACTTTTAGTTTTGAGTAGTGCTGTTGGATATCACCTACTCTGGAAATACCTGGTATTTACTGCAGGTAGAAGTAATATCTTTTTAATTGGATTGAAGGTAAAAACAATAAAAAAAAAATCTGCCGTAGCAGACTCTTTAGCTGTGACATAAGCCATCACAAGGTTCCGTTTTTTCTTCCTATAGACAACATCAGCAAACCGGACCAAGTATTACGTGTCTTACCGTCGAAACGGCTTCGTGCAGATGAAGTTGCCAAAGTACGCGTTGCCAAAAGTAAGTGCACCCAAGGCGCTTCTGCCTGCATCTTTACCGTTCAACTTCTCACCTCAGTCAAGTTTGTTCTTTGYGTTTTTAAAACCTCATTGCTCTGAGATCACAAATTTTACATTGTAAGGTGCCATCCTGCCCAAACATAGGCCTGAGGTCCCCTGCAAACTCCCTTCTCCTGCCACCCTCTGCTGTGACCTGCTGAATTACAGAAGTGATGAGAACTTTTGTTTGCATGTTATTTAAGTCCTTGTTTTACTAATGAAGGGCAGTTGARGACATCCTTCTTTTCTTATTATCATTATAAAGGGAGGAATATGTTTAATGTTGTTTTTTATTCACCTTTGTTTTTTTTAATCTAAGTGGCAGTCTGAGATCTAGTTTTAAGTATATAGCACATGTAAAAAAAAAAAAAAGAAAACTGAAATCAAATATTTGGATACTATTTGAACAAGTATCTGAAATATCTGTGTGCTCCTAGCAGCATTATGCAAATAGCTCCATATTTATTTATTTGTTTGCTTTGCCAAGAAATGTTTAACCAAGGGCAAGCAAATGTATCAACCCAACCACGTAATTACTTTGGGATTTTTAAGCCCTTCAAAGCAGCCCTTAYGGTCTCTTGAGGGAATCTGTAACTAGGAGAACCACGGGAGATTATAAAGCTTGAAACATGAAAATAAGATAGATATATACTGATGTATAGGGCTTTAATCATCAATTTCACAGGGATAAGGATGAATTAGGGAGCCGGGGTTTGTTTGGAGCCTGAGCAGCAGGGTTTTAGGGTAGGGGCTGTGCATGGGAGGAGGCTGCGACCTGCCCTAGACGGCTCCAGAATGACAGGAAACGGTTCCACACACCAAAAGTTCAATGCGAATGTGAACATGTGGGGCACAAGTTGTCCTTGGGCAGAGGGAAGGGAGAAACCRGGAGAGAACGGGACGTTTCTTCCATTCACTTCCAGGTGGAGCGTGCGGGAATCTGCACTCCTCGGTTGCAGTTTCAGTCTCATTCCCCTCAATCTGCCACATTTGGTTTTAGTTCCTTCTTATTCTGCCGTCGTGCAGAGGATGTTCCTCGTGTTTATAAGGGTAGCACAAAGTGTTATGATCAGAATATAGATGTTATGATTGTAATGTAGATATTAGTTAATATTGTGTGGATGGCGGAGTACTGCAAGCATTCAGGAAAGTAAATTATTTATAGGGAGTCGGATGCATGCAACTTCCTTAATGGCACAGACCATTTTAATATCAATATTACAGTGGCAGTGTACTAATAAAAGATGTGTTATTTGGGTAAAGATGTAACTGTCTGACGCATTGCAGTAAATGGACGGAGGCTTTCAGAGCTCAGAACTAAATAAGAATATTGTCCACTCCTTGTAGGCATCCGTGTTTAAAACACCCAAACTCRCCTCAGTTGTGGAGAGCAGCGGCTGAGAGCTGGAGACAAGGTACACAGGAAGGGACTGGGAGATTTATCCCGTGTAGCTTTTCTTGGCAGCAAAACAAATTGAAGAAATTGGCTGCCATCGATTTATTTCTACCGCTCTTTTGCGATCTCCTGTGACCTATCTTGTGTTTGCAGGACTGTACTATAAACTAGATCAGTGCAGCAATCTAAGTGAAAAGTAATTCTGGAAAAAAAAGAAAGTAACTTTGCTTTTAAAAAGGAAGATGAGGAGGCAACTTGATTGCAGTGAAGAAGCCTCCCTATGGAGAGAAAATGCTGTTGCTTAAAAACTCTAGTAAAGACAGACAGACCCAGAGCTGGAAGCTCAATACAGACACATTCAAATTAGGAACTCAGCATAACTTCTTGGTGATTAAGCATTTGAAAAAGTGCCAATGAAAGTGATAGACACTCTGCTTTTGAAGCTTACAATCATAACTGCCTGCTTTKCTGGAAGATTTGCTCTAACCATACCTACACACATATACGTTATTTGCTCCTCCTGCATCTTATAAATAGGCAGAAATAATTGTTAGGATTTCAGTGGTTGGAAAGATACCAGAGAGTGAAATAAGAGATCTACTCATCTTCTGACCTTAAAATCCATTAATCTGCAAACTGTGCTCCGTTTATTGGGTATATGATCTTACTGAGTGCATATTAATAACCATTTCTGACATATTCAGAAAGTGTCTAGCATAGCTCACTTATATTTGTCTAGTCTAGATTATTTGAAATAATGCTGCKTGCTAAATTCTTTGTCTTGGAAAATATGTTTTTTTGTTTATTCCTCTTTTTTCCCTGCTAAGCAGATTAACTCCAGGCTTGACTGAATAAATAAATTAGAAGTTAATGGTTTCGTTTTGGATAGAGTCAATAGCAAGCTAGGAACAGGATGACTATGTTGTTTGGAAAAGGATGTTTTCATGTTGATCCTAGTTCAGGCAGTGCCCAGTAAGTGGAACGAAATAAGCTGCATCTCTTTAGCATTTTGATGATTCCTCCAAGAAAAGTTTCTTTAGTATCTGCACACAACAGAGCTGAAAAATTCTCTAAGAGGRCCTGGAAGCCAGACAACCACTAGAACTGTAGTGGATGTGGGAGATTTTAACCTCTTCTGTGAAAGATATATTTTTTAAAAAGTGATTTACTACCTTTTGCATTGTATTTCACATACTGAATATGAAATAAATGAGAACACAACTCTCTGAAATTCTTTGTTCCCATCATATTTCAATGAAAATCATCAGAGTGTGATTGAAATGCATATTCCCTTCCAGTTTGAACTGAAGAGAAAGATTAATATGAGCAAAATACTGATGAAATTTTTCAAAGAAATGGGATRTTGGCACTGGCACTTCAGTGGTACTTTGAGAGCCCATGACATTGAGTTGCTACTTGTGTGGTGGAGGAGATAAACAGAATGAAAGAATTGACAAGAAATTCTTTTAAAGTTTTAAAGTGGAATTACAGGCTTTTTGAAACAACCRAGTTTCAGTTTTTTTAAGTAGTCAATTCTGCCTAACCAGGATATTAAGCAGATCTAAAATAGGGTTTGTTTCTTTTTTCTTAATGGAATGGGAGGAGGCCTCAAAAAATCTCTTTCCAAATGGTTTCCRGAAAATGTTGTGTGTCACGGGCCAGACTCTGAATAGTGGAAAACTGGACAAGCCAGAAAATAGGCAGGTCAAAGACCTGTCTGATAACATCAGGAGCAGTGTGCTGGATTGCCAAGTCCTAGCCTAAGGAAATAATGGTGGGCACTTCAGGTATTATTCTTAGTGCAGCTGTGTTTCATTCTGATTTTATTAATGAACATAGAATGAACATTTTAAAATTGAGTAATTAAAAAGTTATTTGATGTTTTTCTTCAGACATGGAGAGACTCGGAATCTACCCTGAAAATCAATGCTTTTAAAAATGTTGTTTGTATTTGGWTTTTCACTTGAGTTTGTTCAAATATACCCTGAAGCAAAATCCTAGAGAAGGATATATGCTCGTATATATTTGGGGAGTGTTTCAAGGCCTTCTTTCTCATGAATGAAAAGTTGTCAGCATAGCTCAAGAGAGATTTCAAACAAATTTTGCTTCTATTATGTGTCATTTTATTCGTCATGTCTGTTAGGCTTTCGCTCCACAGAACCTTATAAGGGTTCTAGATCTTACCATAAAGTGACTAAGTGTCAAACTGGGAACAAGTTAATTCTGATAGTTTAAGCACCAAATACTGCGTGCAACATGTTAACAAAAGATTTTGACCAAACCAAAATTAATCTAGAAGCTATGAGCTATGTTAATTTTACTGTCACACTTTGGAAGAAATAATTATTCTGAGTTCCTGTCTCAACTCTGATAAATCAACTGATACATAACAATTGACAATGATCTTCTTTTAGGTATTTCTTCATGCCAGCTACAAAAACTTCATAAAGAGATACCTTAGCTGTTACATCCTGCTGCAATTAAGAATGTAAAATGTTCAGCTATGAAAACATGTGGTGGGAAAAGCTTTTTTTTCTTAATCTGTCATGATCTCTGTGTATGTTTTTTGTCTTGTGAAATAGGCAACAATACAAATTTTTTCAGATAGCTGATGTGSAAGAGAATACACAGGCCAAGTGAAAAGACAAAAAATCCTATTGCCTTAGAAATAACTGAATTTATTTAATATATTAATGGTTATTTGAATCTCTCTTACTTTTTATCCACTCTGTATATTCTTTTTATTTGAGTACCGCCTAGTTCTCTTCTGTCAACAGAWGCTGAACTGATATTCCTGAAACTAAAAACTAGTTCAAGACACAAAGTAAAACTCCTCTGTATTGTTTACTGTAAAACTATTGCCACAAACCAACGATTTTGTCTTTACAAAGTTCCATCTTATGCAATCAGCTTTTGCAGGTGAGACCAACTCCTCTGAGGGGCTCTAGAATAAGCCCAGTAAGCCCAGGTCTTCCTTACCTGAGTCTCTGACATGCATCACTTTTTGACTGTAAGTTTTCTTCCACACTTGCCTGCATCATTCAGTTTTGGTATGACAATACTCAGGGGGTTTTTTTATCACTTTTACTCCTTTTCCCTMAATAATCATCAGTCTTTTGAAGCATATATTTTCTCCTCTGCCAAGCTTCCTCTGACCATAACTTTTCAAGAATTCCTTAAATGGGTCTATTCATTAACAGTAGAAGTGGCAGGAAACATTCACATAGCCTTTCTCTCAGCAGACCAAATAAGCCCTGACTGTATAACATTTTGAGCACTAGTTAGTGAGAGTACAGAAGTTAATTTCACTAGGCTCTTAAATCTCCTCATTGTTTCTCTGTACGGATAGTTCCTTCACCACCGCAGCCACCTATCACTTGATGGATGCTTAGGCTGAGTTTTAATCTATGTCAGGCAGAAGAGCAGTTTGCAGGTGGACCAGGACTAGTACTGCATCCTTCGGCCATTGGAGTGGCTGCTGAAAAACGAATAAAGAGAGAGGAGACAGAAGTATAAATGGGAGTGTATTTGCTGCAGTAAAAGTACTCCTTCCCTGGGAAGTGTCCCAGAAATAGCAAGTGAGCCGACATAGCAGTTGTGTGTGTGTGTGAATGGCTCCCCAGCCTTACAAATCCATTGAGGTGGGTTCAGGGAGCTGTTCTTTTCTTCACAGTGTAGCTTATTATTGATTTTCTTCCCCTTGCACCATTTTACTCCGCCAGGAAAGGAAGATTAGGGAGATTATCTTTGGGATATTTGCCATTACTTTGATTGTGCTTAAGAGATTATGGGGGAGTAAATGTGGTGCATCTGGAGGTCAGGGCTGCTATTACACAGTCCTGAGTGCTTACACATGTTGTACATGCAATACATTTACTTCAGGTAATTCTCTGTTTAATTTATCACTTGCTTCAGGTTAATACATTGCCCAACCTAAGCAATAAAAGATTGAAAGCAGGAAAAAGTATGGCATTGGTGTTTAAAACTGTAAGATTTGAAAAACAGAAGTTGGAAGTTCTTTTATGTTTGTCATGCTGGATAAAGCACCACAGTTCTGCCTCTAGCATTACACTGACTTTTCTGAATCMTATTTTTTTTTCATTTGATGGTATTTTCTAGCCCATCAGCATTTTGCCTGAAGAAGGRGTCTTTGGCTTGCTGTGTGATCCTTGTCAACTGCCAAATCCTGTGTCTTCTGGGTATAATCCTATATTTGTGTCAYAGGGTTTCTTATCGCAGTTGGTAATCTAGTAAAACAGGCTGAGTRTTTCTTGACTATAAAATGGTATTAACGTGTTTATAGGCACTGAGTTACGATGTATAGGTGACATGGGATGGTATACAATGGAAACAACATAGTTCTCTCCCTTCCTGCAGCACTCACTTCCAAAAGTGCAAACTCTCTTGACTATTTATGCTTTAGGACTTCTTGACAGATTTTGACTTTTGAGTGACTGGTGTTCATTCAGACTTATGTGAAAATGGATTTACCTTCATTAAAAGCACACAACTTGGGGAAAAGGTTAGAGTGATCATGTTGGTACCTCTCTGCTGAAAGAGAGCGAATAATTCTGGAGYAGCTTGGATCCTCTTAGAAAAATCTGATCCTCACTGCAGGAGGAGTTTCTTGGGTGCTTGCTCTCCATTTCATGCCCGACAAGGCACAATTCTTTCAGCATAATACACACACCCGCCAGACTTGTTTATTTTGTTTAATAGACCAGGTCTATCTACGTGATGTGGATCGTTTCAAGGTAATTCCTACCTATAGACAGGATTTTGCCCTGTGTACATGCCCAAATATTTCCAACATTGCTTTGAAGCTCTCTTACTGTTTATTTGACTTGTGTTCTCTGCTACTGATGTAGGATACAAATCCACATAGAAGTCACTGAGAGAACAGTCATTAGATGCCCTGTTTAATCATTTCAGTTTCTAAGTCTTTGATCACTTGCAGGATTTGTCTAGGGTTTTTTTAGAGAAGGAGTTTGGATTCAAAAACCTCAATTCTGGTTGCTGTTAGTTCTGACTCTATGATAAAACTGAAATTTATATTTGTCTGGAAATTTTATACTTTCTGTAATAAGAAGTTGCAGAGTTATAGCTCTTGCATTAAAAAGATAAGTAGTGTTATTTTGATGACATTCCCATATGTTTCTGCAAAATTTCAAGAAAACTCAAAACCCGTTTTTTTTCCCAGTTTTCACAGGGTCATAAACCATAGSCCTAGAATGGATCTTGAGAGGTCCTTTTGCAAAGCCTGGTYATCTGTCTTAAGCCAATCTTGACAGATGTTTGTCTAATACACTCCTAGCAGCTCCCAAGGATGGAGATTACCTCCCAAAACAATTTATCATCAATGTTTATGACTAGGCCTGACTACCAAAGAGTTTTCTGATAGCTAGCCTAAATCCCCTTAAATTCACACACAGTATTAAACTCCCAGTAGAAATAGAAGACAGTGTATTTTCTTTGTGTTGGGGCAGCTGATTATGTATTTGAAGGTTGTTGTGTCTCCTCTGCCAGGCCCATAGACAGACAACCCTGTGAATCTGTTGCCATTGTGAATTTTAGAGCACTTCACAGACAGGGTTGAAAGACRCTGTCGGGCTCCGTACATTTTTAGTGAGGGTCATACAGAAATCTGTGTTGTAAGTTTGCAACCTAAAATGAGTGAAACACGGCAAAGGGAAAATAGTTGGGCTGACCTCAGAGATTGTGTTTGGGAATGATAGGTTATTTCTGATACAGGTTGCTTTATAGTGAGCTTTACAAAGTAAATACTAAAAACAAAAAGGGAGAAGTAAGAATGGCAAGAGAGTGATCAGTAACTATGAATYTTGTTCATTTACTCCTAGAAAAGGCGGAGTGAATGACAATCTTCACACATTCATGATTTTTGGTCTTTGTTAACCTGGGTTGCATTGCCTGTGATAACTGTAGCAAAAAGCAGGACTGGCCAATTTGGAGTGGTAGGATCCGGTGTGGTTATTAATTGAGAGATTGCTGTTGCTGAACTTTCAGATATTTGTTGTTTTTCCCTGGTACTCCTAGCTTACAAAACAGAGATGAGAGGAAAATGAATCACTTTGTATTTTATCTTTTTCTACAGGATTTGCAGATAATCAGTACGGATGAAAATCAGGTATTTGTGGCTGTTCAGGAGTGGTACCAGACGGACACATACAACCTGTACCAGTCTGACCCACAAGGCGTTTACTACTCCATCCTGCTAGAGAATGTCCGGAGCACAAAACAACCAGAAGAGAATGTCCTGATAGATATCCTAGAGGTAGGATGCTCTTCAGAAACCCTCTCACTTCCCTTTTTATGTCTTCCAATGTGTGATCTATGTGGAGTTTCATTATAATTAATTTTATGTTAGTAATTTTCCTTACTACTATTTTTAATATAAAAAGACAAGATTCTTTTTCTTCTTTATAGTGTTCTTTACTATTTGTAATTTTCTTTCTTTCCATCCTAATGTGCTGTGGGTTTTGAGAACCGAGTTTGTGGCACAGGGTTTCTTGCAARGGTGGGGTTATTGGTTGTGGACGTTTTCTTTTTCTTTCCTTCTTTTATTTTMTTTTTCTTTTTTTGGTTTGTTTGTTTTGAGATCTTGAAAAGTGAAGCTGGCAGAACACTGTGTTCTTGAAGAAGTAAGAAGTTATGGCAGCTGCCATGTACAGCTTCTCCCTTGTAGGTGACTCAGTGATGCGCTTCCTGACTTAGACTAGGACATTTTTAGCCAGTAGGGGCTTAAATAGAAATCCTGTGGGCCTCGTGCTGGGTTCTGTGTGTCAGGTTTGACAAGTGCAGAACAAGCAAAATTAGATTTTTATTGGACAGCGAGTTTGCTGGCTTTCAGTAGGTATTTTGTGCCACCAGTATTTGGTATGAGACAAATTCTCCTGTAATCAGTTCTGTCTTGGATTGTAAACGTTGTGAATTTGTCAAAATAAGACACTAAATAGAGAGCATTTTTGAAGAATGGCACAAACTGTCACCAGGTCTGTTCCTCCTRCTGATGACATTTAAATGTAATAAAATGTACACTGTTGCTCTTTTGTCCTTTCTAGAASTGACCGTTATCAATGAGGACATTAAGCTGCTCAGTGGCCTTTGGTCTGACCCAGTTTGGCCACTGTTACGCTTTGATATACGTGATGCTGGTTTAAAAAAATATCCTAGTTCAACAGGCTTGTTTGGAAAAGGTTCATGGTAATTCTAGCTACAAGTCGTGCCTACAGGTACCTATTGACTGGTGGCTMTAAGTAGACTCTTAATGGTGGGGGAAAGTGATAGCTCTTTTTTTTCCTCCCCCTTATGTTGTGCATATCTATTTAGGCTTTTCTTTTTGAATAGGCTSTAATATAACAGGTAAGTCCTTACCAGTGCCGGCACAGATCATTTTCTGGATTGCCTCTGTTTAGAAATGAGGTGGCTTCTTAATAGCAAAGCAGTACATTACRTTTAATCACATTCCCACAGGGTCATTTAAAAGAGATCATTATTTTGCTGCTTTTGCTCCTGATCCCACCTGCAGGATGCAGAGCTGAAAGGGAGTCAACTGCTTGTTTTTTTTCTCCCTACATCACCTGGAGCATCTCTTCTCAAACAGCTTGTACAGAGGTGTGACCCCCTGGCTGTTCTTTTATCTCCAGAGTTAAATACTTAATTCAGTTTCATTAATGATTTAAGAATATTACCATGTTACCGAGGGCAGATTTGATAATGCAATAGAGGAGAGATTYGAGATTATTGTATATATGCATACATGGATTAGTTTGTAGGGCTGAATTAAAAAGACAATGTGCATATGATAAAGAGTTATTGAAAGACAATAGGCATGGAGATACACAATCCCATTTCTTCAAAGCTGTTTTTTGGAAAAGATTTATGTTGTCAATGGACGATTTCATTTGCTTATATTGAGAAGCCCACAGCTTTCAGATAGCCTGTAGGGTAAATAATTATTGTTCATCTTCCTGACTAGAATGTGATTGTCTACTCATATCTAAAAGTAAGGTACGATTTATTTACAATATGAAAAAATAGCTAATAGAAGTAAGACATAAGGCAATCCTTAGGGCTGTTTTTTTCTTTTTTTTTTTTTTTGGGCTAGCCTGGGATTTCTCTCTGGGCATTTTAATACAAGTATCTCATATTTGGAAGATAAATCTTCAACACAACGCAGAGACAATCCTCASTGGATTTGAGAATTTCTCTTTCAACCAATACATAGTTCTGTTTAAAATTGGCACTGTTGGTCTTCATTATCTTTTACTGACCTCTTTTCATCTTTTACTTATGCATGTGTTATAAAATCTTTTCTAGGCTTTCCCCTGTCTGCATTCATTCACTTTTATATGCTTTATCTCTTTTGCACTGTATTTCTTTTCTGATGTCCCTGCATATGTGAATGGGGAATAATTCCTCAAATGTGTGCCTTAAAGAAGGAAAGGAAAAGAAAGGCAGAGTATTAAATKATTATTTGAAAGGAAAAGAGTGTTAAAATCTGTATCAAGTGCTGCCAACATGAACCAGGCACAAATCTGACTGATATGTTTGCAAAATTAGCATACCAGTGTAATGCATTTATATGTGATCCTGTTATGACTGTTATATCCTGTTATATGAGTAAGAACTGCACAAGTTACAGTGCTCATTTTGTATGCTTATTTTTGCCCCTAAAACCACCAATCTTATACATTCAAATCCTAATTGCATACTAATATTGTATAGCTAATTTTTTTTGTTGTATTTTTGTGGGCCCATCTGAACACTATGGTGTTGAATCAACCAGGATAAAAAGCCACTCAAAGGTTTCTCTTTCACACATCATTTCTATGATGTGTGCACCACTTCAGGCATCAGAGTTCTGAACTTTCTCTAAAGAAAGGTGCCTACAAACTTATTCCTGACAGGAGTTACGCTTTTGTTCAAAATATGACTGCTAAAGGCAGTACTGGCCAGATTTCATCTTTTAAAGTGGGGAAGTTAACAAGTTAACTGGGACATTGAAAGAAAAAAATATTCATGATCTTTCTGTGCCTGATAGTGTCCAAACTCATAACTTCCATATTCTGGAGATGAGAAAAGAGGTTGCCCTAGAGCTTGGTTAACATAGGAGTGAGACTGGGAATGGAGAACATGCTAARCCTGACTCCCGTTGAATGATTATATGGCATGATTAAATATTCATTAGAAAAGAAAGAGAGAAAGAGAGAGAGGATACAAATACTTATGATGCATCAATAGGTGATTAGGCTGCTCACAAATGAAGAGGGAAACTTCAWTTGCAGTCCCTGATGTAGTTATTGTTTAAATATTTAATATTGAGTTCACCATAAAAAATATTTACACAAGAATTGGAGGCTGAGGTCAGGGATGATGTTAGAGGTAGAGCTAAACATACTAAGGTGTTATTACTGCCAGGATGCTTATAAAATAAGATCCATATTGACTTGGACACTCCTGAGTTGTAAGAGTTTTCTTACAGGAATCATTTAGAAAACAGCTAAATGTGCCCAAGAGAAGAGATCTTTCTTTCAGAGGTTAAGCAGGTGGAGGGGGACTCGGTGTGGAAGTGTTTGAAATGCCTGAGAGCATGAGTCAGACCTCAGTCATTCTTCCCCAGATGAGCTATGTGCATTTACTATAAAAGGCAACCCTACTTCCTAATTCAGTATTATTTTAATAGATACCATATTCAGTTATATGGTTTTAACATATGTGTGTACTATTTATATGTGGATCACGTAAGTTATAACCCAACAAAATGTRTTAAACAAACAGCTATACTTAAAAAGTATATTAAAGATAACAAATGGTGGTCTGCAGAGTTTTTTACTGGTTGGTGCTCTCGCCCCAATGTAGGGAAAGCAAACATAAATAAAGTAAAGGCAGTATTAAATTCATGCAGCAGACCTAAAAGCTGCCAATCATATTGGAATTGCTAATGACAATGATATATTTGGTATATATTTGATTATATTTGAACCTGTGTTATATCTGAACCTATTTTTGATTATAGGTTCAGAAAAGAATAAAGTAGATAAATTCTGTTTACCTTTAAATATTGAAGCAAGTATGTAAGCTTTGCTTGACACATGGCAGGTGTATTAGCACTGGTGATAACACTTGTGTTAACAGATTCTCTGTAGACTTGTGTGCCTGTAAATGTGTTCTCATGTATAAACCAATCAACTTAAGTAATTTGCTGTATAACATTTTCAAGATTCCCGTATTAAAACAATGCAAAAATCTGTTAGAAAAAATTAACAGTAAAAATTAACATTACCATCAGGCAGTGCTGTGATAATCTTTTGTATTTAGTTCCATGAACAACCTGTAATTTGCTTAAGATACCTTTTAAATACACTTAGATATAACAAATAKTTACCATTCTCACTTTCCTTTTTTTCCTACCTTTCTGGTTCTTCTTTTCCCTTTCYTTCTTTTCTCTTAGTCTCATTCACTTTCCTAGTGGAGAACTACCTGAAGTAGACTGTTCAGGGCCACCTAGGAACAGCTAATGGAGAATAATCCTTTTGAAACAATGTCCATGGACTAATCACAAACTCTCTGTCACGCTGTAGGTCAGAGGTGTGAAAGGAGTCTTCTTGGCCAACCAGAAGATTGATGGGAAAGTTACAACTCTAATAACTTACAACAAAGGCCGTGACTGGGATTTTTTAAACCCTCCAGACACTGAYATGAATGGCAAACCGACAAACTGCAAGCCTGTAAGTCCATCTTTGAACCTATCYTCTGTCTGAAGCACACAAGAGTCACTTGTGTTCTAGGACACGCAGCAGTTTAGACCACTGGAGAGCTGAGTTTACCTGCTAGGCTGATAGACAGGGTTAGTTGCACGACATGAACAGTGTTTTCACAAGCTGTTAGTCCACTCTTCCTTTAGAATGAGTGGTCGTGACTGGCCTTAGCACTGCATTGCTCATTTTAGAGCCTAATCTAACACAAAGGGGACATTTTTTTTTCCTTCTATGTCAACTTTCAGAGTAAGCGTAACAGTCATATTTATYTAGATATGAGGCATTTCATCAAACAAATACAGCTTACAAATATCTTTTCTGTTTCCATCTTTCCAATTTTGGTTCATCTTAAATCAAGATAACTCTGTTAACAGGAATTCTTGGCAGTGGCTTGGGAATAAACCCCATATGGTTAATTCCCTCAAAAACTCTATTTTTTGCTGTTGGRAGATTATGTTATTTCAGTTTGTTTACGTGTCCAAGCTACCCATAATATTTTCTTATTTGTCAGCCTGTAYTGAAAGTGCTCTATTTTTCCCACTGGCTCTCTGCTCCTGTGGACTCTGAGCTCTGCATTGCTAGAATAAATAAATTCCCTTATTCCTGTCATTGCCAGAGATTTTATCCTCTCCACGTATCTGAAATGGAAGGCTGGAGGTGGGATGCTGTTGGCTCCCTTTGGAATAGGTCAGGACTTGAGTACATGGTTCAAGMCTGTAGGGCCTGACCCAGAGGGCTCTGAAATTGTTAGAAGGACTTATGYCAACTGGGATGGAACCAGCTCCCGGTAATTCCTGATAGCCTGTTTCTTGTGARGTTAATGGACATATGGCTATAAATTTCAGTTAGAGCAATAATGACTTGCAGGTGACACCGTGGAAAGAGCAGGAAGCAGGAAGTTGACTACCAAAGAGAGATGATTAAAAGCATCCAAAAGTCATATGACTCTGTTTTCTGGGAAAGAAATTCCAGTATAATTAGACTTATCATCATTTAATCATTTTAGCTAGGAAGCTGAGACAAAAAAAAAAAAAAGAAAAAAAAAAGGGCAAAACACCTGTTGGAGTTTTTAAAGCACTTGCACTGCAAGTCAGAAAGAGTTTTTGTGCTGTAATTTCATGCTAACTTCTGATTTTGCAGACCTTTTTGCTGAGACCGCAACTGGCTAAAGAGACAGTGCCYGACATTCTTGTTCACTCACTTAGATTAATGTTTCAATCTGAACTTCTGCTGCGTGGGAAAAAGACATTCTCTAAAAAGATACATGTCACTGAAGCTACTCTCTGTTTGTGCTTTCAGTATCATAAAGGTGTAATTAATAACATTTTTTTTTAAACTCTCTTCTTCTTACCTCACAAGCCTGATTGCTACCTTCACCTCCATCTTCGCTGGGCAGACAATCCATACGTGTCCGGAACAGTCCATACTAAGGATACTGCACCGGGGCTGATAATGGGGGCAGGTAAATGCATGATATTATTTTTTAAGACCTRAAAAGTGGATAGTGTTCTTTGCAGAACTAGCCTTTGAATGATAACATGGACCATGTTACAAACATTGCCAATATATGGCTTTCTCTGCAGAATGTTGCTTAGGAGATCACTTAGTCAAAAGATTTAATAAAAGGTAACTAAAGTTAAGAGAGTTACTTCTTCTAAAATAGGACGTTTTTGTTGACAAGAATGTAAGAATTTATAAAGTACCTTTGTCAATGCATTTCTGTAATGTATCTAAGTAGGTGCTTAACTCCCATTTTATTTATTCTGATGTTCACAAAGAAAAAGACCTCCTTTCAAAAGGTGCGCTTATTCCATAAATGTGCCATTCTAATGTAGGTTTTTATTTTCTCTCGTGTGATATTTGCCTTTTGGTAGCAAATTAATCAATGGATTTTTGGATCTGTTACTTCTATTTCACTTTTTTTTTGGTGTCCTTGCACAAATGRTGTTTTTTGAGTTTTTGATGATTTTTATTTTGATTTCTTTCTTTGTTTGTTTTTGCAAGTACGCTGACCTCTGAGATGATGTTAGGTTGTGGAAGAGTACCTTAACTCTGTCCTAAGAGCGGAGAGAATTTTTATCATTGCGATATTGTCCCGTCATGCCTGGTAGATAAACTTGTCAACAGTTTTTCTCAGCACAGACCTTAGGCATCCTTTTTGATGGTATCCAGATATCCTCAAGACCTGGACCAATATATTRAATTTGACTTGGTTGCGGGCCAACCTATAATGGAATGGAAATGGTAGAGAGGCACAATCACTCATATCTGGCTAAGCTAAAAAGCCCAATAATGCAGTACATCTTTCCTCTGGTGGAAGGTCATGTATATGCAGTGTACATGCATTAGGGACTTATTTTGGAGTCTTCTTAAAAATTCTAAAGAGCATGACCTTTCCAAGCAGGAGAATTGAAACAAATTGGATTTTGCCTTGCATTTATGGATGCTTAGGTCATCCGGATTCAGTGCACATTTTCAGTCCCATCTGGCAAAACYCATATGCTTATGAACTGACAATTCTTATCAGAAATACTTTACACACAACAAGCTTGAATATCTTCKGGCCTGATCGTCAAAAGTAACGACCTTATGCAAATCCTATTGATGATTATAGTGGTTTCTTAACACCTACAAAAATCAGATCATTTGGCCACGTCACACACTGTTGGAATTTTGCTGTTATGATTTAGTAACAGCACATCACACTTAATAACATCAGTGACAGAAGATGGTAAAAATCTGTGTATGCCAGYTGATCATATATCATGGCTATGAGCCATCAGTGCATTATGCTGTGAAAAATGGAAATATGATATGAGGGTGAGATAGAAAAATAATTTACAGCAGAGAGAGCAAACAATTAATACCCTGGCAAAAGAATATTGAGAAAGCTTATTAGAAAAAAAWTGTACAATTCCAGTTATCAGTTTTCACGAACAAAAAGCAGATGCTAAAAAGGTCGTCTTGGAGATTGCTGGAAATAGATATTCTATTTACAAGAGGAAGCTTGGGAGGTGAGAAAAACAAGAAAAATGYAATAAAAAAGTACTATCTTTTCCTGAAACTACAACAGCAATGTGGAAACGAATGCTAGTAACAAGCTGTTTAACTAAGAAATGGTGTATACAAGGAAAGAACTGGAGATTGGAGAATGATTTCTAACTGTAAGAGCAATGAAGTTTATTCTGTTAGAGAGCAATGTGTAATCAAACAAACAAAAAATAAAACAAAAAATCTCTTTAACTTGGGGTTTAGGCACTTTATAAAGAGATTATATAGCACAGTTGCTTGTGATAGTAGAGAACCTAATCTGTAACTGAAGGATATTTTTGGCATGATGCTTGCAAATCAGAGCACTGAGAATATTGAGAATTGTTTTAATTTAAAAGAATAATTGAATAGAGAATAACATTAATGCCTAGAGCATTTGGAAAGATGCAATAATAGGATTTTAAAACTGCATCTTTTTAAACTCACATTTAGGAATGATAATTCTAGTCTATTAAAGTTGCATAAATAGTTCAGAAGAATGCACATTTTTAGCTTATATACATATATATATAAATTGTGCAGACAGAATATTAAATTTTATAGCTACACATTAAAGTGATCCTTGAAATAACTAGCTTGCTCCCTTTAAGGAATGTTATAGTATTTTGCATTTACATTTCATTTTAATCTTGGCAACAGCTTCTTTTTTTTTTTTTTTTTTTTTCCACAGCACAAGCTATGAAATGTGTGTCAATTGATGTGTAAATTTTTACTATGAACTTGTGAAGGACTTCTCTATGAAAAATGTTAAAAGAAGTGTAGATTTTTCAGGTGTGAGTTTACTGTGATTTTTCTTAGGCTCCAGCCCAGATGGCAAGCCAAGCAAGCACTGAGTGTTGCATGCTAGCATGAATTGAGGAAGGAGTTCGGTTTACTGTTTGTCATATCTGGCCCAAGTATGTTTTACACATTGTGAGAAATTTATGTCATCTTGG
Organism: Eudromia elegans; assembly: GCA_003342815.1. Lineage (NCBI taxonomy): Eukaryota > Metazoa > Chordata > Aves > Tinamiformes > Tinamidae > Eudromia > Eudromia elegans. The sequence continues at coordinate 6,386,995 of PTEX01000005.1, read as the reverse complement.
CCAAAAGTAGTGTGCCGTGATGCCACTACAAGAAAGGATGGAGGAACAGGGAGATGACAGAACATTTCCCAGTGCACTTTGGAGAGAAGATGCTGCAATTCCCTAAGACTTTTCCTCATGTCAACATGTTCTCCGATTCTGATAGTGAGWGTCACTCCCTCAGTCCACAGCTAAACACATCTTGTGTTTGCTGAGCACGAATTTTCTATCTGGGACATTTCMATACAAATTCTTTGTATACTTGTTCTACATTGTCACTTTAGTTTATGAGCCACTAGTTTTTAGCTTATTATTCATCACCTGGAAAGATGRCATAACTGTGTTAATTAACAGTGATCTAAGCAAGCCGTTATATCTCTTTGGAGATATATCTCTTTTGCAGTTCTAGGCTGTGTGCAAAATTTAGCTGGTCAGARAARWCTCCATGTTTGAAGGAYTATCAAAATGTTAYATATGAGGGGTATTTCTTCTCACARAAAATATATAMAATTATTAGAAAATACAGTAAGCAAGTAGTTAAATTTTATGAATGAGCAGTAAAATGTAAATGAATGTAATATACTRTGTATGTATCACACAGTAGGAACTTTTCTGGGCTATGGCAAACTAACGTAGTAGTAGTAAACTAACGTAGACTGGTGTCCCAGCCTCTTTTGAGATCTGGGAGATCCAAAAGTTTTACACAGCCATACCGCTTTTCCAGAAGGCTTAACTGGCCATGAATCRCCATTAACATGTCCCTTTTTTCTGTGCAAACTTGGGAGTAGCCTGGATGTTCAATATAGTCATTGTGCCYGTGTCCTAGTTTTCAGGAGAGTGTGTCATCCCACTGCCCTCCATCCTCCAAATTAAACCCTCCAGTTCAGGTTAAAAGTGTTTTTGAGAACTCCAATAATAGAAAGAAAACTCTACTTAATCTTCTGTCCAAAATTAAATACAAAATGTTTCCTTTTATTTCCTGAACTTAACTCAAAAKATGTCAATAACCTCCCACGATAAGGTAACAACCAAAGAATGGCTCATACTGGCTCAGATCATGAGTCCTTCAAGTGAGTATCCAGGCTCTGACGATGGTAAAAACTTTTTGGGGAAGGATTTGAGAAAGGTGCAAGTTTGTGTTATATCTCTGATCATGGTTTGGGAGAGAGGCTATTCTGATAGGTAGTATGGACCAGACTGCATCCCAGGTAGGTCTCTTAACCTACACAGTCTTGTGAAACTACTCCAGCAGGCTTGTGAGGGCATGTGGTGGTCTCAGCTTCACTCTATGAAAACACCACTTTTATGCCCTACAACATAACCTTCATGATATTTTAGGTAATTTGAAGGTATATTGTATTAGAATGTAAAATACTCTGATATTTTAGAATATTAGAATATAAAACTAAAACAATGTGGCTCTTTGAAACAGAGAAAAGTTTAAACTCTGCGTGATCTAAATTAAATAGAAAGGTTTGAAAACATGTATGTGGTGACCCCAGTAAGTTCTTAGAAAGACAAGATTTTRCTCCAGTTTTACTTTTCCAGAGGAACAGCTTTCAAAGATACCTTAAAATTAACCAGCTTGGTATATCCCCGATATGTCTCTAAGGRAATTTCCTTCTCTCTGTCAGTTCTGAGACTTTGTGGTTATTGCCCACTGCAGATAAAACATTTATTCAAGAACAAAACTAACAATATCTTTGTTAAAATTATCTATGCAAAGAAACATAGAGATTAGCAAAAAAAAATTACATTCCCTCAAGCAAATGGGTTCTTATCATCTCCAGCTATCCCAAAGAAAAGATGATTTCAGAAGCATGAGAATATGCATTCATAGAAACATATAACAGTGAAAACTGTGCAAATATCAAGGAAAATAAGACTATAAGAGAAGCAAAGAAATATGTTTTGTATAGACAAGAAAACACATTTGCTGAAGAGAACTATAAATTTCCATAACAAAGCTATAAAGGAAAATAAAAAAAAAGTCTCTGAGTGAATAGTGATTAGTAAAGGAGAAGCTGGAATTTAAGAGTGTATGATTTAGATTTAGAAGACTGGATTTAGGGGAAAAAAAAAAAAAAAGGCGAGAAAAGAAATGAAAGTCTTCCAAATCAAGTGCCCAAATGCCTTTTTATCCGACTAAACTGCACTTCAGATAGTTCCGTTATTTGCAACTGATCTTAGGCTTCTTTKGCTGATTGTGTTTCTTTTCACATTGTACGTTTTTGTATTGTGCTGCATAAATTTGAACATAGAAGTCACCCAAAGAGGGAGATGTGTCTATGCTTTGATATCTTACCGGGAAATATATGGAATTTTAACTCCTTGGTATTTCTTTAAGTTTATTTTACTCTCATTTATAGTAAGAATTCATTGAAAAAATCYGTAGAAAAATGGACTTTTCTAAAGTGCTATGCTTTAGGAGACTATATCAAGAAAATATTCATGTTGGGACMAATTCTGGTGGCTATTAAAGATGTTTCTGATACACATACCTGCCTCAGATTCAGGAGCTTCTGAAATTGAAGATTTGAAYGTCAGGGATTTGAACCAGTTCTGCATATCTCGAGAGGTGTCTTTATTGACTCTCTGGGATGTGGATTTTTATTTCTTTTCAGTTAAACTAGGGAGAAAGTCTGTGATCCTTATCATTCATCAGGACAGTTTGGTTCTAGCCAGACTACTTTACCGTCCCACCTGCAGAGGTGATTTCTTATCCATATCTCCTTCCAAGGACCAGATTTCTCTTTGCAGGTGGGGAGCCCTCCTACACAAAGCTGAATGTCTCCAAGATTTGTTAGACTCTGAAAAGTCCAGTCCTATTTGCTGCCCTGTGCTCATGTGGATTCAAAGCACTAATAAGTTTTAAAATGGCCATAAACCGTCTCTAAATATCTCTAAATAACCTTCAATTTGAGAAGAAAACACAACTGAGCTCAAATGTGTAACTTCATTTTTGACCTATCTTTTCAAATAAATATTTTAAATTATATTTAATTTATATTTAATTCTCTGATACCAGAAGCCTAAGTGAATGCAGCATGACTGTAACTGAAAGACAATTTTCCAAGGAATACAGGACAGAATAAAGCCTCAAATTGAATCTGATTTTAAGAATATTTACTCCTGYTTGTTGTTTCTGCTTGATGCAGGTAATGTGACTGGAACTTTCATTGAGGTTCACTGAGGTKCATTTCACTGAGTTTCATTGTGTTTGCTGGTATCACTAGAACCTTTCTCAAAGCTAGACAATCTTATATGAAAACACTAACCTTTGTGTGTAGCGAAGTGATGCCCCTCTCTAGCCCAGCTACATTGATCATARCAGCAAGCAGGAAGGCTGCCTGTTTGGAAGATGGTGATGTTTGCAGGAAATAACAAGGGCTATTGTCTTCACAATTATGTTGCATCCAGTATTAATGATGAGAGTTATCTGTGCACTTGGAGTCTACACTGATGTTGGCACATTTTTATTACAGATGTTGTGTGTTCTTCATCCATAAAAGCTTGAGTCTTAGGTATATTTTTAGTGGATATCATATTACTTCATTCATAATGTATTGGCTTATCAAATCTCATCATTGCCTAGAGGARTATGGGCTCCTTTTCAAAATGACACAGTGAATTAAATCCRTGGTGAACTATTTCATAAAGGAGAAGGCATGGAGTGGGTTGGAAAGACGGAAAACAAGAAATCTTCTGAAGTGTTACATGCATWTGGAGAAAATGTGCAAGTTCCAAGAGATTCTGTGATTCAGCATAAAGAATACTATAATCTTGTCTAGGCTGCATTTAGAATTAAACAATTTAAAGTTAAACCACTAAACAGTGGAGCATACACAATCTTGATGGTCCAAACAGAGCGTGTATTTTGGGCAGTGCATGTGATCGTTCCTCTTGAGGACCTTTCAGTACCAAAGAGKACAGTCCATCTGCACAAACAGATCTGTTTTGGTGGTGAAAACAGCTGTTTGTATAATACACAAGTGAAATTTCATACTGCTATCCTAATCTCAAGTGTTTTCTCAAATATATTCTGCTTAAGAGGATCTGATKATTTTTATCTTCTTTTTGCTCTAAAAACATACAAAGTGCATATTTAAGGCAAAAATCCCCTGAAGATTATCACTTAGAAGGAATAGTGTGCAGTGATTGCTTCTTCACAGCAACACTCTAAACTTACTCGTGCTTTAATAGTTTGCTGTTTGAAATATCACTTGTTAAGAGATAGAGATCTCAGCTTTTGAATCTGTTTCCATAAGTTTATTCCAAAATTTCTGTTTGCTTTGCAGCAGGCTGAATGCTAGCTACTGCTTCTCAGTGCTCCTGGTCAAARTATTCGGTAGCTTCTCAGTCAATATTTAAGTAAATTTTTTGAATGTTGAATTTACATTTTTAGAAGTATGAATTTAATGTTCTTTACTTCCCTCTCTCTAAGGTCGTTGCCTCATATATATTAGGAAGCAACCAGGAGCATATGTAAGCAAGGGAATCTGCAATTGATTGGTGGTTAGATGTATTGTCGAGGACCCTGAASCAGCCTTTGTCTTGGCAGACTGACAGGCTCCTCAGATGATTTGTCATTATTGGAAAAGTAGTTTCATCCCTTGCTGAGTATGGTCTATAAAGTAAAGGCTCCAGAAAGAGTGGACAAAATGTTGTGGCGGGGGGAATAGACCTTGCTACTGTGTCTTTGACAAAATCTTCATGCAGTGAGAACAGTGAGTGGTCTGGGCTTTTCACAAGCTGTTTGGTTTCTTCTTTAGGATGTGGTTTGGCCTCTGCATTTTAGTGTTAGAGTGAAGCCTCATTGCTCCCATCTATAGACAACTATGTATATGTTAAAATAAATAGAGGAAGGAAGTCAGGGAAGGAGGGAGAAAGGGCTACAAATATGTTTTTAAGATATAGCTAGTGCTACCAAAATGCTTGGTGATTATTCAGTTCTTGCTGTGGCCTGAAAAGTTCTCAGTSTGACAGGTACCATTACAAGATCAAATCTGTTTTGGCCCAACAATCATTCTTCTGGTTCTTTTGGACAGAGAAGAGAGCTCCGCTGTCCAAACGCCACTCAAACACAACCCTTGTATCCTTCTGTTCTGTGACAGGTAACCTGGGGTCGCAGCTGGTGGAATATAAAGAAGAGATGTACATAACATCCGACTGTGGGAACACGTGGCGCCAGGTAGGRAAGCAGCAGTGCTCAAAGGCACCTGGGAATGACTTTATTGTACCCAAGGTGATGAATACTGCAGTGCTTAATTAATCTTCGTGCTTTTTGAGGCAGATGGCKATTATTGACTGTGTTTTGCTTGGAAGCTGCAAGAGATTAAGGAGGAGATTCACAAAGCCTGAAATGGGCTGTTCTGTCAGGCTCTGCTGCTGGTCAGGAAATATTAGTCTTTAAAGATATTATCATAAGTATAGTTGCATATGTTTTAAATAGTTTTGAATAACTTAAATGAACATCTTTTGCTAATAATGAAGTGGACATAGGCTAGTTTTAACAGCACTGACATTAGTTTTGCCTAAACTTGCCAAGTTTAGGCAAAAAAGAAGAAACTCTTCTATTTCTTAATCTGAAAGTTTAGGTTTGAGCTTATGATTAACTYGGTGATGCCTTGAACCTGAGAAAACAACAAAAAAAAAAAWYKGRAAAAAAWTTGAAAAATCCACACACCTTTGAATCTATTTTAGTATGATTTAATGAATTCTAGGACTATAAATAYCAAAGTATTTAARAAACAATCCTACTGTAATTGTAATGTCATTTGAATTTTGAACATCTTTTGATAACAGTGCTTGATTTTGACTTAAGTATTGTACTTTTATGATGTATTTTATCCTGAATTGCTCTTTTCCTAACTATCCCTAATCATAGRGATATTTTCTTTTTAAATATTAAATAACAAACAGCTTCAATAATGATTGTCAAACATACGTATCTCTTTATAATGTTTATCCAGAGAGAAAAGAATCCTCAAAGCACGGATGAGTGTCGTAAAGTCATTTAGTTTCAGTTAAAATACTGTTTTAATGTTCATCTTAAAGATCAGTTGTGTTATTACCTGAGAAGTGAGAAGATGCTTTCACTCCTGTTATTGAGCCCAGAGAGAGTATGAAAAGAGAATAATGGTAGTTTTTTCTTATATTGATATTTCTTATATTGCCATTTATACTTCACAAAGATCTTTATAAAAGAAATATGTTTTTTGTCATGGTAATGTCCTGGAGTTTGAAAACAAAAAGTTTTTATGCCATTTTTTTTCTGGCATTCTAGCAGATGAAGTCTAAATGCACGAGCCTTAAAGGATTTGCAGTGTGTGCTGTGTTACATAATACTTAACCTGAGGTTCTCTAATGATTTAGTGTCACCATTTTCTGAAGTTCTGTATTTTTCCTGGGTGAAAAGTAAGAAGGAAAGAGTGAAGGGGATCAAATTCATATTCTCAGTGCTTTTATTTCTGAGACATTCAGGAGAATGAGGTGTGATGAAAATCAACGTTAAGATTCAGRCTGGAAAATCACTCACAAACTGATCCTCATTATTACAGTCAAAGTGAAAAACACTGCTGTGTTTTAATTAAAACTGCTATGCAGTTTTTGAAAGCATGTAATATTTGTGACCAGAATGGAAATATAGGTTTTCATCAATGGTTTATGATCAAACAGTTCTTACTAAGATAGCTGTAAATTTCCTTTCTCAGCTAAAGTTCATGAAACAAAAGACAAAGATTCTATTAGATGATATGGGAATTATTTAGAGCAAATTACTGCTCTAAGGTAAAATAAGATCCAAGTTCTTGTTTTGTGACAATTCTTAGGATGTGTTTAAGTCACTGACTTGGAAACTGGAGTTGAGATTCGTGAGCACTGAGCGCCCTTCTCACTTCCCATCCTTGTTGCTGCAGAGCAATCTGCAAACTCTGCTGGAGGAAAAGCAGCCTGTGTTTGTACAGAGAGAGCAGTACAGGAATGTAAATATAAAGGACTGGGGAAGAAGCAGCAGTTCAAGGAAATTAAAGAGTAGTGACAATGATAAATACAAGCTATCCTGAAAAGTAAAAGCTATCCTGAAGTAACAATATTGGCAGTAAGACTTACAGGAATGTAGAGCTGGAAGGAAGATCAAGGATGAYGCAGTCCAACCACCTGTTCTGGGGCACCATCAGTTGTTCCTGCAGCAGCTCTAACAGGGGCTTGCCTGACCTGTTCATTAATCCCTCCATGAAGGAGATGCTCCAGGTTTCATCTGTAGTGCTTCCCCATCTCTGGAGATCTTCCTGAATAATTAATATAGACTGTCCTTATTTTTGCTCCTGTTATTGCAGTTTCAGAAATTTTGAAAGTTARGCTTATCTATGCTAGTCTGTGGAGAGCAAGGTTTTCTGTCACTTTAGAATAACCTTATAGATATTGAAAGGTCATTATCATGTCTACCCATAGTTAGGAAGAAAACCACAATCTTTTTGGAACTTTTTAGGAACAAACTTTTAGCTAGAAAACAAAACCAACTTTTCCTATTGGGTCAAATTTCTAAACCTCTTCTCCCTCTTTTTGCTTTCTGATTCATACTCCCTAATCTGTCATTCCTGTCCTGGAGTATGCTAAAACTGAATGCAGTCTTACAAATGTTAACAGTACTAAATACAATGAGATGACTTCACCTGATGTCTGGATATTATTGGCTACTTAAAACAGGAGTCTTCTTGTTTCATACAGTAGCATCACATTATTGACTGAGATTCAGTTTGTAATCTAAAATGTAAATTGGTCCCTGGGTCACAGAATTTGTATAAATTATCAAGTTGACAACAATCCATTGCTCAGTTTCCTTCAATAATTTCCCAGCTATTTGTGTACACTTCTTACAAATCATTTCAACAAAACCCATATTTACATAGTTTGCCTATGGTRGTGTCACATGGAAGAGTTCATGAAGACATTCAATTGTAGGTTATATAACTAGTGTTKATAAGCAGAAATAAAAAATGGCAGAACCAGAAACCACTGTGAAATTAAATAAGTGCTTCTGATAAATAGAAAAGTAAAACAAAGTTTTTGATTAGGAGTGGCCACAGTACAACTTGGACAGTTTTTCCCCTGCCTGTCTGTTACGTGATGCTTGAGCTGCTTGTGGATGTCTCTGGAGAACATTACTTTGCATTGCTTTTAACATTTTAAGACAGACTGAAATTCATGACTTTGTAGAGTAGAACATTGCATAACAAAATAGCAATAGTTTAGGAGCTGATTGGCAAGCAGCTTGAATGTCCATGCAGCAAGAGTGAGCTAGACTTCATGCAGAAGAGGGGAACTTAGTCTTGACATTATCACAGACATGCATCTTGGGAAAAATGACCTGTATTTGATCAACATTTCAGACTGTCCTGGTTTTACACATTTTTTCCCTGTGGGGACTGATTTTTTTTTTTTTTTTTCCAGTCTTGGTTTTTGAGATGTTAGAATAGCCTGTTAAATGCTGAACATGACCCGAAATAGACATCTGAGTGTGTTGGGCTTTTTTTAAGAAATGATTTCTGTTAACATTTCTTAATGCCATTGCTGTTTCAACAGCATTTGTTAAAAACACTGTGCTTGAAGGAGAGCAAWCACAGTGAGTCAGAGGTCTGGTTTTCAAAAGAAATGGCTTAAAAGCAAAAAACAGTTACAAAACTTTCATGTTTCATCTGTTAGAAAAGTAGCTAGTCAAGACACAGAATGATCAATTCATCTCCAAGATTATAAAGAAGAGCCTGTTTTTCTTTAATGTGTCTAGGATCTGAACTTAGATCTCTGGCTACAGGAACAAACAGGAACAACAAAGACAGAGAAAAGTTGACATTATTACTATAAAGCACACGCCGTTCTCAAAAACAATTCCGTTCTAGAGTAGCTAACTGCTACTGAGAACCGTAAAAAAAATTGCTAGATTAGATAGTGGAGAAATTTAAATTTATATATCACAATTCATGGCTGCCTGTAAATGCACACATTGCTTGTTCCTCGGTTCTAATTTAAGCTCTGAAAGCAGGGCCACCTTTGCGTAGATCCCTTGCARACTGTCTGGTATTGTTTCTAGAAAGTAGAGACAAATACTCAACTGTATAGACAAATGCAGTGGACTTCATGGGGTGAATTGTTTTCAAGGTGCTGGAGGTGAAAATTTGCTTTCAAAAGGAACTTAATGTGTTTTGGATATAAAGGGTTTCAAGTGTGTATAAGTGATAGSAGGATCCCATTAATGTGATTAGGAAATGTCCAGAGTGTCTTATGGTGTGCCACAGTTCAAATGGGCAAAGTTGGGGTATTAAAATGATGCWCTAGGATGTGCCCTGGTAATTTTGCAAGAGTGAGGGATAAACCCAAACTGGATGAAGTGATACAGATGCTGGGTTTTCTAATCATCAATATGAGGGTGTACCTTTCAGAAACTTTATATCCCAGCATATACTGTTTCATTTTGAGTTCAGCAGAAGTTCAAAYAGAGTTTGGAGAAAAATCAAAACTTTGCTTGCTTATCTGACTCCAACTGATCTCATCCTTTTGAGGTACATCTAAAATTAATGACTGTTCTTTACTGACTTCTCCTCTAAAATGCGCAGCTGTGTGGAATAAATAGATAGGGCTGTAAATGCCTCATGTGAGAGTTTGCCTGTAAATTGGCAACACTGAAAAGCTGATCAGACACTTGAAGCTCTAGGAGTCCCATTAAATAGTATTGGATGCGAGAAAGATTTTGATTTTGAACCCAAATGAAATGCTCACTGTTTTTGAAGTAATTGCGAATGTTCTGCAAGATAAAGATCTTTAAAGATATTTCTGGTTCAATCTTTTACTGATAAATCCTCTAAATGTGTAAAAAGAAATATTGTCAGTATTTTCACATTCAAGAGGCAGACTAAAGCTAACCTTTATATTTTTCACCTTGACTTTCTCAAAATGTGTGGATTCTGTATGTTCGTGTATTAAATGCTAAGTTTATAATAACTGTCAGTTTTACTCCTGCTKTTATGTTAAATGAACTTTCTCAGAYTGATAGCGTGAGTATACTCTGTCTTGCAACAAGTTTTAGATATAAAAAAGGAAAGGTGTTTTTCTGTACATTTACTTTAACACTGCTGATGACTTCCAGAAAATATTTTAGGAAATTCTGAATCCTTTAGATGACTTCCAGAAGATATTTTAGGAAATTCTGAATCCTTTACATCGAGTCACCATTATATGTATTTTGATTCCAAACTAGGAGTAGCTTCATTGTGAGATCACATAAAGTTTCAATTTAAGATGTCATTAATACYGGAAATGCAGGAAATATGCCTGTTCCAATTCTTTAAAGTTTTATAGAGTSTGGAGAACATGTGAGAGAGTTGCAGATAACAATAGTTTTATAGCCTTCCTTTTTTTATTTCCTCATTTTTTCRTTTCTTTTTGTAAGATTCACAGAGTATATATAAAAATAAGGTTGATAGATCCCTTAGGGATCTATAATAGGAATGAAGGCAGATTGCACGTTTTGAAAGACATAATGATGGACTGAGATCACTGTAGTTACTTTGGAATATGAATGTTTTCTGATTCCTGTTTTGTTTGTTTTTTTTTTTTTTCTTTTGCAGCTGGGATAACTATACAAATTAAATTGCCTTTTAKGTCCTTTTTAATGTAAATTGCAGACATTATAAAAGATAAGTCTTTTAGCCATGGTTTGCTCAAACTCTTCTGCTGTTTGATATATTTTGCTTAGCTGGCTTTTTTTTTTTTTTTTTTTGTCTGACTTGCAGGTCTTTGAAGAAGAACATCACATCTTGTACTTGGACCATGGTGGAGTTATTGTGGCCATCAAAGACACCTCGATCCCCCTGAAAATACTCAAGTAATGCTGCAGTCAGTTAGAGTAGAACTGTTGTATATTCAAGATAAAGTTCAGAGTTTAAGATGAGCATTTCACTGTAATCATGTTAGAAATACAGGTGAAGTCATTGATCCCAACATTCATTAAATCAACAAAATCCAGGTTGATACTTTATTAAAGTTTACTTCCTGATGCACTTGGTAGCCTGACCTGATGACCTATCCATAATAAACTGTTCTAGCATCAGGGTAAATATTTTTTGCATAAAAGACTATCCTAGTATTTTTATAGTATATTCACAATTTACAGTACATGTGTTCTGCACAGCTGTTATCTGCCAGTGGTTTGCAGCAGCAGTACATGGCAGTGATGCTGAACTTGTGCTACATTAAGTGCCAAAGGTGTCTGTGAGAGTAATTCATAACATAGTCAAGCTCTGYCTCCTTTAAGGACCACAGAGATTGAAGATGTTGGAGAGTCACTCTGACAGGAGCAATATGATAAAGGCTTCTAAAACCAGTGAGAAAATGAATGATGTGTGTTAAAATACTTTGTGAAACAGTTATGCAAGAAGTGTAGTGCTCCCGAGAAATGCATACACAAATTAGCTGTACTGTGCAGCGTAGATCGTGTCATTTAATAGGGATGCGTTATTTGGCTTTCTCAGGTTGTTTGGCAGGAAAAGTTTGGTGCTGCCAAGCATTTTGTTTTGAAATAACAAGTTCTAAACTGCATGATARTTAGACAAAATATTTGGTTATCTATAATAAAAGTTAACCCAAGTATCCRGAAGATTCAGTGGAAAGGTACACAWGAAAATAMATTTTTGAGTCAGAATGTTTGGGCGTAGTGGAGTTGCACAGAGTATCTGAAAGACTTTTTGCTGAATCTTTTTGAAAATGAAAGTATGTTTTGAAAACATTTGAGTGAATGGAAGAACTGGAAATGGCCATCTTGGTGCCTGTAGTCCCACATGTTCTGGCAGTTGAGCTGTTTTGCCTACTTGTATTTCACTAACCTTCACTTAACAGGTCTCTAGCTCAGAGACCGCTAGGGAGAATTAACTGGCTCTTGAACCCACAAGGTAGCAGAATAGATTGTTCTCCGACCTCAGTGTTTATTTGCTTGAGAGTACCCATGTTTTTGCAAGTTTAATATACATCCTCYAATAAAGACATGAGCTCCTGGATGTGTTGCTGAGAAAAAGATTACATTAATGAACCATACTAACCAGACAAACTATATTTTAATCATAATAAATCCTGAGATTTAATAGTCATAAACATTTTTGAACTGAATTCTCATTTATATAAAACTTACTGTAAATGAAAATTGTTGGTGCTTTTTTATAGGTTCAGCATAGATGAAGGCCAGACCTGGAGTACACATAATTTTACCAGCACTTCAGTCTTTGTAGACGGACTACTTAGTGAACCTGGCGATGAGACACTAGTCATGACGTAGGTCTTCATCTTCTTCTGTTTTCCTGGGTTCTATCTGCTAATGTACTTGAGCATGTTTTTAGTTGTGGATGTTTGAGGTAGTCCTTGAGTTAGTGTTTTGTTGCTTGCAGTTGCACAGACTTTTACACTGATCGTGTCTGAAGAGCACAAGTAGGCAGCCTGTCCTTGAAATTATTTGAGTGAGATATTTCAAATTACAAGGATGAACTATTATGCTTCTATTGCTTATAATATGAAATATTATGCAATCTTTTGTGGTCATGATTAAGAATGGAATAATAAGACTGCAAATATAAACTGGAGAAAAATAAATAAAAATAACTATTTCTTGCAATTTTTTAAATGTTTTTCTTTACAGATTCTTAGGCAGAGTTCACAAAATGTTAAATATCTATGCTTTCTTCTGGGAAAATTGTCTTTTGTACTGTTGTCCTAGTAACTAGCAGCACAGTAGTTTATGTAACAAAACTGTAGGACAGGCATGTTTTACTTCTGTGCAGTGATTGTGGCAGAGTCTGTGAGTACAGTTACAAATAACCAAATTCTGGTGTTCAGGCCCTTGTTTATCTGTCTTTTCCCCAAAGGCTATGGACATCTGGGTCTGAACTGCAAATTCTTCTCTTTCTCTAGGATAAATGCTGATATTTTAGAAGTGTTTGAGAATAAATAACCTGTCTAATTTGAGACAAGGGWACATGGTAACTACAGTAGTAAAGAGAAATGAGTGCAGGGAAAAAGAACCCATACGGTGCACTCAAAGATGTCCGAGATGTTACATTTGCTCATATCACTTAGAACAGCTTGTGCGACCTTTTATATATCAGTGTGTTCATGACAAGCTTTTTCTCCTGTGAGTTACAAATAAAGCTGTCTTCGACGGGTAGCTGTAGCATTCCCCAGGAAAACAGAAACAAATGAACAAAACCCAATAACTCCGCACAGGAGGTGTATGAATGATCTGCAGCAAAAGAAAAGAAATTCAACCCAATGTGCTTAAAAGCATTGGGTCATATTCCTAACATTGTACTACACAAGGGTGAATATTACCTACTATTCATTCTTTCTTGGTTAATTGTCTTATTTCTGTTGCAGATTCTGATATATATATATATATATATATATGTGTGTGTGTGTGTGTCTATATATAAAATCTTCTGTTACACTCATGTATATTTATATATATATGATCTGACACAACACTAACTTCTGTATGGGAAGATGAATTTCTGTATGGTAGAAGAAATAAATTAATACAATGTCTTTCGTCCTGAAGAATTCCCAAATCCATTACTAAGAACTTGAGCAGCTTTCTCACTTTCTCTCTTTGATAGGAGCTTTGTTGGAATATAGAGAGTCTAACGTCAAAACCCACATAAATTAACTTAGATAAAATAATTCTGACATGAGAGGGTAGTGACTGAAAGAGTGTTCCACCAGCAGCATGGTGGAACAAAGACTAATTCATTTAAAGTTGCTAGTGTAAATCAGGAAAGGGTCAAAAATGTTTTACTGTGCAGAAATCAGCTGCTACACAGGGTGAATATTCTGGAACCACTGAAGTCAGTGTCAGTGGGGTAGGAATTTCCTTCTAGATTTTTAAGTTTCTGTTACAGAGAAAGATCTGTCAGCAGGTTGTCTAGGAAAAGACATTGAAGGGTCTGGTAACACTACATGCAGGAGAGACATTTTAAATTTCCAGCACAGGGACTAGAGTATTCATCTGAATTTCTTTTCTGTCCTAACAAATCCAAGGTGAAGTGGTTGGAAAAGCTTAGCTGAAGAAACAAGGGAACCTCAAGTCTTCATTTCAAGAAGGACTGTGTTTTTTTCAAAACAGAGGAAAAACAAATGTTGACTTGTCAAAAGTTTCAGAAAAGTGAATTGTCATCAGCCAGTCAGCATGAATTAAAATCATTTATCTCTCTCTCCAAGAGCCAAAGAGTGGTTTATTCCATTTTGTTCTGCAGTAGATCTAGTTAGGAGTTTGAAGTGTCTTGAGCAATAAAGTATATGTAAAATGAAGGAAACAGCTTCTTYATGTCAGCCATATTCAAAATCTTCCTTACAGGAATCTTTCCAGAGAGGTGTTTTCTAAACTTTTGCAGAGTAGCATCTTAAATCTTGCAGAGTAACGTATTTGCAGAGTAACATCTTGCTCGTGGGAAGTTCATGGCACCTTTGAGCTACAGCAGTTCTGTATGTGCAAATCTTTCTTGCAGATCTGATTTTGCATTCCAGTTGGTTTCCTAGGGAATAAGGAAAACAAGAGAATGTCAAATTTAAGCTCTATCCAAGCAAGGTGGACATGGTATAAGAATGAGGTTAGATATTAGGGAGAAACATCTGGATTTCTACTGATTCTGCTTAGGGATTTTAGCGTGGGCTCTGACTGGGTCATAGACTTATTGACAAGATCGGCTTGTTAAATATGTGAGTAGAAAAAAAATGGAATTTGTTATTTACTTAAAATGCTACTTATACTGATAAATTTGATTTTTAAGAYGACACTGGACAACAGAATGATGTAAAGATATCCTTTAATGTCAGATTTCTCCTTAGCTGAAGGAGAATTCTTCTTGAACAGGATTTTACCAAATAGATGCAAAAAATATTGGAGGTAATTCACAAATGTTATGGAGTTACTAAACTGGTTAAAATGCAAGCAGCCTCTTCCTGCTCTTCACCATCAGTTCTCAGAACCTAACATTCATTTCTGTTCTTTTTTTATTCTCCAGAAGACATGAAATGATGATATTTTGGCATAAAAGAAAAATTGGCATTTTTTTTTTTTCTGGCAGGAAGCAATGAAAAAGCATGTTTTGGTTCAATTTCATCTAAATTGTTTCCTCCCCTCATTTTTCACTTTGGCAGACAAACCAGAAGAAGAAAAAAACAAAACCCTATATTAAATATATGCATGTGTTTGTAGTTTAAGGCCCTTAAATCATAAGTGTCTCAGGGTATTTGCACATAATATGTTGTGTACACAAGCACTGTTTATACAAAGTTATTTTATGTAGGCAGGTGTCTACTTTTGCACATGGAAGCATTCATCATTTCTCTAGTTGCAATTTAGGAAGGCCGCTGAAAATGTGACCTTTGTTATGTTCTTTTGGGGAATTACGAAAATATGCTGAATTACAATCYTGATGTATAACAGACTGAAGCTTGAATCTTGCCTTATTTTCATCCATTTTACTCGACTGAATTCTTTGACTGATATTTAGTTTTTGTTGATTTTTCAGCAGTGTAAAGAAGGCAAAGGGAACTGTTAAAATGAAAGCATATCTATAAAGATTCCTCTGGCTGTTTCTCTTTGGAAAATGGTAGACTCAAAATAACACTGTATTCATAGTCATGGCTAGCCCACTCTTCTAACTTGTACTCCCTTGAAAAAATTTCTGCAGTAATTTCTGTAATAATTTCACCTCTTCTGTAAGGTCTGTGGAACATCAGCCCTTGGCATTATTTACACAGGAGATAAGGTGYTTCCTCCCAGTACAACTGCCTAATGAAATTACTCCTTCAGCATGATTATTTCTCTACAGTCCCTAGCGTGGAGACCATGTGTCTTGCTATATGTTCAAGGCATGATAATAATACGAATAGTACAAAGAACAACACAAGATGGTCACATTTGCTTGCTTTTTCAGTTATATTGTCATCACTTGTAGTAAAGATGTAAAAGAAGAAAATGACTGTCAACTCTTTGAGCTCACCATAAATAAACAAGAAAAATCTCTTTGTATAACTGACAGTTCGGATATTGTGATTGTTTTAGTGCAAGTTTCCTCTGAAATCTAGCTATAAGAAGGGAATAAGTATTCAATCTGAATTTGCACTTATTTTATAAAAATAGAGATATTTTGCTGTACCATATATTTACTTGCAGTTGTAGTTCCTTCTAATATGATTTATTGTAGAAAAAGAAACCATATATTTGGGAACAAAGCCCAAATACCACTTTTCAATGTGACACTGTGACTGTTTCCATTTAGATGAAGACTTTTCAGGAGACAGAGAGTTGTTTAAATGGCTCTGAGAGTCTGTTTTCCTTTCTGGGCATGTTATTGGATTTTGAGGTTTAGCTCCACAGAAGATGCTAGGTACATACATTTTTATTCATGTTTGGGCATCCTGCTTAAGTACTGCTTAGAAAAATTTATTRCACCTGTTACACAGTATTAGAACCATTGAGATGACACCACATATAAGCGATGTCGGCATTGAATCAACCCTAATTCAAGCGTTAGGTTTTAACTGCCAACGTTATATATTTGAGGGATCTCCTGAGTGGAGAAAGGTCGTTTTTGACCTTATTGTGGCACGTACAGCTAGCAGAGTGTGTCAACAGTGTGGTTTTGGACTGTGCAGACCAGTTCTGCTGCCTTGGCAGCATGTTGTTTCAGACCATCTTGTTCATAAAGAGGAGAGCAAATGCCAGTGCAGTACTTGGGAGATGGAGAGACTGAAGACTTGTCTAGAGTGAAAAAGGCAGTTTGATTTCAAACAAGAGTAGCTGTGCGCCACACTGTTGTCCTCCCTGTCCTTCAGTACGAATGCTGAGATTGGACAACTTAGGTTGCCATGTTAAACATCTGAGTAAATTCAACATGTGCTGTTTTCATGATTAGCATGGTGTGGTACAGCAGGAACTGCTGGGGGGAATGTCTTCATTTATATGACATTTCATCCATGACATGGGATACTATAGCTAAAATACAGCATCACCTGGGTGAAGGTTTCAAAGCAGAATCTTTATTTCATACGTTTTTGAGAGACTCCAGTATCGTTACCATCATAACTTCAGTCTCTCAATTTGCAAGTGACACAGAAAACGACATATTTTGTACTGTTCATGTGAAATAAGAGCCTCTATTGAGTAAAAACATGGATCTCCTTTAAGAGGTTATCATTGCATATAATTTCTGTTAAATTAGTGCCCTGATTACAAACCTTATCAGGGACAGAAATAGCTACAATTTCTTCAGCAAATAGTTCAAATGAGTTTGCATAAAAGCTGCATTAAAATGTCTTGGCTTTCAAATGATGCAATCAAATTAAAAAATGATTGCTCATATGAATGAATGCTCATAAATGAAGTAGGAACAAATGTACAAAGTTGTTATGGCAACCGAATTTTAACCAAGGTTAAAATTACGGATTTCAAATTTTTGAAAAAAAAAAAATTTTGAAGTCATGGAAATTTCTTTCAAAAATCATTTAGCATGTCTTTCCTAGTTAAAATAGAGTCAATATGATGACTTTCTAATGAACTATAATTAATCAAGAAGAGTATTATACTAGCTAATGAATTGCTAGCATCTTGATATATGTCTTATAGTTATCAGTTAAACTTGCTGCACCATTCCTTTTTCTCCCATTCAGGATTTTACTGGGCAGAGATGCTGTGCATATGAGCAATTAGACTATTATTGCCACCATGCAGTTCTCTATTGGAGTTCCTATGTTTGACTTAACCATTAAATCATTTTTGGAAAACATTTTTCTTGTTTTGGACCAGTGCTTATTTGGCTATACATTAGAACAGGATGTTCTGATGTGCCGTCAAACTCCTGACCTCAGTAAGGCCACAACTGTTGTTGCAGCAACAACATTAATAATTTTGAGGGCAGATTTTCAGTTTCCTARGCTGTCTGCTTGAAAGATACTTGATTCCTTTGAGGATTTGTTCCAGGAATCCCAAAGTTGTGTGGTTGCRTTTTACATGGTGTTTTTGTGGCTGTGTCATTGAGACATTTCATCAAATTTCATGATATTTTTTAACTTAAAGAATGGTTGGATCACTGGTATGGTTCCTGTGTTCTGTCAAAATATGGTTATAAGTTTGTAGAATTAGTTAAACCATAACAGAAATTAGTATCTTGTCAACAAGAGACTGGACTGCCAGGCAGAAATGCACTTTCTGTTGCTGAAAGTCTACAAAGAGGCTTATAGTTAATCCAGCGAAGGGGGAAAAACCAGTAGCTTTGCTGTATTCACATATATATTGCTTGTGCCTTCTGTATTTTTATGGTAGAATTTCCAAAATTTCTACAGCAATTTTTGTATTTTRTTTGAATAAAATTACTGGACCTTCAGCTGGAGATATCTTAAAATTTTACCAAATCTCTAGCTGTCATCCAGATCCTCTCTCCAGTAAGGGAGAATAGACAGCCTCAGTAGCTCATTACATTACTTTATCAGAATTCTCTAGCTGCATCTTTTAARCCTGATTTTGTACTTCCGCTTTTATGTCGTTATTTCAGGTCTCTTTGAAGACMTTTCAATCTATAGCAAGACTCATTGAAGACATTTTATTTTACTTCTTTGCTCTGTCTTTTTCATAGGAAAACTCAGTTCTTTYCATTTTTCTTTGCTGGTTACATATTCTAAACAGTTTATGAGTCATTCTTGCCCTTCCTCTAGTCCATTTTCAATGAGTCTGTAAATATGCATGTAACATCTGACATTAGGCACCATATTCTTTCAGAGACTCCACCACTGCCAAATTTATCCAAATARTTACCTCCATGTCTTATATCTGACAGTTGTGAATACAACCTAAAATTAGTTTTTCTTCTTTTGTAGCAACATTGCATTCTTGATACAATTCACCATTATTCCTCAACCTTTCCCTTTGGAAAAGGGACCTTTTCTTCCATCARTGTAGTTTGAATTCCAATAATTTCCTCCACAAAAGTTGTGAATAATATAGACACAGYTGTGACACAATTATTATTTTAAAACTTTGACTATAGACCCTTCATACAGTTTCTCTTTAAGACAGTATCAGCTAGAGCTGCCTAGCAGGTTTAAGAAAGGTCAAAATGTGCCTCATTTACTCCTATCCTTTTATCCACTAGACCAGTTTTCCTGTTAAAGAAGAAAATCACATCAGTTTGACATGACTTATTTTGTACAAATCTGTATTGGCTGTTTATGATCTTAATTGTTTCCAAGGTGCCTGTAAGTGGATAGTTGAGTCATTTGGTATCTTTGTAGGCATKAACGTGAACTCTAATTCTTGAATTTATCCTTTTTCTTGCCTTATATTTGGGCAGATTATTTGCCTACCAAGTCCTCTGGAATTACCTTAATCCTCCATRAGGTCTCAAAGGTGATTATTAATAGTTCAGAGATTTTCTTTTTACATTTTCAGGAGAATTTCATGATTCTCTGCAGCCCTGAACTCATACAACTTCTCTAAATGTTTTTCAACTTTTTTTTGGCCAAAAGTAACTTTTGATTAAAAAATTATTTTTACCCTCATTGTACTAGTACTTACGTTATACTAAAACATTTTTCGATGCTGTAAATGAAAGTTGARTGGAAGGATCCCAGCCTACAACAGAAAGTCCTTTCCTGCAGAGCCTAGACCAGTTCTCAAAATATAAATTGTGTGTTAATTACATCAGAGCTGAACTAGCAATAGGACTATTCCTTGTAGACTTCTGCTTAGAGTTGTCCTACAGTCTGCAAGCTTGGCCAGATGTGCTTGTGCATGTTTTTTCCCCTGACCATGGCTGTGCTCTGGCTACTGTGAAGTTGATGCTAATACAGTGTTAAAATATAAATKGATTAATTTTTTATCTAAAAATGAAAGGAAGGAATTATCTGAAACTGTGGATTCTTTCCTGTCGCTGGAAGATGCATTCTGTGCTGATATCAACAGAGAACTAATATCCTCAAACCATCTCCTTCCCCCTCTCTTCCTGACTAATCYGCATGAGATATCTAGTGTGAATGAAGGAAAATTATTTGTTCTGTAGAAAGTAGCCTGCTATACTCAGGAGTGAGGCTTTGACACAGCTTGGCACCTTACACTTAAATGTATTTGTTGGTAGTTGGTTTAATAAAAGACATGCAAATAGTTTAGAATGTTTTGTGGTCTGTGAAGAASCGTTCACTAAGGCAGCTGCATGAGCAAATGGTAAAGTCTGCCTTCCTCTAGTCAGAGGGAGTTAAAAAAGGAACAGATATTTACTAGGCAAAAGACTCTTCGTACCTGTCAGCAAAACAGGCCATATTGAAGTAGGCATTGTGTAAAAAGCACGAGACCACCTAAGTAGTCACTTTATAGCGTATGTAACGACATGTGCGTAAGAGCATATGGTGACAGCAGCTCTTAGGATATAACTGAACCAGAAAAAGGAACTAGCCCTGTAGTTCTCAATGCAAGGCACTCCTGCAACTGAGGAGAATGGGACCACACACCTGTGTGTTCGTAGAGCTGAGCTACAATTTTTATATTTTTGTGTATTTTGTTTCTACTACTGAACCATGGGTAGATTTTAAAAGAAAGAAGGTAGGTCGTCTAAGTTCTAATCGCAGAGCCTTACATAGAAAAAAGTAAAAAAAAAACCAAAATGAAGAAATGCATTTTTCTGTCTAATTGAGTGCACTTGGGATGACCAAGTTTCCTGTAAGCGTGGATTGTTCAGTCGTTGTAAAGTGTGTATAGGCAGTCATCTATAGATCRTGTCTATCTATAGATAGGCTTTACTATGGCTGGGTAGCACAGACAGTAGAAAAGAAAATGGGAAATTACTATGCCACATTGTCTACAATGTTCAGCCTCTGTGGTAGATATAGAATTTCCTGGAAACAGTCTTAGTGCGATGTTGTTGCCTCTGTAACTTGCAGAGAATCCACTATATCCTCACTTCTGCTCTACCCTAGTTCTGCTTTGAACCTGGTATTCAGGACACGTGAAGAAGGGACAGTATGTGCAGAGTACTTTTTGCAAATCTGTACCATTCTTGTTGTGTCTGGATTTGAACAAAACTGAGGAAAATTAGTGAATTAGTTTGGAGAATTCTTGGAGTATGAACTCTGTGCAGTATGAACTGCACAGAAATTGCTGGCTTCAGGATCAGCCTTAAATTCTTTGGCAAATAAGTCACATAAATCTGAGCGTTCTAGTGCAAACCACAAATATATTTGACTTTTGCACAAACAGAGTCTTTATCCGTTCTAATTTGTTGGTGGATGTCATACTTACCCATTTTTTCTTGGAAATAAATCTGACTTTGAAACTATTGGCTGCTTTGAAAGTGAAACCTAATTTTTAAAGCAAGGAGGTTCTGTCTTAGTATGGAATTGTGCCAGTGGAGATCAGGAGAGAAAACTGAAAACTTGAAATCTCAAATGTATGGTGTTCCTTTTTTGTAAGATGTTACTCTTGATCTTCTATCCAGAGTCTTTGGACATATTAGTTACCGCTCTGACTGGGAACTGGTGAAGGTAGACTTCAGACCGTCTTTCCCCAGGGAGTGCACTGATGATGACTACGAATCGTGGGACCTCACAAATCTACAGGTATTCACAATCTTATATTGAAAGGCCGTCATATTTCAGGAACTTTCAGATCTATGTAAAATTGTCTGCTATGAAAATGTTTTCTAATAAAACTGTGATGCCACCTCCCTGGCTTTCATCTCCTTAGGCTGGTATTTGCTGATTTCAGAACAGTTTAAAACGGCCAAGCATTTTGTATTCCCTTTTTTAGTGTGAACTGTAGCCTGGGAAAAGACTGAAGCATATTTGGTGGTCTGCCAAAATATTAGGTGGTCTTGCTGGATTATCAAGCATATACTATAAATTAAAATCTGTAGCATGGATTGAAGCAATCTGAACGAGCCATTATATGTTCTGCCAGCTCCCTGACTGCATCCTGTACTCATACTGAAATTGCCATAAGTGAGACCCATGCCAGAAGTAATTTATAATCTCAGTGGACAGTCATGTAGTGCAGTCCAGTTGTTCTGGGCAATACCATTTCTGCAGTAAGGCATTAAGCCTGTGCTGATCCTGGCACTCTGTCCAAATTCAATTGTGAGCAGCATAGTCGCTTTACAATGCATTATTTAAAGAGCCCAATGTGAGTTTTTTRCATTAAGCGTGATATGTCATATTTGTTCATAATCATTGTGATTATATTTACAATTCTTGTAGTACATTTGTTCTCTCTCTCTACAGGTTTCTTTTCTGCGTGCTCTTTAGTATTATTCCAGCTCCCCAACCCTCATTTGCTAGTTCCCGTTGCCTAATTTTATGCTTTCCATTTGGGAGTAAAGTRTATTCACTAAGAATGTTATGTAGATCAGAACCTAAACAATAAAAGTATTTTGGGATACTGATGCTGAAGTGTCTTTCAGAAATCAGATGCTACTAAAATGACTTTGATAGAGTCCTTGCAGCTGCTCGGTTGCCAGTGGAGTGTTAGGTTCAGTCTGAACTGTGTCTGCACCCATGTTTCCTCTAGTCAGCTACCCAGCGCATGGTGATTTAGATAGAACTTCAGCATTCTGGAGCAAGTCTTGAGTATTTAAACAGCCCGTTGTACAGTTGTGCCTGGGTTGTGCACACATGAAACATGGGTTTAATTGCATTCGAACTTCTATGCTCCTCTTTGAATTTGTTCGCTGATAAATATTTCACTGAGAAATAATTYGGTAGATGAGTGTATTCTGCAACTCTGCCATGTTCTCATTAGCAGACAGGAGTGGATATGAGAGCCTTATAGGCAAATTCAGCTTAGAGAGAGTGAGGAGGTGAGCACAAGGAGAAGGCTGAAGCACATGCRCTTCACTCAGTCAAAAGAGGCACGTGTGCCATGGGTCACAAAGGAGATTCTAATCATCTTGTGAAGAGCAGGCTCATCTGGGAGAATTCTGAAAAYACATTTTTCCTACTTTGATGTGTCTGTCTTCCTTCAGCCTGTTTCAAGATCCAAATTCAATGATCACCTTCTTAGAGTTGTCTGTCATAAGTAACTTGCTMTAGATTGCTCTGTATTGATGATTAACTGGAGATGCAATAAAAGTTTACAGTCTTGGCAGCAAAACCARCCTTTCTCATGACAACATAAGAACATGTCTGTGTGGTGTAGGTTATGGTGTGCAATAAATCCAGTGCTTTGATGTTCAGGGTGATCGTTGCATCATGGGTCAACAAAGGAGCTTTCGGAAGAGGAAGATTTCATCATGGTGCATTAAAGGGAGGAGTTTTACATCAGCTCTCACATCCAAAGTTTGTGAATGTGTGAACTCTGACTTTTTATGGTGAGTCTATCTGTGGACTTCTAGATTTCTCAGTCATAAAATGTTACTTTGAGATGTTTGTGTTTCTCTTCTTTTGCCCTTTCCTCTGCACAAAATAACCTACAAACAACCAGGAAACACTACAATCAATTGGAATATGGAGATGTATTTGTATTTGCTTTTCTCAAAAATTTTGCATTTGATTTTTTTTCCACCTAACTGAGCAAATCTTGATGTTTTTCTGTATTGCTTAAGAATTGAAAAATGACCACYGGATTGGATTTATATAACAAGCAAACCCTTTCTATTTGCAAATGGAGCAGAAGACGATGTGTGTTAGTTTGTGTAGCRAGGGAAACCTTTTAAAAACCTAAGCTACCAAGAGAGTTAATTTTGCAGAACTGAAAAAGTAATTACAACCAGTTTGCCTGCAGGTGTACACAGCTCCCATTGAAATTCCCCTYAGGATGTAACTGGCTTCGTCAAGTTGTATGTTCAGCTGGTAGCAGATAATTTTACAAAAACTCCTCTACTCTTAAAGAAGTGGTCTCATCCACGCCAATTTAGGTTCGCTAATAAAGCATGGAGAGTAGCACACTCAGTCTTGATTTTTTTCAGTGATTATGGGTTTGAGCGCTCTGCACCTCTGAAATCAGACTCCAGCAGATGCTTTGCTGACTTTTGGTTTAACCCAGAAGCACCTCCTGAAGACTGTGAGTTGGGGCAGGCCTATACAAGCAGCACTGGGTAAGTTGATTTTATGTATTGTCTTGCAGAGATTTCCAGAGTGGAGGAAAACACTCCAAGAAAAAAGATCACAAAGTGGTTTTAAGAAATTTAAGTAAGGCACCTGTAAAAATTAGTAAACGTGTTAAGCGTCCCGAGTGCGACTTAGATCATGTGCAGAAGCAGTGAAAGTTAGAAATATTACTTTCCATATTCACAGAGGCTCAAAAGCTAACCCATTTGAAAAGAGGGAGAACATCCTTGTTCCCGGTAGTTTTCACATAGTGACGACTATGTGAAATTCAAAAACCATTCAAAGCCTTTTATTTTGGCACCTTGCCTTTTTTTAGACCAATTTCCAATATGAATCCAATGAATTAGAGCGAGGAATGAGTATCATGTAAGAGAACTTCCAACTATCTCTCACTTCCATTGRAAAAAAAAATATTCTATAAAGAAAATATTCTTTTCCCAACCATATGGAACACTTGGAATCAAAGGAAAGCTTTAGAGAACCGTGAACAATAGTGTATAGAACATATACTACAGTKTAGTCTGACATCAGTGCTGAGAATAACTTGCAGCTGGCATCTATTCTGGCTTAYCATAACTCCATCTCTGTCGGTTCTGCAGATGAGAACCAAACAATGAAATGTCTTATCTGGCAATRGAACCATGGTTTCTATGCATTTTTGCCTTACAAAGGAAAATGATACCTTTTGGATTGTGACTGACAGGTATACAAAGTGCGAATTCAGAAAAATCTGGCTCAGATTTCAAAAGAATGCTTAAAAATAATATATATGAGTCAAAGTGATCTGTAAACACTCCCAAATGTTTCTTTATTAGCTTTTGAAAAATACAAGACTTTTTGCTCTTTTAGACAGTTATATAAAATAAATGCTTTAAATGTTTTAAGAAATGCATAGATTTGAGAGTAGCAGATACATAATTAGTTCTGGGGAAGTTAAGAAGTTGCTTGATCTGATGTCTTTCCTGAGCCTTAGGATTTGAGCAACCACGTTTAATGCACAAGTAGAATAGGATAGGATTAAGTTGCAAGTCAACAAAATCCAGGACCCAAGACCTCTGAGTATAGTAGAGTGGTCAAAGATAAAGGATATAACAGAGGGGGTGGTGGAATAGCTAGTTCATGGTGGGCTGATCAGGCATGTTTTTAAATTTGAAAGGACCAGCCCCTCCAAAGCATGGAAGGGAAATCCTCATCATGCTCCATGCCCGCTTCCTTCAATAGTTTTGACTTAGTAGAGACAATGTCCATTGTGGGATGCTCTCAGTTGTCCACAGTCTTGTCTGTTGATGAACCCATATGTTATTCGTGTCACACTCGTGTTCAGTGCCTCCAGAAGCATTCTTCTGCTCATCTCCAATTCACTGCGCTCGCTGCTTTCTGTTCTTGCAGGTACAGGAAAGTTGTTTCTAATGTGTGTGAAGGTGGTGTAGACCTGCAGCAGAACTTGGCTCAGCATATGTGTCCACTGATTGCTCCCAAAGGCCTCCAGATCAGCATCAGAGGAGAAAGCCTGGCTGTTAAGCCTGGGGAAGACATCACCTTCATTGTCAGACAAGAGCAGGTAGTAATGAAGGCTCTGGGAAAGTTTCCTCACTGTGTTTAGGGTGCATGGCAAACTCCAGTTTCTCTCCTCCCTGCTTTACTGATGTATGGGATTAATTAGTKCTTGAGAGAAAGATGAATGAGTCTGTAAGTGTTAAAACTTCTATTCTGTTCTGATGATCCAGTGAGCTCAGTGAAGCCTGGAGTTTCAGGAGCCAGGCTCAGTGGAGCCGGGATTTGTATCCTCTGCTGCATGTCCAGTTGTTCCCTAGAGACATTAGCGTCTTGCAAAACCCCCAGTTCAAAGACACTAAAGTACCAAAATGCAGTTCAAAATAAGCTGAAGTGTCAGAGTCTTGTTGGAACAAAAATTTCACCTGTTGTATCAGAGAAGAAATCTGCCTTTCCAAAAGAAATAAGGTAAAACTGTACAGAAATTGACAATTAACACAACATAAGAATGTGTRTTATGTTTTATAGCCAAAGACATAGATTTTTTTTTTTTTCCTGTTTAATCAAAGAGACAACCCCCTAAGGCCCTGACCCAAAGGCAGCATGCGGCTTTCAGATGTGCTGCCTGCCCCGGTAACGCTTGCTTCTCAGACATGAGGTGCTAACTGTGGTGCTCAGGCAATAGGCGCATTGTACAGCCTGGCTGACCCCGCTGATTTGCAAGAGCTTGAAGTTAGTTGACAGTTTTTGGCAAGCCYGTGTGATATATATGAGGGACTTGGGATTTATTTCTGTAATAAAATCAACAAAACAGTGTTATGTGCAGAACACAGTACTCCTTAACACGTAGCAGGTTCTGGATCCAAGTGCTTGCAGTGCACTGGCAGTTGCGTGGCAAGCAATATTTCCTTCTCTTTTCTTAATCAGTTTTGAAATTTTTGCTGTAAGTGCAGAGCATTTGAGTGTAATTTGGAATTAATGATTTTCATCGACAACTGGGCCTTTTTTCTTCCTATTGTATAGGTTCTGAAGTTTTCATGAATTTCTGTGGCAATATATGAAAAGTTTATAATTATTAAAAAAGTCTTCCGAAGACTGGAGTCTGAAGGGGAATCCCATGCTTGCATTTCTGGTCATGTCTTTGCTCAGTACATAGGACTGGATGAAGATTTACAAGAAATGTAAATGTTTGCTGCCCCCTATGGCTAAGAATCATTATTTGTACTCAAATGTCCTGAGCGTTAAGATTTAATATACCTGTATATTACCTTCTCTCATGAGAATTCGTAACAATTAGGGAGTTTAAAAAGCAAGCCCACTAAGATAAACTAACACATGCTACTGTATGTTTGAAGACCAGTATTATATTACTAGTTTATACAAATGCATAGAACTAGGTGCAGAAACAGCAGGTATTAGAGAGTAAAGAAAACAGATATGCCTTCCTTTTGGATTCTTCTTTGTGAATGTGACTTCAGAAATAATAATATTTTTTTTCCATATAGCTGGAATTAGGAACAACTGGAGGTAGGAATAAAAATGAAAATAGCTATTTTCAGTGGGATTGGAGGGAAATTCCAATTCCTGTTAGATTTAGCTGCATGTTTCCTATATGAGCCTTTTATTATCTGTCCATTACCATCTTTCTTCTCAGGCCAGGCAGACTGGTTCAAAAAGCTTTGAACACTGAACTCTTATCTTTATATTAGGAAAGAAATTGGAACAAAATATAAAGAGAAACTTACACCTACTGGCTCTCCATAGTGCTCATGTTGTTCCTCTCCCACTTGGAGAAAATATGCAAGTAAAATTGTTGGCACAGGAAACAGCATTTAAGAACAATTTGTAAGCTAGTGTCATCTAAAGATTGCACTTACACTCATGTTGGTGGAAAAAGACATTTCTTAACTAGTAACATATATTTCAAATAATAAAGTCTCATGTCCTAAATTCTACCTATCTGTTATCAAAAGAAAGAGGATATTTGGAATAAATAAATAAATAAAAGCTCTCACAGTGAAGGCTGATTCAAAGTCCTTTGTTTATATTAAAATATGAGATTCAGATATTTGATACCTCTGTACAGGTTTCTTTTTWTGAGTATTCTCCTAAATTGCAAACATTCTTTCATATGGGAGAAAATCAATGAAACTGCAAAATAATAAAAGGAGAAGAAAAACTCCAAACAAGTATTCCTCCCTGGTATGAGAGAAAGTTTTGAAAGTTGCAGGCTTTATTGCCCACTTTGATTTTACATCAGTGCTGCCTTTGGGGAGGAGGTTCTGATCTAAACCTATTTCAGCGAGCGGCTCATGTGGAAGTGAAGTGGTTTCTGAATACTTTGATGGATTGCAATCTTGCTTTAGTCTGATTGCCATTCAGGCCCTCTGACAAGAGTATGGGTATGGAAGTTCCTTTCCTGGAGGCAATGGAGATTGTCAAACCAGCACTGCACTTACAATATAGAGGATTTTCTACCAAGTCTGGCCCCACAACCTCTTTCGGTTGTACAACTGTGATGACAGTGTACAGAGGCAAAAAGAACAGGAACGTGTTACAGGCAGCAGAGGAAGAAGGGTAACATGCCAAGCCTGTGCCGTCGCTGGAGCCACAGTATTAAGAAAGCGTTGCTCTTGACAGCTAAAATGAATTTTTCTTTGGCTCCRTAGGCATAGTCCATGCCCACAGCACAAGCCTGACTTTATAGCAGCCATGCTGTAAGAATATGAGTGATGGTGCTTCTGATGGCAGTATCAGTCATTGCAACCTTTTAGGCCCGGCTTTTAGAAGACAGTGTCATTTCATAGAATCACAGAATTGTAGAATGGTTGAGGTTGGAAGGGACCTCTAGAGCTCATCTAGTCCAACCCCCCTGCTCCARCAGGGACMCCYRGAGCACGKGGCACAGGGTGGCATCCAGGTGGGTTTGAAGATCTCCAGAGGAGGAGACTCCACAACCTCTCTGGGCAGCCTGTTCCAGGGCTCATTTAAAGGTACAATGAATTATAAAGCACCTGAGATACTTGAAGAATAAAACTTGATTGGATTTTTAAATCCTTTTCCAAACTCCGATCRGTTCTCTGCTTCATTAAGCATGTATCTAATTTTGCAATAGAACATATTGGTTCTAAATGTCCTAGTAGCTCTATATAATGCAGTGCAAGCGCACTAGGTTGAGTTGTAAAGGTCTTACAGTTGACACRCAGAAGCTGTAAATATAAGGTCTTGGGAAGATGGTCTAAACCAATTAATTTAACTTTATTTTTTGTGGATTAGAAGTTCAGAATTGATCAGTTAACATGAGCTGCTGATGAGTGATAATTTGCTAAACGCCAATATTCAGTTGTTTGCAATTGTGTGAGCATAACCCTAGGACGTGGGGTTGCTTTGCACCATTGTACTATTTAATGCCCAAACACGTGAGGCAAAGGTGATTTCTGTCTTGTGGAATTCCTACAGCCTTGTTAGCAGTCTAGGCTGTTTTATTTTAGGACAATGCCTTACTGAGGATGATTAATATTGTCCCTATTAATGTGGACGACATCTGTTGCTCTAAAATCTTTGTGAATGGGTTTCACAGTTTTACTGCAACTGTTGCAATTGAGTTAAAACATCTGGCTGGTGCTGAAAATACTGCTGTAATTCAAGAGATGATGGGAATGTATTCTGTATGTTTAAGTTCTGGTCATTTAAACCATTGTTATTATATTCTCCTTTTAGGGTGATATATTGAATACCAAATACCAGGTAGATCTTGGAGATGGATTYAAGGCAATATATGTGAATCTCACAATGACTGGAGAACCAATTCGTCACCGTTATGAGAATCCCGGGATTTACCGTGTCTCRGTTAAGGCTGAGAATGTTGCTGGGCATGATGAGGCCGTGATGTTTGTCCAAGTTAATTGTAAGTCAGTTCTTTATTTCCTTGATTTTATAGCTTTATAAACAACTTATGACAATTATGAGGCAAAAAAATTCTAGTCACAATTAATTAAAAAATTTTTTTTTCAATAATGTCATACAATCACACATTGCAGTATGTTATTGATGTAGAGGCTTGTGAACCTAGATGTATGAGGAGGCCAGAGTTAGTTTTCTTCAGATTTGGGAGAGTGGTCTTGAACAGCTTTAAGTWGGACACACAGCTCAATTCAGAGCTCATAACTGATGCTTGTCCTGACTCCTTTGGCAATCTTAGCAGCTAAAACAGAGCACTTCAGCCTGCATGCAGTGTGTAAAACAAATGAATACACGCTGAGCAATGTATCTGCTCATRCTTTTGAAGGATTTTCTTGTATGCTCTTGCATGATTATCTAAAAGTATGTACTGGTGGAAGAATCCAAATCACAGCATTTCTAAAACTCAGGTTGCTTATTAACGTACTTGCATCTATTTTTWGATTGTAAGCTTCGTTCTCACAAAGTTTTGATGTTATTTGAATTTAATTATATGTTGGCAGGCAGTATTACTTTACAAAGGGCTCTACCCTTCCCTTCTTAATTAAGACCCAAATAAAAACCATCAAGTGGATTTAAAAGAACTGYACCACACTGGAAAAATCATGCATCATCAAAAGCTTAATGTACCCCAGTCATCTCGTAATTGAAATTAAAATGGAAGCTCTTAGCTCAAGCTGRGTTTTCCTTTTCCTTCAAGATGCAAGACATTTATGGCTTTGCCTTTTTTCAGATTTGTCAAAATCTCAGAAAGAAGTAATATCCAAAGAAAAAATACTTGTCCTATGTCCTCCAGGTATCCATTTCCCACTGCTGCGAGTGGTGTCTTCTGTCAGTAATCAGTAAAAACAATTAAAAGTGGGGAAACCACGTACAAGGCTGTACATAAATCTGTGTRTTTTATGCTAGCCTGTCTAGTAACTGCTGGTACTTCTATATTTTACTGTTGAGTGTCCCTGAATCTGGAGTTTTTCTAGTTCTGCCTTGATTAACCAGATGGAGACCAGTCCATTAATGTTAATGGCAAAATAGAAAGGATCTGAAACTAATTGTCTGGCTCACTAGCTTTATGGTATTGGGGTTTTTTGTTGTTGTATTGTGTTTTGGTTTTTAAATCTARTAATACCATTTTATAGCTCCAGAATTGGAGAATTTATTTAAGACTTTTCTTTTAYTTGTTAGGAGCTTCTAGGTGCTGAGAGGGAAATTAAGCACAGAAATAGATGGTAGATCCGTACAAGCAATGAGCAGCAAAAACTGTGTGTGACATTCTCCAGGGGTAATTTCCTCTTATTGTTCAGAGAATGGCAAGCAGTAACAAGCCCTGATGGAGAGCTGAACAATTGCTTTCTCAAAATGTGCTTCTGATTTGGCCTACATCTGGATAAACAGTAAAAAATAAAAGATGCCAATTGTGCTTTATTCAGTGGATTTACAAATTGCAGAGCCTGGGGTAGTTTTCAAGCAAGAATAAAATGACCACATTCTTAAAGGGCTGTGGAGCTGAAATATTCAGACAGGATGGACTACCACAAGCAGATCTGTTGGTTAATTTCTGAGCACGTCTAGAAMTTGCCTTTGGATATTACATATGATATAGATTATACTCTGCCTGCTTGAACACGTCTGATATCTGATTTACACAGCTAGGTTTTCTAAATAAACTACAATATTGGWGGAAATTAACTGTCACTAATTAAGCTGATATTTCAGCATTCCAAAGAAATGTTCTTTCTATTTTTTTATTGTTGTTATTGTTTGGTTGTTTTGTTGTTTTGTTTTTGTTTCTGTTTCTTTGCTGTGGAATATTCTGGAAGCAAAATTGTCCATAAATTTTAAAGTTTTCCCTCTTTCCATACTTTTTTTGAGGGACAAATGGTGAAGGCATTGTTTTTGGCTCCTGTCAAATTCTATCAGTATGGAATGTCCTTTATTGGAGAACAATTAAATAAACATTAGATTGTGATCCAAGTTACTGTTCCTGATGCAGAGCACAGAGTCTGCAGGACAAGATCTACGACTTGCTGATAAACTGCAAGAGAAACTAGAGCAAGCTTGATAGTATAAATATGGGTAGATAACCCAGATTATTTTTTTAAAGGAAGAATGACTGGGTGTATATTTTTGTGTGTATGTGATTGAAACCATGATCCCTGCAGTGTGGGAGTGTGAAAGGCTGAGGTTGTAGAAATTGATACAGAGAATCAGGAAGCTTTGAAAAAATATACCAAAATTATAGCTTGGTTAAACAGAAATCACATAAATCAATTTCATTCCTAAATATATATCCAAGGGTGCTATCATAATTTTTATCCAAAGAAGCCTGTACCTTATAGAATTGTGTAACTGAGACAAATGGAAGGAGTTACAATAATTATTATTAGATCTTTTTTATATAGGAATGATAAAAATCAGGCGCGATTCAGATTTCTTCTAGGCTTCTTGTATTATCAGAAAGAAACCTTATTTTGAAGAATAGCAGATTTGATGAAATTCCTACAGTTTCTGAATTTTCCACAAGACACAAGGCACGTTAAGTGTTTTAAGAGAGCATTTTAATTCAATTTCATAAAGAAGATATGAAGAAATCAGTTCCTTAAACACACAATATTTCTTGAATTCACTTACATGTAGACAGAGAAAAAGCAGAAKAAAAATAGAGTATTTTATGTTCCAGTGAAGCAGCAAGCACTCTGGTTGAAGTGGAAAAAAGGGGGTTGGGTGTAGAATTTAGGCTACCTGTGCTCCGAGGTTTAATCCCCTAGTCAGAATGAAGGGGCAATAGTTTAGTTAATGAAAGAGAGTAAGATCAAGGCCTTGGATCARTGTAAGTACCTTTAATTTTGAATTGAGATGAAAGGCCTTTGAGTAAGTTAAAAGATACATAGAACAAATTTTAATTGGTTAGTATTCATTSTATGTAATGAATGAATTTAGGATGGTGCAGTACTTTCATAGCCTGAA
Source organism: Eudromia elegans (assembly GCA_003342815.1). Lineage (NCBI taxonomy): Eukaryota > Metazoa > Chordata > Aves > Tinamiformes > Tinamidae > Eudromia > Eudromia elegans. The sequence continues at coordinate 6,354,472 of PTEX01000005.1, read as the reverse complement.
CACAACCTGCAACTTAAGAAATTCTGGTTATCAGTTTATAATATTGTAAATCCTTCATCTTCAGACTTTCTGAAAAAGATATAAGAGAAAACTCTGAGACAGCATTTTTCCTTCCATAGTATTACTGTGCTGTGAAACCATTACTTGTAGAACCTTAAGAAACACATAAAAAGGTTTAGTGACTTCTTTTAAACACCTTTTTTAATTTTCATATTTTATAATGAAAATAGACAGCAATTTTCTTTTTCAGTTTTCTGCTTTTTATATAGAGCTTTGAGGGGTCTGTTAGATTTCTGTTCATCTGATCTTTCATTGCTTAAATGAAAAAGCTGAGATTGTCTTTTCCCCTTTTAAACTGCAATGTATTTGATTTTGGTCTCTAGAATTGGACATGCGCACAGAAGAATAATAGGTTGTAAAAGTGCATTTATTTGCTACACTGCTCTAGGATTTTGTTTGTGATTTTTTTTTTTTATTTGATTGAAATGCAGTCCTTCCAAACATGCCTTTCCACACAGATGTAGRGGAAGAGGGAGAAATAAGTTCAGGATTTACTGAGGTCTTTTTGCAGGCTGCTCTGCAGCRTTTGGTGAAATGGGCATTGGTAAATTGATGGGCTCTTGTTCAGTGAAATTTTGGGAACTTTTTCCAGCTCCACTGCAGGCTTTAAATCTGGAAGTGCTTCCAGTCGTTGGCAGAAACCAGGAGGTGAATCTAACAGCCATCATATTGCCAAGGAATCCTAATTTGACAGTCTTCTATTGGTGGATAGGAAACAGTCTTCAGGTATGTGAAGCTTWTGGAAAATCAGGTTCTGACTTTAGATTATTTTCAACCTTTTTCCAATAAAGGCTGTACGGCTCTTTTTACTCTAAAAAAAGTGCTCTCACTTTATATCACTTCACGTAGATCRTCTATCATTTCACATATCCTCTAACAAACGTTATCTGAATCCCATTGTTTAATCACATATTTTAGGCTATTCGTTTTACTTTATTGATACATATGTGAAAATGAAAGTTTCCCATGTAGAATTGATTCAAATTTCCAGACCATTTCCTGTCTAAAAGGGTATCAAAAGAGTAAAAGCACTCAAATAAGATAAAATATTTATTTGGAAAYAGTAATCTACATACAAATGTCCAGAAGCAATAAAGATCCAAGTATTTCTATTGGGAATATCTCATGTCTAGATGGATTAATTTCTTTTTTAATGTTAGATAAGTAAAATATTTTTCTCATGAGAGAGCAATAGCAGTCTCTGAGACTGGACTACTTCCAGATAAGCAAAATGATTTTTTTTTTTTTTCTTGTAAATGTGCTATCTACGATAATTCTGGCCTGTATCTGTTCATTTTGAGTGACCGAGCCACAGCTAGAACAGGCAGTCCAGTGTTATGGGGGGTTTTGTAGTTCATTCAGGTGTGGTCAGGAAACAGGATATCTCAGCTCCACCTTGAAGTTGCAGTAGATTGCTGATCTTCCATGGGTCATGCTGTACGATGACGGAAATAGTCCGTTTGATCTTAACTACAGATCACACTTTTTGAGGTAAACGGCTCCCTGAATGTGAGCTGGTGAAGCTTAGAGAGCCTGATTAAAAATCCACTTGTTTCACTGGGAATTGAATCAAAGCCTAATGCTCTGCCGATTATTCTAAAAGAAATATTTGCCCAATCTGGCAACTGTTCTATATGGAGAGAATCCGTTAAGAGAAAGGAACTTGCTGTGTTGAAAACTGCAATTGAACCACTTATTGAAATATTGACTACTGTTCTAGAAAATGATTCATGTGAAATCTTTTTGACTGTATTATTTTTATTGACTGCCACTTTAGACACATTCTCACGATTCTTGCTAAAAATCTGTTTTGAATTTTTTTCTTGGTTTTGAAGCCACTTCTCACATTGGAGAGCTTTTTGGTGGCAAGATTTGCTGAGACAGGTGAAGTCAGAGTTACGGTGCAAGCTTYGTGTGGGAACTCCATGCTTCAGGATTCAAAGGTTGTCCATGTTTTTGGTAAGGTGCTTTACTTCTGTGGAATATTTTTGTTTTTCATACATACTTATGTTGCATAAGTGCTTAAAGTGCTTAAACCAGCACTTTAAGTGGAACCCATGGTAAAATTATTTCTAATGCCTTATTCAATTTCTAAATTTGAAGGATAATCCCATGAAGTTGAATAGTATGATTGTAGGAGCAGTTTCCTGTGAAATCCTTTGCTTCCTTTGCTTATACAAAATGTTACTATATTTCCCAAACTGTTGTTCTTATGTACTAAAGTAGCATTTTGCTATGACTAGAGAATTTGCAAGAGTCTCTAAATAGTTTTAATATCTCCAAAAAGAGAAAACTTACTTGTGTATATCTACTCTCAGCTATAAAAACAATGTAAAACAGTTGCTTTTATGTCCTTTCGATGTGTATCTGAGAGTCTGCTCTCTTGTAAATGTGGTGTAATCCTTCAGCTCTTATTTTGCATTTTGTCTTGGTGTGTTTTACCATGAAAAATGTAATGCTAAGGAATTATTTCCATTAGTATTTGTACTGTAACATGTAGCAATTGTGATATCTAAAAAAAGCTTCTTTTTATACAGCGCTGAAAGCCTATATCCAAGAGATACACAAAATCTCTATTTCCTGAACAATCCAGGAAGATTCTGTTGTGTGTTTTTTTAGTTGTTAATGTAAAGTAATGGTAAAAAAACAAACTCAAGGTAAACAGAGCTTTTATAAACCCCCTCCCCCCCACCTTTTCTAGGAAAAAATATAACCATATTAGTAAGTAAGTAAATATTAGTATGACTGGCTTAGTGACTTTGATTTGCCAGTGTTGCTTATGCTATTAGCATTGGCAAATCCACATACAGAGAGCAATGAGGGTCCTCGTCATAAGGGAAAATTTTTAAAATCCTTCAAAAAAAATTAAATGCAATTCTGTCTAACCCTTTCAGGAAGGCAGGTTTGAATGATTCATATATTTCAAAGGATCTCTTTCATCTGCTTTGCATTAAATTATTCAGGTGTTCTTCTGATGAGCCCAGAAGAAAGAGAAATGGAAGATTATTTAGAGGCCTGTTTTCTGAGGAATAGCCCTTTTCTAGCATTTCAGATATTTTGGACAATATCCATAAAAGTGTTGAGCATATCTTATTTTTCTTATTTCAAAGAAGGCAATAGTTAGCCCTTAGCATGTCATTTCTGTTCTTATTTTCATGTCTAGCTTATGGAATACRTAAAGTATTCATTTTGCAGGAAAAACAGGAACATGAAATGAGCAAAAGGCAGATGTTTATGATTCAGTGAGAATAGAATCCATTGGCACGTTCCCCATAAAAATGAAAGAAACCAATCACGTCTGTGTAGTTTATTTTCTTACAGAAAAATTATTGGGAAGGTTGTAACCCCAGAGCATGAATGTAATTTTTTTTTATCCTCCCTTATTGCCTTTTTATCTTTAAGCACAAATTTGATGATGTTGAGAAAAAAACCCAGAAAGGAATTGAYTGGCTGACAGGAGTGTAATCTTGCTTCCTGCTGCCCACACTGTAGGCTCCTGGGGAAGAGTTTGTCATTTTTTTACCTTTTTGAACAACACATGGCAATAGGTTTCCTAGGTACTACAGCACTGCACATAACCCTGAAAATATATTTTCAACTTTTATTTCTGCAAAACTCCTTTTGCACTTCTGTTTGTTAATTGTTCGAAAATGTTTCTTTTGCCATTCCAGATCATTTTCATGTTCTTTCTCTGAAGTTTACTAAGCACCTGGACATGTACAACCCCGACATACCAGAATGGAGGGAAGACATAGGGCGAGTAGTAACACGACTTCTTGCAAAGGTGCTCTCTCAAATTGCTCATGAAATGTTCCCTCCCAGTCATAAAGCTTGAAGGTTAAGTTAGTGCCTTCTCATTTAGAAAAATGTAGGCAGTGCAAAACGGTAAAATGAACCCCACGAGCCACATTTCCAACAAGTTTGAGCCTAGTGTCACTTTTACGTGCTGTCTGTGTATGATGATGCTGTAGTACAGAAAATTTACTTCTGACACAGCCTAATTGGTAATTAATGCTAAGTATTGGTCTCTGGGATCTGGCAAGGCCRTAGTGGCAAATAGTGCTGACTCCAAAACAGGAAAAGTAGCTTAAATGTGATAAACCTAAGGGTACTGTCCAATTTGGTCTCRCTATRAAATAAAAATWAAATAAAAAAGTAGAAGAGAGCAAAAAGAGCATACAATGTCATGCATAGAACTTCGAAAACTGCATAAGATGCCTGAGCGTGTTTTTGCCGCAGCTGATCTTTTAGATGACGTTTGCCAATGAAATCTGGATCGGGAACAGATGTATCCCATGGATGAAGTATAAGTACAAAGTCATGCGGCAGTTTGAGGCATAAGTAAGGGGCACTCCATGAAAAGAGAGCGTTCCCGAGCTGTGTTCCTCAGGTGCACACGCTGCCAGGAATGCAGAGTGTGCGAGCTGACTTCTCTCCAGGAGGAGATCTCCAAGTTGTGGGCTGGCAAAATGTTCTGGAAATGGCTTTCGTGGGAAGAAAGGTTCAGCCTTATGGTGCAGCGTTGCCAGTGGAGTCCTGGGACGTTTTCTGGGATTGCAGTAGTGCACARGGGAATTCAGGATCTGGAGTTTTTACTTCATACCATTTCCTGCCTTTTTTCAGTTCACATGTCAAATCAAAATAAATTCCCACTTTTATCAGCTTAAACCCATTCCATAACCAGGGTCGGTCAGACAAATAGTTAGATCCCTTATAAAATTGCCTGTGCATTTTAATAACTGCTAAATCATCTGCAGAACTATACAAACAATTTAATGTAATTTCTGAGAAATTCCCAAGGTGTTGTCATTAGAATTTTGTCACTGTCTTTGGTAATGTAGAGCGGAATAYGGGAATAAAAATTAAAATTGCTAAAGCTTGTTTGAAAAGAATGCATTTGGCTTTCAGTAGGGGTGAGTGGAGTGCAGGTTTTCATAAAAACAGTTTCAGAATTGAGTCTAGATGGTTTAAATAGCTGTGTGGAAGACTTCTCTCTGCTAATTAAACACACATGAAAAAGTAGTCTCCCTAAGCTAAAGTTAAGTATAATGAATATGCCCTTTTAAGTCTACTAAGCATGTGAATGATCCACAAAGGATTCTGAGCCACTTAGGATTTTTTTTTTTTAAGTCACTGTAAAAATATGCAACCATTAGAGTTTTGCTGAAACGGCATACCACTTAGTTTTGCCTTTTTTCCATGATGCCACTAGAATTATTGAATGTGACATCAGCGATAACACTCCAAATCTGCAGAGAGCCACTTATATGTTAGTTAGTTAATATTTGACTTTATTCATAATTTAGCTTTATGTATAATCCACTCTAAAAATTAAGAATCTGAATACCAAAGACTTAAAGACCTGTGTGGAATCACTTATGTATTTTATATAATATGAGAAGAGAAAAATTAAAGCACGCTGTCTGGTGATTTACCTCATACATTTGTCTGCACAGGAAACTAATATACCTGAAGAAACGCTTGTGACAGTTGTGAAACCCGGTCTGCCCACAACTGCTGACTTGCATGTGCTACTACCAGCAAACCAGCCAAAGAGGAAGATGAGTGTAACTAGTGATAAGGTAATCAGAGATATGTATGTCTAATTAGGACAATCCTACTCGGAAACCAACAGCTGTGCTATCATTGCTTTTGTTGGAGTTAAGAGGTGCTCCCTAATGACATGAAGATTTCATTCCCATCTGGAGAGATATGTAAATGGTAGGAACAGTTAGGGCTGTTGTGTTTGACCTTCTGATGYAGGGGTAGATCCTACCACAGGAGAAGGAGATGAGCAGTTACCTATTGTATCATCCCACTGTATGCCAGCCTGTGGCAGACTGAGGGTGGCTCCCGTTGATGCCTTTGCAGATAGATGGACAGTGCTTTGCAGCAGCACGTGTCCTTCTCCCCAGCATCAGCTTGTGCTTGTTGTTATCAGGGTGTGTCTCAAGAATAATACCCACCCTTCTGAACAGAAACCACAGTGATGGCCTGCCCGTCTGTGAAGATACACCAAAGCAAAAAGTGCGTTTTGGACATTGGTGTTTCTGAAGAGGGAAACACCGTCTATTCMCTGTCCTTGGAAGCAAATTAGATTTCAGATACAATTGAAATAGAATCTATAGGTCAGCCCATAAAAGTTGACCTGTTTTGTAATGAGCATCCAGCAGGTAGATCCTGCCTTTTAAGATCATATATCCTTTTCAGTTAACAGGAAACCAATGCAGTGATCACAGCAATGAAAATCAGACATAAGGTTCTTCCTCCTTTTTCCAAACCTCCTCTTTAATAAAAGACTGCAGACCAAGAGAAAATCATGTGACTGGCCCTTGCTTCTGATTTGAAATTTGTGATACTTGTCCTTGTGCTGTCATAGAGGAGCACATCTCAGCTCTGTACAATTCAAATCTTACAAGTTACAGAGAATAACAGTATAAGGTATCATTAATCTTAAAAGGCATTTTAGCACTTTTTWAAATGAGGTCACAACATCTGAAGAGCTGAAAAAGTAGGTAAAAAGAGCCTTTTAGATTACCTTGATACTTGTAGATTGTTCATAGAATTGATGCAGTACACTTGAGAAGGTCCAAAGGAATATTTTGGTGTTGTTCACGTAAATGAATGGGTGTTTTATTGCAAAACACACTGAGAATGGTGTGAATGCACAGAATTTTCTTCTCCACTGCAGCCCCAAAACCTTACTGCTTTCCCCCTCTAATCACAGCCAGAATTTCTGGGAGTCTACAATCATAATCATATTGTAGTTGATTTTAATAATAATTGTTGTAGTAGGAAGCCTATCATATGTGTGCATTACCACTTGAAAATTCTTTGAATMTTCCAACTTGGTTAAGAAGCGAGGTGCAACTTTCAAAGGAAACTGTTTCCCTTTATTCCATGTGCATATGGTATGAATACCTTTAATAATAATAATAAACAGATGATGATAGACCTTTGGGTTCTGCTAACTTTTTATTTTAGTGCAAAATGTTATATGTGCTGTACTTYAAGACAGCTTGAAGTAGATCATCAATATTCATGTTTTTTTCTTTTTTTCTTTTTTCTTTTTTCTTCATTTTTTAATGTAGAAAATACTCTGATAGTTATTTTAAAGAATAAAGGGTAGTAATCACGTGTTGCAAAAAAATTGAGATTACTTGTGTTAAGGGTGGCTATGGAGAAGAGTCAATAYCTTAAGAGAGCAGAATTTCTGTAATAAATAGTAGTCCTTTGAGACCTGACCTTGCCCAGGGTTTCTGGAGCTATAGAAGCCCTGGAAGGTGGAAGTGATTGTAATCRGGGCAACAGCTGTACGTTTCTGAACCTGTTAGGTTGGACCACATCATGGCAGTGGTCCATAGATAGTACATTCAGAAAACAGGAGCATCTGAAGGAGCAAAGGAGGCAAATATAGTGGCTTATGCTATATAAAGATAAAGGCAAGTATCCTGGTATCAATCCCAACCATTCGATTGTTTTAAAGAGTGCAGGTTGTAGAGTCAGGTTTCTGAACAAGCTTCCCAAATTTCTGTTTTTCTATTATTGCTAAGGGATATCACTTTAATTGTTGTATTTTTTTTTAATTTGAATTGAATGGCACAAGTTTTGATAAAATACATGTTATATCAGAATCCAGTGTGACTCAAGTAATACCCTTAGACTATATCCTGTGTAAACTTATACACATTAATTGGTTAAGTCAGCTGAAGAGGACTCATTGCAGCACTAAAGATGAATGTACCAAGACAAGCTTGAAGGCCCTTGGCACTTCTCACTCCTTGGGTTTCATTGCACGGATGCTATTTATTGTGCTGCTAGTGACAGCTCTCATGTCCGTGTTCTGATATTATTGTACAGACTCTCCCTTAACTAAGAAGGTTTTCTGCACATTAGACTGAGTTGCCCCTAAAATCTTTACCTTAGACTTAATAATGAAATGTCTTCCCTTAAAGAGAATCTACTTTTTCTAGGAAGAAAAACTTTAAGTTTTAGAATACTATGTGATTTCAGAAGGTCCRTTAAAGACAATAATTCCTAGTACAGGCAGGGAGCACCTGATTGGGAGGGGAGTTTCTAGTGACATTCTGCATCAATTTATATGACCTGAGGCTATCTGGTATAAAAATCCATACTAACAAAACTTGCTGGCAGTATAAAGATTGTTAATAAGCCGAAAGTACAGTAGCAAAGAGGAGCCCTTTGCATAATTCTGTAATTTGTTTCCATTTGGACCAAAGCCCACTTTCTTTCCAAAATAATGCATACAGGAATAAAGGCTGAGTGTTCTCACCTGATTTTGACAGCATAGCAATTTCAGAATTATTTTGTTCCGATCATTGACTACAGAGGAAGACTTGGTCTCTTAATTTAAACACTTTCATTACATGTCTAATATCAGGTGGGATGAATCTATTTGAAAGAGCAAATTAGAGTGCATTAAAGCTGTACAAAAACAGTGGCTCTGAAGAAGATTTAGGGATCTATCTAGACAAGCTACTAAATGAAACTTCCAATGAGTTGCTTTGGCAGAATGAGCAAGTAAGATCCCTGGATATACAAGTTTGAATTATGAAGGGTGGGGTTTTTTTGTTGTTGATGCTGTTTTTATTTTTATTTTTTTAATGTCTGTTGTTGMTGTTGTTTTTTACATTCTGATACCACAGTACAAGAGCCAGGTGGTCACATTCTCAAACCTTAGCACTGGAAAATGTATAGGGAAAAAAAAAAAAAGGAAAAAAAAAGCCTAACTAACTAAAGTGCTAGAATAAATACCTTAATTTAGAGACTCTAGGGAGCTCACAATACAGAGTTTTTTAAAAGTTGGAGAGGTAAAATCAGTGTCCTCAGTAAATACCTCATGGCATAGAAATCCCAATGAATATGGAAATATTCATCAATCTTMTAGTGAAATACACAAGTCAGAACACTTGGCTGAATTCACAGTTAGAAATGAGAAATTAGATTCAAATCTTTGACCTTTGGAAGTGTAACTCAGAAAAGTCTGGGTGARAACACGGAGGTAGATAGAAAAACAGCGAGAAAGCTTTCCTGAAACAAAAGCCAAAGCAAATGTTGGATTCCTCAAATACCTGTCAGGAAAATATGATGTATCCAAAGACAAGTTGGATCCAGAGGATGTATCCAAAGATAAGTTATGGGGCTCACGTTTAGCCTATAGTAGTGGTCCCTCTTGCATTGTGTCCTTTGGAAGAGTGAACACGCTTGGACAGAGGCTGAATAATTCTATTTCAGCAGTGCCGGTATCACATTAAAGTCTGCTAATCAGTATAGGTGTGATATGTATTCTCTTTTCAGATTTTGGACAAAAAGATAAGTACGTAAGAACTATCTGGAGTCATTTTCTTGTAAAATAAGTGAGGATACGCTTATATCACCTTTATGTTGAATAATTACCTCACAAAAATGTAATAAAGTCAGTGCAAAAGTTAGATATCCCTCCATATGAGTGAGCATGTTCGAATTTGAACTTTGTGAAATCTCTGTCCATAATGTGAGGGAGGCTGCAGGGATTTCTGTCTATTATCCTGCAAAGGCTTGTCAAAAATGAGTACCGTAATTGATAATATCATAAAAGGAGTTGCTCTTGAAGGTTTCATGGATATAAAGTATATTTCTAATTTGGCATCCTGTGGGAAGTCGTATCCTGAATTATAAGGCATGGACTATAAAACTGGCTTTGATCTTTCAGAGAATTACCCAAGTTGAAGGTGCAAGGAAGTGAAAGGGAAACTTCAGAGAATTTGTCATCTGAGCTTAGGATGTGATAGTATATTTAATGGTTCTGCCYCTAAGAATGTGAGAGCCTATATTTTAGTATGCTCTGTCCACTGGATGAAAAATAGGAGGAATCCYTTTTTTTCCACATGGATGGAACTATGTCTTTGTAGAGAATACTGTCAAGAATTGGTTATAAACGGAATCCATCCCAATGTAGCTAAGAAAGTGAGTTAAATTATGACATACAGTTCACTRTGAAACTGTTACTTTTCATAATAAGAAAGCTAAAGTGACATTGCAACTTGTCTRCTGATGTTGTTAGAAGAATAGATAAAGTTTTCAATATGGAATATGCATTGTGTGAGTTATGACTGAGGTAAAATGAATARTGCATGTAAATGAGATAAAGTCTGGCACATAATGGGTAAGTGTAAAGGGTCTGGTAAGCAGAAATAAAGATTTGGCTAAAAAGATTTGACATTTTCAGCATTTACAATTTGCAGAGTTTTGCATGATTTTTAATGCAGGATTTCTTTGGGATTTCAAGTCATTGCTGACAGATGTTTTCTGACGTGTGTGTTTCTCACTACATAATGAACAAGAGGTTTTCCTTTATAAACTGTTGTGTAGAGCCAAGTGAAAGGTGTGTGACCTTCTCTCTTGTCTTTTCAGAGGATAGCAGCTATAAAGCAGGCCTTGAACGCGCACAACATCAGTTTCTTTCTGCGGGGAGGACACTGGGTCTTGGTGACTTTAGCTGACTCTGATTCAGGTAAATTATATAAACAAATATCCCAACAAATTAACCTGGGAATGGCTGTTAGAGAGAAAATCTACATAGTTCGATATATCTTTTTGTATATATACACACACATACACAAACATATATGCCTACGTATTCACGTCACCATTAAAGTAATCTTTCTCATATTTTCATTTCTGGACACCTTGTGGTTTGTATCAGGAGCTTCCTCCTGCTATTTCACTCTTAGTCTTTTCTGTGTAGCCATGACATTAATAAATGGTTATAYTCAACAAAACACTGCCATGAAGGAAGAGCCAACCTGGCCTCAGGAAGAGCCACCTGGTGAGCTTAGAGGCAACTTGGCTGCATTAGCTGCCAGGAAAGCAAAGCTTCCTCACTCTGTCTGTCATTAACTCTGCTAATGAAGCTCCSTGCATCTGGGACGTGGCCTTGTATGTCTGCATGATACCAAGGTGTGTCCCGTAGACAGATCAACTGATCTGAAGCTTGCTGCAGGGTGTGCACACAGCGCTGCACTGCGTTGCCAACCCGGCCTGAGATACATGAGCTACCTTCTCCTTTTTAAAACAGCTGGAAGCAGGGCTTGCTGGCATGCATTTTCTGCACCTCTGCAGAAAGTTCAGTGTAATTAGAAACTGATTGAAGAGAGTGTGTGTTCATGCGTGTGTGTGTATTTTGAACAGAGATATATTAAAGCGGTGCTTTAACCAGAAGGTTCAGCTGTAAGTAGAATKTTCTGTAAGACTGTCCTATCATCTTTGTATATCATCTCCCATAATATATTCTTGTCTGTTACTCAAGTGTACTGGGACATTTAGCTGAGCAAAATCCACTTGTGTAAATGATGGATGATTTAAATGATATTTTATCTGTCAGCTCCTTGGAAAGATGTCTTTTTGTTTGCCATCTTTAATGTAGTCTCATGCTACAGTTTTGCTGCAGCATCTAGTCTGGTCAGTGTAGAAATGATTCACTTAAAAAGAGAACATTCATTAGCCTGTATGAAAAGCTACAATTAAAATAACCGCGTGTTCATTCCAGCCTTCCCCATTCATTGTTCAGAGCTGTAGTTTCTCCATCTGTGAWATTAATTCAGCCCTGCTTTTGCATTGTGAATCGTTGGGATATGTGATCATTTCCTTTGATAACTTGAGATTCCTAGAAAAAAAMCAATACTCTGTGTGCAAATAATTCAATCTTTGTGAGTTCTATCTGAAATTGGTCCCCTCTCCTTCAGTAACAAGTCACCAGTTAATTCTRTGTTGTTGCCTGTTTGAAGCGCCTAGAGATGGAATGAGAGATTATGCAAATAATGAATGTTTTCAACTTTGCAGTTCAGAAGAAAGCTCGAGAATATGACTGATGTGAAGAAGGATGTGCTGAACTTTCTTTCGTTTTTTTTTTTTTTTATTTCAGACTCTCAAAGGCTTGGAGGAGGCAGTGGCTACTGGGCCATTGTGGTTCTCTTTGTTATCTGTCTAGTCATAGTCGGGGCTTTCATCCTCTACAAATTTAAAAGGCAAGTAATCCTTAATCAACAATGTATTTTAAGAATTTGATTTAGCCACACATCAGTGAGACTCAATTTGCTATTTGGAAAGGCGGTTTTCTGGAGGGATTGTAAAAAGCTTACTACTTTGAAAGCTGTATTTTTCTGACCTTTACGAGCATCAAGGTACTATCCTGATGCTTGATTTCACTTGCTGCGTTCCAAGATARAATAGCATCAACATGGGAACTATGGAGAGTTTGCTCAGCTTGTCTAAATAATATCATCAAGAAAGAGTGCTGAGCTAAGGTATTATTACTGATTAGTTCGTACATCATTAGTCTTAGCAGTTATGAATAAACTAAAGACTTCAGCATAATGAGSAGCAGATCTGCAATGCTGATTTAAAAGAAAAGTTTTGTTGAAACCTTTAATTGTGGGGAGTTTCTCTTTGCATATATTGAATTCTAATTACTGGGACAGTGGCACTCTGGTTAAGGTARCTCACAACTGATGGAAATAGATCAGTGTTAAATTGACAGTAGGTTTTTTTGGGGGTGAAAAAWGTATTCTGGAGAGGACTTTTATATAAGATAGAGGCTCAAAATGGGCCATAGGTATCATGTTAGCCTTTAACAATCCTGATACATCTTTCATCTGCGCTTGATAATAGTCATTGCTTCTGGGATGGTGTGCAATTTGTGGAAGTTTTTTCTTGTTCATGTGTTTGTTTTATCATTGGCTGTGCTCCTGGCAAGCTTTAGGTTTGATCATATGGGCAAAATCCTTTGTTACCACCAAATCCTGATGTATTCACTCAGTGAGCACTCCTATTGATTTGTTTCGTCATTCCAAAATWGATTTTTATTCAAAATAAACAGAAGTTTACCAAGATGGTTGTGACACGAGCTTGTGGTAATAGCAAGTGGAGGGAGCTTTTAAGCACGAGATTGTTTTGCTRTGAATTGAAGTCAGCAGAGAAAAATGCTCTCTGCCAGGATCGCTTCATTTTCTCACTGCAGGAGCTAAGTCTCAGAGCTCGTGCTGACTGATTACTCTCAAGGACAAAGCAAAGAATTCTGTGTCAGACTCCCTCTGCAACTGAATAAAAATCCATTTTGCTATTTTGGGTGCCTGCAGCAAGAAAATAATAAAAAAAAAAACATAAAAGTGTTTGATGCGATGTAATTTTATTACTTCAGTAGCAATACACGGAGGATTTGCTGTTTGTAGTGCTAGATCATAAAACTTGCTTGTGATGTCTTTGGAAGGCTGTATGATTTATGCCTTTTTATTAGCTCTTAAATGAGGACAATTAAATAACATACACAATTACTACCTGGCAAAAAAAAGTGTAAAATATTTAAGAAAGAAGAAAAAATATTTGGAGTCCTTTCCAAAATGCCCACTGAACCCTTTTATGTATGAATATCACATTTGTTAAAGATAAAATTCTGGTTCCTTTTGCAAACTGTGAGCCATAATGCCTCACATGCTTCCATATATAATTCATGAAAATTGTTTGCACTAATGAATGACCATATAGTAGTATCTGGCTTTAGTCTGTATCTCATCTGTTTTTGAGATACATGGCAGAGTTACGTGTTAAGATTTTATGAGATGACAATTTTTTTTTGCTTGCATCCTTTTCTATGCAATATTATCTTCAAAAAATACTTAGCACTAATCCCAGTTTTCCCCAGGTGCTCCCTGYGAACTGTTCTCCCACTCAAACTCACTAATCAGATAAAAAGCTAAAACAAAACACCTTGTCTGTGTTTGTAAGGACTGATAATAAATCGTTGGATCCCCCTGGAGCAGTTACTTACAAGTATAATCCCTTTGAAGAGGGTACAGTGAGTGTATATAAGTCTGCAGTCTGGTCTATAGGGACTGAATCTGGGAAGCAGAAGTGTCCTTTGTCAGATACAAACCAATCTGTAACACACAAAGAAGGCTCAGCAATCTTRTGTGCCTGTATATTAATAATTAATTTGTTGAAAGAATGCTATATGCGATAAAAATTTTAGGAGATAATTTCAGCAGAATGGCCATGTGTAAATTCAGGCACCACATGTGAGCGTAAGAATGAATTATTTTCATATAGAAATTAGGGAGATGTATATAACATGTTGAAGTTTTAATACTGTCCATAATTTTTATGTGCCTTTCAAAAAGTTGAGGAGACAGAAGACATTTGCTTGTGCTTCCCTTTTTCCCTGATGCAAACTGATAGTCAGATATTCAGATAGTCAGAAAGGTTAAAATTCCTTTCTTTTTGTTATGCCCTAGATCAGAGAAAAGTTTGTTAATCCCAGTTTTATCATTATGCTGATTGGGGCTACAAGACTTCCAGTTGGCACTGGCAAGATGGGTTGTCTGCAGAGGGCTTTGTGAACGTGCCTTGAATTATCATCTCTCTTTCTCTGCCAACCATCACTTATTTTCAGTTAGATACCTGAAAATATGAAAGTTGAAAATAACTGGCCTGCAGATAAGGCTTAAAAATAGGGATTGGCTTGACTGAGAGGCTAGAATTTCATATGTGCAAACATTCATGCATTTGCCAAGACAGGAATTATTCAGGATTTAGGATAAAATGTATGAAGAAATAGTTCAAAGTCCCATTTCCTAATTGTGAATTTTGGTGTAGTCATTAGTACAACCATCACAGAGAATGGAAAAATCTGATGATTGCCGAGTGCTGAGGCCCCTTTTGCTCAGGTATTACATATATGTGAGTATATGTATCTGCATGTGTGTATATATATATGCGCACACACACACACACACACACACGTATATGCATACACCTACTGCACTCCCTACCCTGGTTAGGTCTGAAAGTGAGATTTGTTTTTGTCATAAGAAATTTAGGCTTAATTTATGTTAACTTTTGTCCATCAGTATTGCAAGATTGCATTAAGGCATCGGGGCTTCATCTGTCACCTTTTCTACAAGTCTTTTGGAGCTGTCAGAACAGCTATGATGCAGCTGTTTGGTCTATTTTTTAAAAACTTCAATACCAGATTTTAAAAATGGTGTCCTGTGCAAGAAGTAAAGGTCATGAAAYTAGTTTGGTGGAGGATTAGATCTAAAAAGAGCAGTCCTGCACAGGGATGCGTCTTTTACAGCCAGACATAAGCCTTGTACACCAGAACTGGAGCATAATCTAATCGGGTGGCAGGGTGGTGCTAAGATGTAGAGACAGAAGCAGTCAGAGGGTGTGGGATTTGGGCTGATTAGCGTGTGACTAACAAAAAAAATTATATTGTCTCCTTGCTGTGAAAGAAATGCACATTAAAATGGAAAGATTAAAATTGCATAATTTACCGCAGTTCTAATTAAACTAAAATTGCAGGGTCAGGTTGCATAATCAGAGCTGTCATGACTGTCTAGTTAGTCATTAGATGACTGTGAACATTATTACATTGTTTCAGATGGACCATAATCTAAAATACTTAATGACTAGGAAGACTGTTGCCTTCTGTTGTTATCTACAGTGAAATTGCAAGCGTTTATCATTTTGTTCTATCCTCCACTGCGCACACTGCACATATACCCCCACTTCTTCATCTAAAGTCCAACTTTACATGTTGCCACGTTGCCTTCTGAGTTCTTCTCATGAATGTGTGCTTGAAAAACTGGGGTTCTAGAACCTGTGGAGCCTGGGACTTTGTCTAAAGCAGGATGCTTTGGACAAAAAAGCCAAAACAAGAAAGGTCTGAGAAATGCAGAGTTTTGAGCCTTTGTAGCCATATTAATCTAGTCGGATAAGAGGTGTTTTTACCCTGTAAACTTTTGGTTTTTAAAGATCAATTTTAGTCCTACACTAGCTTCACTAACAGTGAGCTAAGACAATTTTATGTTATATGGCAGCTAGGGGTAACAAGGGGTGATATCCCAGTTGCCAAATCTCACTGTGGCTCTGAAGGAAGAGATTGTGCAGATAAGAGGAAGTGGACATCAGGCAAGCCAAGAACAGTTTTCCTTTTCTTTGCTCTTACTTTCTGAGTAAATGAATCAAGGTTCGTCCATCATGCTAATAATACGTTACTGCACTCATTAGTATGGTTCAGTTGTTTCATAGTAAAATGGACTAGAGCTGCTTCCTTTGAGCAGAGCAATGTAAAACAGTTGGAAAATATTTTTGAGAAAATCATCCCATCTTTTAATACAGAACTGCATATATTTTTTCTAGACTATAGCATCTTTACTAAATTTGATTCAATAAAAGAACTTCCTTTCCGTTCGAAACAGCATTTGTAGTTGTTGTGGGTTTCAAATTGCCATCTGAAAGAGATTTCTTCCTCTTTTGAGAGAAAACCTCCACATGTGAGGGCCTGGGCATTCATACGGAGAAGACGAATAACTCTGTCTCCTGTAAGCAAAGTGGAGGAAAKGAGAATTATATTTTAGGCACGTCAAAGCTGATATATATTCATTATGCTACTAACAGGAGATATAAAATCATCCTTTCCTTATTCTTTTTCTTCTAAACAACAGCAGGATTTTAAGATTAGCCAAACTAGAGCAGACTGTTGTTTTTGATGCTTTTGTATTTTACCCAGCAATGCATGAAAATCTTTATATTTTAATTTGCCTGCAGACTACTGCTCGTGTCCTTAAAGTAGTATACATTGCTTTCAGAATCTCCACGGATCTCCTTCAACCAAATTCATACAATTTTGCATGTACTTTTTTTTTTTTCCCCTGGTACTATCAAGTGCCACTTCTGGTAAATGAGCCCCCTCCTGGGTCACTTCCACAATCTGGAGCAGAACTGTGTTATCTTTCTGCCTCATTGACTTACCATCTCATTCTCAGCCTCTGAAGAAAGCCTATCTTTTTTTCCCCACCTTGCTTTATACTAGTTTTATGTTCCGTGAGAGCAAGTTTAGTCCCAATCCATGCCATTTAGTTATAAAAAAAAACAGGCACTAATTTAATGATCCGTAATATTTCATAAAAACCTCCTCTCAAATCAAAGTAATAGCGTGTAGAAAAAAAAATTCTAAAATGCAAGAGGCAAGTAAATCACAAGTGCCTTAAAGCACAAAGAAGTCATTCATCTGAACATTAATCCAAACACCACAATAAAATACTCTATTTAATGGATTATTATTGTTGTTGGTTTTYTTAAGTTCCAGCAGTATACTATGTTCTTCCATATTCTTTTCCATGTGAATATGCTCCTATTTATTATACTAAAGAAAACCTTAATCAAACCTCTGGAAAATGAATGAAGCTACATAAAGGGCAATGAATTTTGGCTCCACAAGGCTGGAACAGAAAAACRAATAAATGAGAAAGCTTAAATGGGTAGGAATGACTATCTCATCCCCCTCCTGCTGTTTAAAGGCAGACAGTTTCTGGTATGATCTGATTAGAGTTTGTAAATATGAAGGGGGAAAAAATGCTTCTGGAAAGGTGCAGGACCTGGAGAGCTGTCAGGAGTCCATGTGTGACATTCATTAGGAGTTCAGTGCAGACTTAAGTCTCCTGTCCATATATTTGTGATACTCAAAGCAGGCATCACTATTTTTCTGCCTCATGATTGAAATAAAATTCTGCAGGGAAAACCAAAGGAGCTAAAACTGAGCATGGAGYGCTCAGCAGAGGCAGTTGTCTCCAGTGATGGATGCAAAGCATTTTGCAGCTCAAGAGTAAACCCCGAAAGAAACTGTGCTGTGTAATGCTTTTCTCTGTCCTTACAAATATGCTTTCAGTTTACATATTGCTGATATAAAATTCCTGAGTCAAGTTCCATGTCTTCTCATGCCATGTTTGCACAGTAGTCTTTTATGTAGGCCCAAGGATTTCAGCTTTTCCTACTGGAACAGTTATATTGTCCTCCGTATAAATSGTTTCCTTAAAAAGAGCAAAGCACATGGGGTACACAGGGTTTTTTTCAGTATAATTAGAGGTAAAAACTTCCTTCCTACATGTTAGAGCAGTGTAGAGCAACTGGAAAATTGCCARAGTGAGGTCCATCGATAGTAAAGATCCAGTATCCACATCCCATTTCATCCCACAGTGTTGGATGCCCCTTATAAACAGGACATCTGGCACATGTTAAAAATGCCCCTTGAAAACACTTGGACAGTCATTTTTTTGAGTCTGGGGTTGTTTTTTTTTTTCATGTAAAACGGAGTCAATGTGAAATACATAGAGATCTGTTTGATATATAAAAGGTCAAATGCCTGTGATGCCTTCTGAAGATCTGTAATATTGCAGTTCTTCCAAAAGCAAAGACAAATATTGAGCAGTCAGTGAGTACCTCAATTTTTACCTTCCAGAAACTGCCCTCCTGCTCTTAGCAGGATTGGGCTCAKGACTGCTGGGTGAGTGAGGACCAACAGTGTTGATCTTTCTGCTTTCACATAAAGTGCCCTAAAGAACAATACATTTAATGGTTGCTTGTGAATTCCTGAGATTTCTTCCTACTACGGGTGTCCCTAGAATATTTAATAGTGTATTTTGTGATCATGGTGATCACTAAACTAGTAAGTCACCCTAGAGACATGAGTTTGAAGCCTAATGATTTAAACCGAAGGACACATCTTGTGGCCTGGTTTCAGACGAGTCCTTCAGCAAGGAGAAAGTGCCAGCAGACAGCAGTTAAATTGGCAGGTCTCCTTAACCTTGACCTAACTCTGAAAGTATGATGTGTCACATCACATTAGAACTGTTTTGATAGTGTCACTGATGCTTCCAAAGTGTGTCAGGTTTGAGAAGATCCCTCAATTCTTTTAGTAGCATATGTGCAAATTCCATAGCTGTGGAAAAGTGACTAGGATGGTCTTCTGGGGTTTGCTTCCCTTAGACATTAGGGGATGAGGCACTAAAAGAGTGAGGGATTTGACAGGATTCATGTAGGCCTGATAGAGAGTGATATTGTTTTCCACACGACCAGTTTCATAAGCGGACACATTATAAACTGTTTGGAGTTTATTGGCCCTAGAGAAAAAACATCAAAGTTAATTATCTGATGTATTTGTTAATGAGCAATGTCCTTCCTCCTTGTTAATGTGGCAATTTTTTCCCTTAATGGGAAAAATCCCTTAATGGGAGCAGAGTGATACAGAGCTTGTTGGGGTTGGAAGAGCCCTTGGACCTGTCAAAGCAGCCATAACAGCACAGTCCTGTGCCATCRCACCCTCATTCCTTCATTGTCCTTTGCATTAAGTTAGTGCCTGTGGTTTGTTTACTAGTGAACACACTTAGGTAAAGATGAGTCGTAGTGTCAGKTTTTTTTTTTTTTATGCCTATAAATAATGGGATGAAATAGCAGATTTCTGCATATATAYGATTTTGTATATTGGTATGTATATGTATACCTATATATGAACATGTGTATGTGTACATACGTGTATGTGTATGTGTACAAAAAATGGTTATATATAGAATGCARTCCATCTCATGGATAGCTCAAGTGAAAGGGAGAGGATTGTTGTCTGTTTCTGTTGTCATGTTTCATTGCTTAGCAATTTATATTTATTGTAATCTCGTGATGCAATGAAAGGTGCCATTCAACATGCTTTAGCGTTCAAACTTCTCATCTCAAACTAAAATGTTACCACTTGGTAGAGAACCTTTTTTTCTGAAATAATGTTTAAACATGGGTCATCTCAAAAAAGCCTAGASAAAAAGAGCAACTCATGTCTTTAGCTTCTCTTTGTAGCTAAAGGAGCTCAGTAGACACKCTACAGTTCAACTCTGTTTTCCTTTTTTCCTTATTGTCTGTCCACTACAATGATCTGCCCATCTCAGAGTTGCACAGAAACTTTGACAGCCTTGATCAGCTGTCACACAGGTCAAGCTGTCAAGGCACTTTTGGCAGCATAGGAAATGGTGCTCTCAGCCTGCAACACCCTAATCAAAAGTGTCTGCAAAGGATGTCCTCGTGAGCCCGAACGGATTTCAGATGAGTGCAGCTGCAATAGAGGGTCTGGCTCTCTAGRAGTGCAAATCTTGTATTCTGTTGGAAATTGGAAATCCCTGTTTGAACTCCTTGCATATATGAAGTGTAACTTAACATAGTTAAGAACTCTTTATGAATAGCTATGCTACAGTTTCCTGGGCACTGGCTCCTGTAGAAAATCTAGTCTAATGCAGTTCCCAATGGCCTTAGAACAAGCTTTAGTCTGTCGTGTTTCATGCTGTCTGCTTTTCTCTATGAAACATGTCCTGCAGAGAACACACTCCTCTTCTTACCAGTTCCTGTCCACCTTTCCATTTCCTACCTCTTGTATCTGGGCCCTGGGTTCTTCACTGTCTTCTCCCTTTCCATTCTTTGTATCCTGGATTTCTCCTGCTTCTTCCTCCCAATGAAGAGAACAAGTGCCATTCTATGCTACTGCTCATCTCTGGTGGTCGTCTAGCTCTGCAGGGAGGTGCACTTAGTGGGYTGTGACACAGCGTAATGTGTGTTAAGGCACGTGGAGCCAGGCATGCCTGTGAGGCCTTTTTATTGTTTTACTTCTTAAAAATAGCTTTGCTGTATTTCTAGTAAAGTTTTATTGTTGTCAAATGTCAATCTTATTTGATAAATTAATTATTAGGTTAGTAACTCTGTTGTTATAATGCAGTAGCAGAAGAAAAAGAAGTTGATAAGTTTTAGTTGTGAATACAAAGTAAAGGGAGGATGTAATTGGCTCTCTTCTCTCATTCTGGTTTTACTTCATTCTGTTGAAGCTCTCCTCTAATTCCAAACTATGTTTGACAAGGAATTCCCTCACAGATTTTCTTCCCTGTCCAATTTAGGAAACTCCCAGGCAGAAATGTCTATGCCCAGATGCACAATGAAAAGGAGCAGGAGATGACAAGCCCTGTCAATCACAGTGAGGACACTCAGAACATCATCCAGGGTGAGGAGTTTATTGATGATGATCTGGATTCCCAAACGCTAGGTAACGCAAGAGGTAAATTCAATTTAAGTTTATAAATTGCTGACAGTGACTGATTTTTCAATGCTGTTGGTTTTCATCCTAGTTTCTTTTTTTTTTTTTTTTTNAAACGCTAGGTAACGCAAGAGGTAAATTCAATTTAAGTTTATAAATTGCTGACAGTGACTGATTTTTCAATGCTGTTGGTTTTCATCCTAGTTTCCTTTTTTTTTTTTTTTTCTTTCTCCTGCCCCGTTTTCTACTCAGATTCAGGAAGAAGGAAATACCACTAACAAAGGACTGTCTCGATTTTCTTCTTTTTCTTGTAATTCAGCCTAATGTATTGATGATATGACATACAGAAGTGATATACATGACATGATATGCCATGTAGAGCAGAAGATAGATATAATGTCGGGAGACTTACCAGGACAATTTAAGAGTGGAAGTACATTTGCTATAGAATAAAGTATAATTGCTAACATTTGAATTACGTCAAGAATACCTCGAATTTGTGGAAAATGAACTTTCGGTGGGGAGGAGTGGTTTGTAGGGTTGATATTACCATGGTTTCAGATGGATTGTATCCCTATTCAAATCCATTGTTTTATTCACCATAATATCCCAGTGGAATATAAAGTTTGCATAATTAGAAATATTAAATTTTACCTAGTATACAAAAGTATTTGCAAAGTATAATGAATCTCCCCTCTTTTAACTGGTGGTTTACCTGTTTTCATGGGGTGGTCATGAGCAACCTGTGAGGGAAACTTTCTGAGACTGTTTCTTATTGCAAATGATGTCTGTATCAGATGGAAGTGTGTAACAGGTCACCCGAATGCTATCTTTCCTGTAGCATAGAGTGGTGGTCTATAAAGTTCATTTCCTATAAAATATGTTCTTCAGACTGCTTTCAGGTCACAGTCTGAGAAGTGTGGCACAATGTAGAAGGTTCTGCAGTTCCATTTCCACAAATTTTGTGAGAAAGAGACACATTACTCAAAGTCTCTGGGATTTGTAACGGTAGCTATAAAGGTGTAACAGGCAACTACAATGTCTTCATGAGCCCCTTGGACAAGATGTGTTTTACTTAGAGCAGGGGTAGCCTCAAGTAGTGCAGAAATCTGTCACTGAAGAAATTTCTTTATCTTGTGCTTCTTCTTTTAACTGTCTCTTGCTGTAAATGTCCTTATTTTCATTTGCTGATCCATGTGTGTCCCTTCTGAGCCCTTGGAGATACTAGCTTTCAGTAAAAGTGAAGATTCCAGCCTCCAACTTCACTTCAAACTTTGTGTATATCTGTACTTGCTTTGACAAAGTTTGTGTGTGATTATTATCATGTTTTCATTAAGATTCT
Source organism: Eudromia elegans (assembly GCA_003342815.1). Taxonomy (NCBI): domain Eukaryota; kingdom Metazoa; phylum Chordata; class Aves; order Tinamiformes; family Tinamidae; genus Eudromia; species Eudromia elegans. The sequence continues at coordinate 6,332,171 of PTEX01000005.1, read as the reverse complement.
GCAAAGGGACCTTGATTGTACTCCTAATTGTGTTCGAGTTAATTCCCAAGACTCRCCTGTAGATACAAAGCCTATGTTGAAATTATTTGATTAAGTCACCTTTAGAGCAGAATACTGAATTCAGAAAAGGTTCAGGCAGAGATGCCTATTAAAGTGGAACCTTCAAAAGCCTCTAGAAATGTACAGAAGCATAACTTCTTTCATAGGCAGAAAATCCTCATGGCCARTTGATATGGAGCAGTTTGGAACTGTGGAATGAAGAAATGCCACCTTGAGTTGTAACACATTCAAAAATAGTCTCCTTATTTGTTTGCTGTTGGCTACATGGGCTTGATGCTGCACTYGTTACTGAGAGAAAACTTTTCTTGCCTCTGGATAAAACATTGTTAGGACGAAAGAGTGCAAGATCATGATGTGTGATGTGCAGCTGCAGAAGCAAATGCAGATCTCAAGGTGATCTGTGCTCCTGCCAGGTTATGGACACCAGAGCAGCACTCCCGGTGGAAMACGAAGAGTTCATTTCTGTGGGTCATGATCATCTGTATTCATCAGCTACTGTACCGCTTTTAGACAAAAGACTTTAATTGAGACATAAAATTAGACTTCTCTCTGCACTGTTTTGTTACTTGTAATAATTTCCACTAGCTCCAGTATCAGCTGGAGTCCAGTATCGACTGCTGAGAAAATACTCTTATGTGGCAGGAGTATGTATATATATATATATAAAAAATATGTATTTAGTATATAAGAAATATATGATAATCCCTGTTTTATATCRAGTTGTGTTTTACAACATTATTTACAGAAGGTTCTTATGCTAGGGAGATTCCTGCTAATTCTGATGAGCTCTTCCCCTCCCTACTAGGGAGATCGCTGTAACAGCCTCCACTCCATGCACAGCAGGGGTTTTCAGGCCTAGGTTTCTGCTTGTTCTTTCTCTTCTCATAACTTTTGAATTTCCACAGTACCGTATTTCCAGACTCACCCATCCACTTTTTTTGTTTTCTATATATTTTATGTTGCCTACTTTATCGCAACCCCCACGTTGGGACTCCTCAACACCATTACCTTGCAGTGACTCCTTCTGGGAGAAGTGGCAACTTGAACAGCTACAGAGTTCCCCTATTGCTGATGCCGGTCAGTGTCCAGTCCCAGGTCAGTGGCATGTTGAATGGAAGCCTCAGGTTCCATTCTCCTCCCTCACCTGCACCCCTCAAGACAACTACACCTTTGTAAGCCACAGAGAGACCCAACTTRTGCTGTCACAGGGATAGAAACCCTAGGACTTCACCACAAAGTCACCATCATGAGCAAAAGCTTTAAGCAAAAGTATGCTGTAGGTACACGGAGCTGTTGCACCAACCTTCACCTGATCTGTTCTTTGATAGAAACATTCTCTTTATGTGGTTGACTTGTCCCTGAACTAAAAGGGGGATTTATTGTGAAGCTCCCAAAATATACTAATAACAGCTTTTGTTTTTATATTTTCATAGGCAATCACTCAGGCGTGGTTTTGAGCATCAACTCCAGAGAGATGCACAGTTACCTGGTTAGCTGATATTTACAGCTGAACACAAAAACCGAAAGACACTTCTCTGTATCATTTTATTTTTCCCCGGTGATCTCACTAAAATTTCAAGTATGGCTGTAAATGCTGGTGGAGAGGAGGTTCCTTAACAGTCCTGTGGAAAAAAGCATCCATCATCAGTTACCGGGGAGAAGGATAACACCTTTTGTGGTCCTCTATGGCCTGGAAACTTGTTACAATCCAAACTCAAAGTAAGGTAGCAAAGTTGTAGCCCTAGGCACATTCAATGCCACATTCTTTCTTTTCTCTGTGTATGTTCTAGTTTCTTTGTGTTTATTTTTAGAAGGATTGACTGTAACTTTTTAATTATATTTTTAATTGTGGTAATCAGTGGAAGGCTGGGACTCCTCAGCTTGAGAAAATGCTTTGTAAACAAGTGACTGGACCAGAACAGATGGCTGGTTGAACTCTATGGTAGTTTTTCAGAAGTCTATAATTCAGAAATGGCTTTTACTGAGAGAAGTCRTAACAAGGAGACAAATGTTCTCCAAGTGAGTTCAAGCCCTTAACTTAAAAGTGTGTGAGACAATCTAATGAATTTAGGCATAGGCCCTTCTATGGATTAAAGGAATCAAAATGCTAGTTAGGATGCTCTAAAAACATGGGATAATGTTCTTGTAAGTGTAGCAAGTTCTGACAAACCATCCGCCCCGGTATCTCTCCCAAGTCCCACTCTCCYCGTGTGAAAGATAAGACACCAGCTTGATGCTTTTCCAGACCAGGTGCCTTCGCTTGCAGACAGTCGTTTTGGTTGCTTTCTTCTAACCAAGCACCTCTAGCACGGTCTGCTGCCAGCTCGGTTATCACAGAACCCCTGTCCTGACGGCCTGTCTCTTTTTAAATTTCCGAGACTGTAAATACTTCCTTTAAGTAGCTTTCTTTGTATGGTTATTTTTTTAAAACTTCCTATTCTTAGGGCGGGTATGTTGGAGTTCTCCTCCAAACAGGACAGTGTAGTGCACCGAAACTCCCTTGCTCCTTGGATTTCCCCTTGGTATTCCCTCTGTGTTTGTTTCTGCCCGGACAGGGTTGGGAAAACTCTAACCTGACCTTTCCGCTTGGGAATGTTGGAAATCCAGARGGTCTTGAGGAGGATGTACCGGGCTGTGGGACTGAGTATTTCCTTGCTCTCACCACAGGGTGTCACTCAGGCCCTACCAGGCACCGGCCCTGATTTCTGCAGGAAGGGCAGTGGGCATGTGAGTCAGTTCCGAGTTTCCCTATCCCAACCTCTGCATCCCTAGGGAATCGAAATCCAGTGAATCCACACCTTGGTGGCCATTTATGTGGGTTTTTTTTGTTTTTGTTTTTTTTTTTTTCTCTTCTAAGATAGATATATCTTCTCTAATTTGAGATTTTAGAAGTTAGTTGTCAAAGTTTAAGCTAATTAAACTGGTTTTTTTTGTTTTTTTTTTTTTTTTTTTTTTTGTAAAAAATGGACTGTGGTGTGATGAGCTTAACCATTTGGCATCTCATGTTATCACGACTGCCTCAGATTAGGACACTTTCATCAGAAACCTATAAAATCTCTTCACCTTTTGCCTTCAGTAGAGACTAAATGGCTCTTTGCTCAGTGAATGTTGTACTAGTGCTGGTAGGAAATTACTGCACCAGCTTTGTTAATACAACTTGCTAACTACATCCTTGTGAATAAACCAACACAAATAACCAATACTGATAAGACAGAACTATCTTAAAATTATCCTGTGCATTGGAGTCACTCTTCYATATAGCTGTGGATATCCTGGAACATATTTCCATCAAATGCAACAATCTTGGACRTGATAATTCAATGTAGTACTGTAGACTCACACAAACAACACAGGATCTATATGTAAAGCACAAGAAATTCTAGTGATGGCTCTAAGTGTATGGAACTWGGTGGAAAAGTTAAAGATTCTGACAAGTGCTGGTAAACTACTCAGGAAAAATAATTTTGAAAAGTCTGTCTACAATTTCTGCCTGTGTGGATCTGGGCYGCCAGGCAAGCACGAGTTACGGAGAAGCAGTGCTCTAGTGGAGTGCCGTATGCAGGCGCTGTGTAAATGTGTCTGAATCCGGGTCTCGTGAAGACAAATGCAAATGCTGATACGAAAYGCACTGGGGAACTCTCAGGACTGCGGTGTCAGAGGCCTGCCCTTCCTCCCAGCTCTGTACCTTTTTTCTTTTTTTTTTTTTTTATGGAAATGAACTATATCAGAGAGTAAAGTAGTGTTGCAAACAGCTTACTCTTTCATGAGAATTAAATATGAAGTGTGTTATTTATATAGGACAGTTAAGCAGTGGATTAGCCTGATGCATAGAGAAGGAATGGGATGGAAATTCTAGCTTGGGGTCTCCCACCCATTGATCATGTGGTTGGCTAAGGACTCTGTAGGAACAAAGTCACACATACGGATTTATGTTTTATCRACTGCCTTTATACATCTTAAACAGTGCAATTTGTGTCTCTGGTGAGAGGAATCCTTTGGAATATGGTGGAATATTTAACTGCTAGGTACTCTAATTAACACTTAGCACACACTTAGTGCCTATAACATATTTCTATGATAATTAATGCAATTCATGCAGTGCTCCTTTGAGGTTGGCTTGTCATATCTTAGAAACAGTGTTTTCTAAAGAGAAGTCACTATTGCTGTATCTATATTAATAATGTCAGCAAATAATAAAGGAAACCTTTGATTCCAYGGTAAGAATAACTTCAAAATGAATTATTTTAAAACTAAGAAAATGCTGTTCCCTTTTMATGTCACATAGTTTATCTGTAAATAATAATTCCCACTAGTGCTAAGTTTTGAATCTCTTGAACTACAYCTGTGGCATCTTTGTATTTTTAAGCAGTATATATACTTGCCATTCTTTACATATATCCAAACCCYTGGTGTATGTGTATACAGAAACAGAGAGTTGTTTATATGCCCTGTCCCTAGGCACATGTGCGTGCGGATACACAGGCAGTGCTTGGACACACTCAGTTAATGTGCTAATGAGAAAGGGTGGTTTGATGGCCAAGAAACAGACATGCAGGTGATCTGGATTCTGYCCCCAGCCTTCAGGCAAGTTATTTAACCCACATGGGCCTCCCTTTCCCCCCTGTAAGATGGGGCTGATAACTGCCCACCTCRTGGTGGTRGCRTGAGGCTAAGTTAATTCTGCAGAAWGATATGAGTACAAATTATTAATWATCTTGCTTTCTTTGTTCTACTTGTTATTATTGCTRTTATTAAAGGCAGGYYAGGGATCCAGCTGCAGTTATATGTGAATATAAAAAATGCATAATCCAAAAGGTACGTAACTGWTAAATCACATTTTTTCTCCTTAAAACTCTTATTGGGATGCAATGTTATGGGATGGCATTGCGACATTAGTTGTGATTTAGCTAATTTGTCTTAAGCATATCAGTTTTTCACAGCGTTTTGGAGTTAAAAAGTCTTGTAGTAATGGGTACAGTGACTAATCAACCACATTGACACCGGTTAGCACTGATACTGAACTGTACTCAAATTGTGAACAGGCAAACTTACACTGTGTTGGCCTCATTTATATCTTGTAGCTTAAACTGTTACATATTTGCAAATTTAAAAACACCCTTTGCGTTTCAGAACACTCCAAGAAATACTGATATGAGGCATGTAGTGTAACCACCAAKGTTTACAGCTAGTGTCTTTGGTTGCCCTCTTCACGTGAAAGAAAAGAAGAGATTCTTGCTCAAAATGCCTTCATTTTCATTCTAGCAGTGGAATGCTTCATCCAGACAAGCTCAGAAATGCTCAGAATACACACAAAAAATACTATATATAGTGTAAATTAATTTCTTAATARTAAAAAACAATATAAAGCAAAACATATCTTTGTGCTCTGCAAATGGGTGTTAGGTTATGGAGAAGCAGGAAGTTCCAGCTCGAGGCCAGATTTTGTTATGTCTCCATTTCACTTTCAATTTTTTTGTCTTATTTTGGGATAGTCTCATTGAATTATATCATTTTTGCTGAGTTTTCTGCTTTTAGTGACTGGTGTGAAATGGAGTAGGGTGTTTCTTCACATGAAATAGATGATTTGGTAAATTACTGTCCTGTAGACAGACAAATCGATGGTCTGCCTTTACCAGTTYATAGTACAGAGCAGATTTCATCCGACACCCCGATGACTGATAGCTGCCCTCTTAGGACCGGAKAGAAATTCCTTTAATGGGGATGCTCTCCTACTGCTTGATATCACTTAAATAGAGGTTAGCAGAATGGATCTGCTTTGGCTTCCATTCTTGTTAAATAATTGTGAATACCTGCTATCATGACACTGCTTTGATGATGAACCAGTGGGTCTGATTTGCTTTGAATCTTCAGCAATATTTAAAGTCYACTACGGTATGATTAAGTTAGTGGTAATTTCAGTCGTGGATTTCCCTATGATCACAACATTTTAAAATTATTTTTTTCAAAATATGAGAGGTTTAAGTGAAAATAAGCACACRTTATTCTCAGCATCTTTGCTTTTCAGCAGAAAGAAAATTGTAAGCATTTACTATTTTAAATAWGGATTTTTGAGATGCCAAGTTTTGTTGAATCTTCTAGTCCCTCAAWGGACAAGTTGCTTCCTGACCCATTTTCTCACTTCTCGTCATCTACAATCATCTTTGAGACTGGCATAGAGCCTGATCCTACTAGTCTGCAGAATTCCTTCTAAAAACTTCTGTTAGAATAGCATTTAAGTGCCTAGAAAAAACTGTAGCATCTACTCAGAGAGAAAAAGCCTATGCTTTCGTGTTCTTTATTTCCATTCAGTATTTTTAGCATTCTCAGTGYCATTTAAAGTATTTATTCCTGGCCTGGGTATGCTTTTTCATTTATTCTCAGACTAAAATCATTAAAATAACAAATGTTGAAAGAACTGAGACCCACATTAACTTTAGTACTTAAAAGCCTGGTCCTCTAGTCTCTGGGAAATGTCATTCAGTTTTTCAATCTCTCTTCATAAGTTAGTTCTTCTCCCTTCCCTGGTCAATCCATAGCATTTCCTCAAGYTGGCAGGAATATGGAATGGCTTTTGAATATCTATATGTGCTAGAACAGGCCATATCCAAACTTAAAACATGAGTGAATTAAGTTTTTGTGTTTCCTTTCTTTTAAAATCTTTTGTGTAGGGCAAGGGAACGGTTTCATTAGGGAAATTAAGATCTGTAATGTGCCTCTGTGGTACCTTCAGAATGGTGAGAAAACTACAGAAAGTATTTCTTACATAAATGCTATTTTTTTTCTCCCTGTAACTGATACACARAGTAACTTAATGTCATGCTGTTTAATATGCAAGATCTTAATTTCTCTAAGTCTTTAGTTCCTGCCTTTTCTGTTAAATGGAGTAACAAACTGTTCAAAATCTGAACTGTGAAGCCTGGTAGGGCTGAATGAAGGATTTGTCTCACATTAGGCTTGCCAGGACTACACGTTTCAGCCAGTTTATGTGCTGGTAACTTGACAATTTTCAAGAAGAGATTAACTAGGACATGAAATACAGAAAGACTTAGAAGTTTGTGTTCTGRAGTGCAGCAACACAGCCAGGCAGACAGTGCTAGACTCTGACTGTGCTGGGCAAAACAAATTCCTTATTGAGGAGCTCTTATACTTTGCATCCAAATATTCTTTCATATATATATATATATTTAAGCACAAACTCTTCATCTCATGTCCTTTCCCTCTTCTAAATTGATTTCCTTTTCAAGGATGACATTATTAACCTGAAAAAAAAAGTGGAAACTTGCTTTTACACAAGTAATTTTGTTTAAAATTAWTTTCTTACAACCCTTTAAAGCATGGCCTGCATTTGAACCTATACTGATTGCATTTGATTTTTGAGTTGCTGTAGAATTTGCATCTGTATAACAGTTTGTTGCAGTACAGTGCAGTGCAACACAAAGCCTTGCCAAGCAGCACTGATGCATACAGCAGTAAATGGCACTGCTTAAATAATATGGCTTTCTTGTGTTTATTCTTATCTGAGCAGTGATGATTTTAGTCACCAGCAAGTCTGGGAATTCCAAATAACTTTTTGAGCGTGTCTTGTATTTGTATTTTATTTGGTGCTAATTTCAGTCAGCTTTTGAGATTTATATCGAGCTCCTGTTAACACTATTTGCTCTTGCAGATTAAAATGCAAGAATTGGCTTTTCTGCTTAAAAAAGCAAAAGACATTAATTCACAACTTGTGTTTGTTTAGTTGAGAGTCTAGGAATTGAATCTTTTTGATACAGTGAAAGAGATGCTTTTTTAACAAAAAAATATTCATATAGGAAAACAGCATATTTTTTTAGACAGTCTGGTTATGGATTATCAATAGGAAGGTCTRTGCAGGAGGAGAAATGTACACCCCGAGCATGAGGCAACCTGCAAACTATACAGCTGGCCTAAGGAAGAACTTTGCTAATGTCCTTTTTAGGACCCACGTTCACAAAAGGGTATTTAAATAGTTAAGATTACAAATTATTAACACGTAGACAGGAGTACTAGTTTGGTTTGCTGCTTACCATCCACTGTCTGGCTGTGACCCTGGACTCTTCAGGGAAGTGACGTGCACTGCTCAGTGCCTGGAATTCCTTGTTGAGTAGTCGGTGGCCCTTCATAGAAAGGTTTGGCTGAAGTTCTTTTAATCCTTCATTTTTGATTTTTTTGGCTTTCTCTAAGTCTTCCTGGAACTCTTCGCTTTAGCCTTACTAGCACTTCTGTCTGATTTTCTCCGGAGAGCCACGTATTTCCAACCTGAAACCTGGAGGAGCGTTGTGCTCCATCTAGAAATGCTAAACCTGTAGCTAASAGTTTCCTCCCTCGTGTATTTGATTGACAGCCAGCTCTACCCAGGTGCTCCTTCTGCTTCATCTCACGTCATGGGGATGAGATTTCCGTGTTTGCAGGAGTCTGTGAGGGCACAGCAAGGACTGCCTTTCCTTGAGTCKTCTTCAAGCCAACAGGTCCAGGGTAGCAAGGCTGGACGGAGGCCAGACACTTGACCTACCTGTGCATTTCTGTGGGGGTTGCTGAGGACCAAGCTGGAACACAGGCTATAGATAAAATTGTTAGAACCTGAAACTGAGGAATGCCTGTGGTAGAGGGCTCATTGCTGAGGAGAGAGCCTGGTCCAGTGATCTCTCCCTTTTGGAGCAGTTTGAACAGGAGATTTGTGGGACAATTCTGTATTTGATCTTTCCTAGAGGTTGTCCTAAATGGTTGCCRTTCAAACTCCATAAAATACAGGGTTARCCGGAGTTGTTGAAGGAAGGTGRAGAGGGGAAGGCGAGATTACGGAGGTGTCTTTGCAAGGGTGGAACCTGTTTGAAGGGGTTTCTCTGTGGGAGATGCAGGATGAGGGAGGGAGAGGGGCAGACAAGACTAGAAACAGGGATGGAAGGAGAAGAGACACTGCTCTCAATGTCTATGGTCTTGCCATGAGTTTCTCAAGGTTCTGGGCAGTGGAATTTACTTAAATGTGCTACATTTTTAATGGCAAATAACCTTCATCTTGATGGTGGCAAAGAGGCCATTAAAGCCATGAGSCTCAGTTGCTGGAGCACCCGAACATGGCAGTGCTGCGTTACCTGCAGCTTCCACGTCCCCCTTGGGTGGGCTTGGTCCACAGCACCAGGGCACTTGTGGAGCTCCGGAAAGGTGCCGGAGTCGCGGCCCTCGAGGTACAGCTTGGATCTAGGAAGGCCAACTGCCCCCACAGCACCTTTGGAGGTGCCTCTAGGCCAGGTAGTCGTCTGCTGGTGCAGCTGCTAGTGGTTATTTTGCGGGGTCTGTGTCTTGGATTTGGGCTTTGCTGGAATTGTCCTGTAACTTTGCAGGTTTTGGAGAGGATGAATGGGTTTGCTGAGTAGCAGCAGTGTTCCTGAGCATTGATGCTACCTCCTGGAGTCTGATGAGCATGCGACTGGAATGTGCTGAATTTTAATTTTTGCAATAATTTTTGCAGTTCTTCCATTTCTCATGCACACCAAACATTGAGTGCAGTCCTTTTTTTTTTTTATTTTTCGCCATCTTGCTCCCACTCTTCGCAGTTGCTTTTCTCAGGTTTTACCCTGGCCTGCCAGCAAGCTGAGTTCACTCCTTTTTATCTTCTTTTATGTAACTGAGAAAAATGAAATTAAAACTGTAGAGGAAGAGCAGAGTAGTCGAGATAGAGAGCTTGGTCATCTGGCAGGGATGTTTGGAAAGCTTCCAGTGCTTGTGCTTTATCTTGTCACTTCTTTCTATAAATGTCAGCAGCTGCTCTGATCTCCCTTTCCATTACCCATAGTGTTCCATAGCCACACGCGTGTCTTGCCTATGGGATGTCAAAAGGGTCTAGATGATGGGGCTAGAGAATGCTGCAGATGCCTGTGTTGCAAGTGTGGTTTTCAAAGACATCRGCGATCACCACTCCGTGCCTAAATAAGTGTGTGGATAGTGTCATTGCTTGTATCTGTGAAGCTGGACTAGGAACATGAATGCAGCGTGGATTAAGTACTGGGAAAAGCTTTGGAGAGATCAGGAATGGAACAATTTTCTAAAAGAAAAGGATGAATGCCATTGGATTTACAGTACATTTCCRGTTATTTTAACACATGGGTGTCCAAAATCTTTCATTCCACACTCTCATAGAGAGATAAAGACTTTTCTGGCATTAGCYGTGTAAATAAAGAATTAAAAACTGGTAATTAGACCAAGCCAAAATCAGACTTTCACACTAGTTACAGCTCCAGCTCTTGGTAAGAGTATGAAAGCCAATAAAATAGGAACTAGACACAAGAACTTGTGAAGATTCCCAGAGCRTTTCTCACTACCCCACTGTTAATGTGGAACACTATTTATTTGTCATTCTAGGCCAAATTCCACCTTAATTTATGACCATGCAACTCCACTRTCCCATGCACTGTGAATCTGACATTAGGTGTGGGCTAAAATCAGTCTTTTTTCTCTACGTTTCTGTACTCACACAGCTARTTGGCTGATTTTGACCCGTAATTCTTCTTTGTATGGTTAGCACGACAGTGCTTCGTACAGATGTTAGAGAAGTGCAACCAAGACWGAGTTTCCTTTAATACAACTGCTTKTTTTCTGATCAGCAGATGCTTAACACTGTGTCTATGACTGCATTTCTGACAGGGGCCGTTGCAAACCACAGAAAGGCTCTCAGTGCTCAGCATATATACTGGAGCATGTACCTTTAACATACGTGAGCAGGCCGGCCTTCCCTTTGGCCTTTGCACATTTTAATACTTGTGAAAACAGAAATGGCCCTTTCCTCGTTTTGTTTCAAGAGACCTTGACTTTGTCCAGGCTTCTCTGTACACAGGATCAGGACTCAAGGGAGGAATTAAATGAATCCATAACTGGTGCATTGTCATAAATGGGGGAAAGTGTTATTTGTATATTATTTTTGTAAATATGTAACATTTAATGGCAGTTTTGTAGTGAYGTGCTGTTTTTGAGAAAAGAATCAAATATATGTTTGAATATGCTTAATGTAACGATTAACTGTGATTCAATTGCACAGCTAATAGCTTAAYCGAAAGTCTTGTGCAATATGTAGTGCACACACATAACCGAGTTATCTGTTAGTGACCCACAACCAAGGTTTTTGGCAACTCCTAACGATGCTGATGAACTGTGCAATGTAGTTTATCACAGTCTTTTTCAGCTTCCAAACATGTAGCAGGCAAACTACTGTATACGTACCTGTGTACTCCACTGCATCCAAAGGTATGCATTTGTCTCGAGAACCTGCACTCCAGGTTTTTCTTTAATAAAACTTGGTTCTAAACTATCTGTTGCTCTTTTTTGTTTGCTTGCCTTGGTTTTGGTTTGGCTTGTGAAGCAGCCCGCAGGATTTGTGCAAGGGAGAAGGTTTAACCAGGCCCCAGAGCTTCGGAGTGTTTTTATCCCCAATCACTAACAGCAAACCTACCACCTGGAGCAGAGCTGGAATCCAGGGCTGCCGGAGAGCCTGCTGCTCCTGGGCTCTTCCCTTCTTCCCTAGGAGGAGCCCAGCTGCAGGATAACCGGCCTGAGGGTGACACTCTGTGGTGAGGTTGAGACCGTGCAATTGCTATTGAAGAAAAAGCAGGTTTTATGCTCTTTTAAAGCCCAGCTAAACTCAAAGCTTGGCATTTCTATCCARCTAAACAATCAAATAATTCAAAAGATTTTTAGTATGATTTTTATGATTTTTAGTATTTTAGTATTTATTTTTCCTTTATTCTGCTCGTTTCCTGGTGAGTTGCGCGTGCTCTTCGGGATGTGCATCCTTCTTGCAACAGGGATGGAAGGCTCTGCAGGTGGGAACCTGTCCCGAGGGCTCGCGGCCCTCGCAGCCCTCTCCCCTTCCGAGCTTTTCTCTGGTAGCTTGGGTGGATTCCTCAGGTTGGAATCCGCTCTGCATCCCTGCAGTTTAGAAATTCTGCCTGGTCCAAAGTCTTGAGGTGAGTTGCTGCTGACTTCATGTGGAATTAACTGATCGTTTTGAGATCTGTGGTTTGCAGAGGGGAAACTACCAGGGGCAAAACCCAGGCTGGTAAAATGAAACCTTGGCAGTTACTGCCAAACCCCCGGGACAGGGAAGAACAGAGGCACGGCGAAGGATCGTGGCTCTGTGCGTGTTTAATTTCAGGTCTTGTTAAAGCTCACATTGGATCAGATCAAGCACATTATCTGTACTAACTTTCTAAATCAACCGTACAAGTTTTATGCACTATAACGAGGTTTTAATGGGACAAAGATGGGGTCTTTTTTTTCATAGAGTGGGCATGTTTTGAGGATCAGGACATAGCAATGGGAGGGAGAAGCACCTGACGTGTGAGTCTAAGTGTAGAGTGGATGCTCTGCCCTAGCTGGGAGCTTTCCCAGGAGCCCYGCTGAAAGACCTGGTTGCTGAAGGGCAGGAGGGGCGTGCGGCCCTATGCAGGGGCCGGGCCAAGGGGCAAGGCTGGGCGCACAGCGAGGCTGACGCTCCTGACGGGCGCAGGTTCCTCTGGTTCCTCTCACTGGGGATAGGGGCTAGCCAGGACCTGGAAGAGCAGCCTGTTGGATCCCAAGGGACTTCATTCCGCTTGGCAAGCTCAGTAGCGTGTGGGAAAGACAGTAAAAGCAAAACCAAAGGAAGCTCCAGTCTCCCTTTTAATGATGCTCCAACAGATCTTCCAGGGAAAGGCTCCCAAGTTGTTAGGGCAGGAGGGAGGAGACGCAGGGACGCTGCCTCATAGAAGAGACACCTGGTCAGACTCGCTCGTGTTTAACCTGACTCGCTACTTTGGGAACCGATTTTCATGGAAAAAGAATGAGATAATCAGTTCACTTTATTTTCTTTGCTGTCCTCCTCAAACCATATTAATTGCTATGCTGTTTCAAAGCCTAACCCGTTTCAACATCTTCATAAATTATGTCCCTATAATAAAACTACTGAGTCACAAACAAACATCAGCCAATATTTTTTCTTGTTTTCCATTAAGACACTGCTTTCTTTCCCATTTTTTTTCTTTTTTTTTTTTTTTTTTTTGGTGATTTATGTCTTGAAAGCCATTGTGCTTTCTTATGAATCCAGCTGCTGTGGGGGAAGTGGTACTGTACTTTGACCCACATGGTTTTCAAAAGCTGATGTAAAATGCTTAAAAAAAAGCTGCCCAGTACATTTTAATGTGATAAAAGGAATAAAATAGGATACATTCTCTCCATTACAATAGCTTGCAGCAAACTAATCTTCAAAAAAGAGAAAAAAAAAAAAGCAGTTCATGATTTAAAAAAAAAAGACGGGTTTCAAAGTAGCCGTTTCACGAAATAATCCAGTAACCAAAATTACCAGTCTATTTACAAATTAATAAACCAGGAATGAAGCTTTTTGCTTCTTAAATTCAACTGAGGACCTCATAGCTCTAATTCTATTGAGTGAAGCAAAATCTAATTGGAAMATGACTTCCTTGTCATCATTATAGATTACTGAAGAAGAATATCCTTGATATAATTTAATTATTTCAATTATCCACCATATTCTGAAGGAWGGGTATTGCATTGTCTTGGTAAGATACACGCTTTAAAAAAATCAAATTGGAAGAAATATGCTACATTATGGGAAAGAAGGTTTTTGTGACAAGTGGAGGAAAAGATTAAATACTCCTATGAAAGAAGCCAGCTTCATTTGTCAGCAAGAAAAGGTAAAGAAATGAAATAGAAGAAATACTGCTTCACAAATTAACCTGATAGAGTTTATGAGCTCAGCCACACTGTTCTTACCCAGCCAGTTTTTATAGCAGCTAAGAGTAGATGCCTGGGGAGGAGCATCGGGAAGCATGTGAGGCTGCTGCCCCATTGAGTGCTTCCAGCCTCCTCAGTCTGGGGAGCTGGTCCCGGAGCTTCCCGCTTCCGAGCAGGTAGTTTGTGCTTAGCAGCCCTTAATGAAGTCTKTTCTTCCGTGAATTTCCCTTATTGTTCTTGAACTTGTGCAAATTTTTAGCATTCATTTGGGGAAACGCACCCAGCTCCAAGCTGCAGCCGGGCAGTGCCCAGCTAGAGCGGGGACCGACCCGGCGCAGTCACTACCCGGCGTGGGGAGGCCCTCGCGGTTGGGATGCTTGGGATGCTCCGGATGCCTCCCACAACGCGCACAACAGGACAGAAACGCAGGAAACGCTGCGGTTTTGGACAGGTAACTTTATTAATATGATCCCGACTCGGTCGCACCTGCCAGGTGCCAGTCTGTTTTCACGCTCCGCGAGACTGTCTTGGAGAATAAACTAGAAAGGCAGAAAGTTACTTGAAGCTGCTGAGACACACATTGGTAGGTGGGTCCATTTTGGATGATATTTTTTCTTTTTTTTCTTTTTTACAGAGGTTTCCATGAATGTGTGTCAAAAAACTTAAATACATTGAGAAATACAGTAGAAAGACTATATTTACARTCAGTTATAATGGGCACTGCCAACATATCCAATAACAAAAATAAAACAAAAACTTTTTTTCACTTTTTTCATGTTTTTTTTTCACAGAGGTTTTTAAATATGAATTTGTTTTTTAAAAAATACAATAAGCAAATAATTACATTCTTAATATGAGAACATTATCTTACAACATACAGCCTGCGCCAATTAGTTTGAAAGTGATTTACTTAAATGAAAATTGGTATGAAAGTATTCTTCATCTAAAAAATCAAATTGCCACAATCATTAAAAAAAATCCTTTAATTCCCCCCAAATTATGATCTGTTTTTTTAAAAAAAGCATCACCCATAACAAAAAAAAAATATAAAAAGCACCTGGTACAGTAATAAGAGTTTGCTGAGGAAGCACAAATGTAACATGATCTCAGAAGACATAGAAATGCAATGGTTTAAAATACAAGAATTGTCTTTAAAAGGAGAAAACAAAAAGTCATACTGCTCTATTGCTGACTTTGCCTGGTGATTCTGAAATCCCAAACCATTGGAAATACAAGTTCTGTTGCTTTTTTATTAATATAAAAGAACGAACAGCTATAGAACTGCTCAGCGAAACACGGTGTGTATTTGCCAGCACTAAATGTGGTCTACGGGGAGGGTATTTCTGGGCGTGTGTTATTTTCTTCCGTACAAAACCTTAGCCCTTGTGTCTAATGAAAGTGTCACAAAATGCAGCGCGCGGCCCCTTCTCGAGGGGCAGGAGGGAGATTCGTGCTGGGACCCCTCGTGGCCCTCGGTGGGGATGGAGGGCGAGCCCTGTCCTCTCCTCACGTTTTTAATGGCACGAGGGCGGGCGCCGCGGTGCCGTTGGGGCACGGCCGCCCCAAGGTCGTTTGGCTCTTGATGGGTCTGTGGTACTTGAGGTGGGACCCCTTGTTAATGGCAACGGTTGCAACATTGCGAATGTTGACGAGACGCCTAATTTGCATCATAAATATGTACAGATATAAATTAAATATTTATTGAAATATACAAATAAATAACTTAATTTGAAATAAAAAAGCCTAAATGAACTTACTTTTGCTTCAAATTTGCTTCTGCTAATATTTGTGGGATACTTGATACTGTTTAGTCCATAGTCATACAGCATAGAGTGTGCCCTCCACTTATGAGGAGTTTATAAGTAAGCAGATGACCTAAAATAACATAAAAAAATATCCTGTTTTCAATGGAAACCACTTGCTTCCTTGCTGCGCTGGCGTTCCTGAGGCCTGAAGCAGCCTCCCGGGAAGCCTCTTGGAATTCTGCACCTCATTTCTGCTCTGTCAAGGTCCATGAGATCCCTGGCACGAATTTTGCTTGGAAACAGGCTAAAGCACCACAAGGAGGTGACCATTATGGACCTGCCTTCCAAAAGCCCACAGTGGTCCCCAAGGCCTGGTTTTGGAGAGCTGCTAAGCACTGGGTCTGTCTGTTAACTTTGTGCTGTGGTCCCAGGCCTGCTCACACCACCAGGTCCTGTAGGGTGTTCTCCAGCCTCCATCCGAGCTTGGGATACCAGCTAACACTTGAACAGTTACGTATGTTTTGTACTTACATGGGCCTGGGCAATAACTGGATKTGATCATTGGTAACTGCTCTCTTGCCAACTTCTGTGGTTTTAAGTGCGAGTCTTGACTAATCAAGATTCTGGCCCTAACGTCTTGTGATTATCTCAAACTGTAAGTAGTATTTTACATTTTTTAATTAAAGTMATTTTCGAGTTCTTATGGCTGAGGAGAAGAATCTGAAGAATGTGATTGAAAACTCTCTGAAGGCTTAAAAAACCCTACAGAGGATACATTAAACCAATCCAACTCATTATGTCTCTCTCCTGATTTTTAAGTTAATCTTGAGATTTTGAAGGACTTTGGCAATTTACTGCATGTTGCCTCAGGAATGACATGGATAGAGACAAAGACAAACAGATTTCCGTAGTTTAGCAGGCTAAAAAGCAAGGCACAGTTTCCTAGTAAACAGAGAGTCCTGTCTGAAAAAATCCCCAATTGTTTATAAAATCGTTTATGAAAAGAGCCTGGAAATTATCGTCCTTTCAGTCTGTCTTCCTCACAAAATAATAGCCGAGGTCAGAAAAGGCGAAGGAAACCAAGTACAGCAGTGTTCTGTAACTCAAGTTCAACAATACTGCATTATGAAAGTTGAAATGACCACATATGTTATTCTCAGTTACCATTATCTGTTGAGGATTTTTTTTTTCTCTCTTTTTTTTTTTTGGAAAAGTACAGAAATGAAGTCATATCTTGCTTTTAAAGAAACAGGAAAAATCCTTCTTAAGCAACGCGACCTTTGAAAATGACTGGTGCTTCAAAACAGTAATAAAAAAGGATGTATTAAAATGCATTCTTAGAAGTATGGCAGCTTTTTATGTCACAATGACAAAAGCATCTGTCTCAAAAAGTATCAAAAAATGCTTCACCGCCGAGTGGTGTCACTCCATGGCCTCTGATCACCACAGAGGACAGTGGCACCACGGAGTCCARGCTTCCCGGCTCAAGCAGCTCCTGCCGTTTCTGTGAAGACATTTCTTCGTTTCCCTTCTGCCCTGTGAACAGCTAACAGCAAAGTGACTGCGAACGAGGCACTCTTCCTGAACGTTGGCATTACCTTTGGAGGACATCTAGGATTTCACATCATTGGTCTTCAATAACGCACCAGTCCGCAGTGCTGTTCAGGCCCTCTGATAGGCAGCACCATTAACATTGCTGGTCTAAACTGTTTCCTGCAAAGTAAACTTTCAGTAGCAACTCTATGCTCCTTTGTACTTGCTAYCACTGTTTTGGCTTTTTTGGTTTTCATTTTCTGTACAAATGACRTTGGAAACGAGGAGTTACGGGTAATAAAAAGGGGCACACGTAGTTACACAGCAATACAGTAGAGGGAATACAGGCAAATGAGGGCCAAGCTACCATTAACTTAACAGAATTATAAAACCTCTTACATCGTATCACTCCATACCACTTTGCAGATGAGTCTTTTGCAGCCTGTGTCTTGGTCCATAACAGGTAAGGCCTTTATGGAAAGTGAGTGGTTTTTGCTACACTTCTTATGTTCCGTTTTTCATCTCCCATTCCTGAAAGGAAGGAGAAAAAAAAAAAAAAAAAGATTGGAAAAAATGTTAGAGAAATCAGGGTATTTCACTGATGTCATCATCTCTTCTCAGCCAAAGGCAGCTGAGGTCAGGAACAGTTTTTCCATTGACTTTCCTGGATCCAGCCCACAAATTAGCTGGGAATGCTAACAAGTGGTCCTGGTGTCGTCCCTGCAGAGCCGCAGCTTCCCCTCCTGGCTTCCTAACCAGGCCCTTTTTTCCCACACACGCTCATCAGAGCTGAGCTGTTGCTGGGTCACTTGCAGACGTCACTTCTTTACTTTTCCAGGCCTCAGTTCCCCCTCCTGGTAGAYGAGGACAGGAGCAGCAGCGATGGAGCCTCTCCATAGGTGCAGCCCCTATAGGATGGCTGTGCCTCTATATTCAGGGTACAGCRGGGAGCAAGCGCTGCTCCCAGGCAATCCCTGCGGAGCAGCCGGAGCAATCGCAGGGCTGCTCCGTGGCGGGATCCAGTGCTCCCGACACCGCTCCCAGCCGGTGCTCTGCAAGGAGGCTCTGCAGCCGGCCGGCTGCTTGGCTCCCCGTGCGGATTGCCCAGTTCAACACCGATTCCACGCTGTTTAAGAGCTCTAGCTGCAGGCTGTCACTCCTCCAAGCGCGGATCTGCCTCTGCTGCTGCAGGCGGTAATGGCATTAGTTTGGCTAAAGAGCAGCGTGACCGTGACTGCCTTTCCACAGGGTGAAGWGACAGGAAGGTCACAGCTGGGGGCTTTAGGGCTAGAAGAAAAAAATCTGGCCTTAAAGCACATAAATATTCTTTTTATTGTTGTTTCTGCTTTTAAGTGGTACTTAATAGTTTAATTAAAAAATAAAAGTAAAATAGAATTCAGTCGTAGTATTCAATCTTATATCTCAAATTATGATAAATCTAATTTTGAGATGCTTTATTGTTATTATTTGKCTGGATTACTTTAAAAAAGCACACATTAAATCTGTGCTCTCYGTATATAAGCTGTTTCTTAGGGTGTTAAGTAAGCCTTGAAGGCAGTAGCTTCTTTGGCAGATGTGGGAGGAAGGTTTCCTTGGTTTCCATCTCTCCAGCTAGTTTGAGCCCATGAAGGGAATGTTTAAGTCAACATTGACTGGGAGTTAGTTGGGAAACTGGACGGGCTTGTTTTCTTCTCCAGACCCTGGGCACAGGGATAAAGCAAAATGGAAGCTGCTGACATTCAGTGCAGGAAATGGCACTGATTGCTCCAGAACAATTTGCTTTTAGGAACTGATTTTAAATACAAAGCGTGCTTGAACAATTGTGTTTCTTACATGGCAAGGGTAATGACAGTATTTTACTTAACTAACAACGTCAATGCAAATTGTTATTTTGAATACAGTTCCCATTTCCAGACAAATAGAGATGGAAAAAAAATTGCAATTAAAAATTACTTCTGGCTACTTAAATATAAACACTACTTTCAAAAAAAAGTTAAATAATATTTCAGTTAAAACCAGAAGAGTCTACAATCCAAATATGTGTGTGTGTGTGCAGTGTTTGCCCCACATGCTCACCATCCCAATGGCTAGCAATTGGAAAAAAAAAAAAAAAGAGGAAAAAAAGAAAATCGCATGTTTGTAACAATGTACAAAAGCTGTAACCATGGTGCAGGGACACAAACTTCAGCCTGGTACTTGTCAGGCTAAATTGAATTATTTCAATTTCTACTTTAAATGCAAATTAAGGGTAGATAACTGCACAATACATTTCCAGTTACTGTAGCTTACAGCTAATCTGTGCACCAGTGGATTAGAAATATTTTTTTTTTTTTCAGAAAACTTACTATACCAAAGCTCCTAACCCCTWATGAGCTGCAGAGCTAGTTTACCTTCCCCAGCTTCAAATGGACTGACTACAGCACAGACCACTTACTTACCTTGCAAATGTAACTTATAAAGGAACATAGAAAAAGAGTGAGAGAAGGAAATACAGCCAAATCCTTCTCCCAAAGTATCTTTCAGTTCCTCTGCAAATGATTCCCAAAGCCACTCTGGACTGGCGGATAAGTATCCAGTATTTATCTGGTAATGTAAATAATAATCTAAACATGTCACTACCTTTTCTTAAAGCTGAATTTCACCCACAGAAATTTAAGCAGGAGCAATCTCTCTCCACGATCACGATTATTTTAAAAAGYGCATAAGGCTAGAGGCAAGGCTTCTCACCTTTGCTTTTCGGAGTACATGGCCTCGGCAAGGGGAATTATTTGATGAGGGAGGTCGTTTCAGAGCCGCTGCGCTGTTCACAGGTATCGAGCACTCGGTGTCRCTGGTATCGCAGCTGGAGATGGGCGAGTTTTCCAAAGTTCGGTGCTTGAAAATTGGGGACTAGTAAAGAGTAAAAATCCTACACTGAGTATCCTCCAAATAGTCACATGGGCCACGGCATCTCTCCAGRCTCAGGCACACACACAGAGAGGGKTTTTTTWAAATATATATATTAATTAAAAAAAAGGTAACAAATAGAAATGGAAAAAATGAAAAATAAGTTAAAAGTAAACAAAATAAAGAGGATGTTCTGGATGACAATGCTCTTCTCTGTGATTAAGCAACAGTGGGGTCATAAGGAGGGATCAACACATCACTCATTGACCCAGCTATAATATCAATCACAATAGAAATATTAACTATATACACACTGCCTATGATTCCCCTGTCTACCCAAACCCCRTTGCTGTAGAAAGTACATCAGGTGCAGGTGAAGGATGCCAATAATGCAGGAAGGAATTTAGTGCCGCTCTTACTTCTTGCCCTTAATGAAGCTGCTGAAAGCCCTCAATTCCCACTGTTTCCAATGGCACAGCCCTAGCAAGATGGTCGGACTCCAGTGCCTAAAGGCTGTGCCTACCTGAGGACTGGATGTTCCTGATTTGGGCTCGATGGCCAAGCCCAGGGTGATGCCGCCCGCCAGGGCTTTCTTCAGGCTCTCCTTCACCTCCGTCAGCTCCAGCTCCAGGTTTACGCGCTCGGCCTCCTTCTGCTTACACTCCTCCTCCAGCTTCTTCAGCTTATCTTCGAGAATCACTTGAGTCTTCCTGCCTGTCGCCAAGAGCAACGTTGTTATTATTCCAACAAGAGGCTTAAATTAACACTTATAAAACCTATTTTTTTATTAAGAAAAAAAAAAGGAATGTGAACAATGAAAACAATGACTCTAAAAAATCACTGATTTCACAAAAAGAAAGCATTCTTTGAAAAAACCTTCTTTATCAGGGAAAATGTTTAGCAGGAGAAAAAAAACAAACACTCTCTTTGAGGTGCCTTTCTTGTGTTTTTTTAGCTGGTTTCACACTGGTAGTTTTTTCAGTGTTTGTTCATATTACAAAAGAATAATTAGCTGGTCATAACAACTGTTCCCACAGGCACCTTGAGAACCAGTGGCTTCAGTCCCCATTGCTAGCTGACACGAATCTAGTCAACCTCTAGTCTGTATGTATGTATAAATAAATACATATATGTACACACAGACACAGAAAAAATAAGATATAAAAAACCAAATACAGCCATTATAGCCTACAGGTTTGCTTCAAAATCAGACTCATGTAGTGCTACATTCTTCA
Source organism: Eudromia elegans (assembly GCA_003342815.1). Lineage (NCBI taxonomy): Eukaryota > Metazoa > Chordata > Aves > Tinamiformes > Tinamidae > Eudromia > Eudromia elegans. The sequence goes on along the minus strand of PTEX01000005.1, from coordinate 6,310,972 downwards.
AACCATTTGGGCCTGTAACTCGACCCTACCAGCATTGACTTCAATGGCAGCTCGGAGATCCTTCCTCTCCTTTCGGAGCTGGGCCAGCCGGTTCCGGAGCGCTTCCTTCCTCCGGAGCAGCTCCTCCTCCTTGCTCTGCAGCCGCTTCGCGTCGGCCTCCACGCGGTTCTTGCCGTACTTGTACTGCTCGGCATCTGCACACACAACGCGGCCGTTACKGACCCCATCCCGCTCGCTTCCGTGGGAAGCTCCCTCCGTTCCGGACAAGGGACACTTCTACTATCAGTAAAGCCYGAAGCAATTCCCCAAAACACAATGTCACGGGGACCATTTCATGTTTCGAGAAACTAGGCTGGTCTTTCTCTTYCACTCACTCTCATATTTTGTGATACCTGCAGAGTTATGAAGCACCGTTATTAATGATAGGAGATTTTTTTTTTCTCTAGATTTACATGGGGAAAAATGAGAAATATCAGCTACCTGATATTCCCTTGGTTTTCAAAATGGCCTTTCCTTTCTCTGTAGTTCAGAGAATGGAAACCAGGCCCTTTATCTCTGAACCCTTGATTTTAATGGGAAGGGGCTGGAGGAAAAACCATTTGCCCTTCCTTCTTCAAGAGAAGGCTTCAGTACTTCACACACATCCTTTCTCGCTTGACATAAGAGAACATGATAGGCTCACTGTTGTGGTACTTAAGCTTTTTCTTTTCCTTCATTTCCCACAGAAATGCTTTCATAGCTCACATTTCATATCTGTGTTCCAATTTATATCACAGCCACTTCAATATGTGTTCCAGTCACGGACTCAGAGGAAATAGGTCATCCAACAGATCGCTTTGCTCACCTTTCTGTCAAACCTGTTTTAGCTGCTCTTTAGTAACAGATGCCTTTACCTCCTACCACTATCTATTCCAGTGCCAATCCACCTGTACAGTCAGAAAAACATATATCACCCAAATCTCTCTTGTTCCCATTAAGTGTATGACTTCTTAAAAACATACCTTGGGCTCAGAAAACCACATTCATTCTTTCTTTCCCTAGCAGAAGTCTTTGTCATGTTTTAAGAACACAATCACATCTCTTTTCCATCTTATCTTTTTTAAACAAAACAAACCTGTTGTTAGGCTTGTTTTTAATTACCCAAAGTTCATTTTCTAGGACAATCAGACAAGTTTCTCCCCTAATCTTCCTTTCTTAGTATAAAGTTGCTTTAATGAGCCTTTATCTCAGAAAGGAAGCGCTCGAATTCCCTACAGGCAATCCGCCTGCCAAGGAGAATCCTCTTTCTCTATTTGCCCCTGGCCAGCTGAAATCTCATCTCTTCCAGGAAGCTTTTGAGCAGTAGCAGTCTTCATTATTTTGTTCTACCTTTGTCATTAGGGACAAGAATAATTCCACTTATGAGCAACATAAAGGCCTTCAAGTGTCTTTCCTAGCTTTTCACCCCTCTGTCTCAACAGTAATATAGAATTACTCTTTGTCCCAAAAGGAAGTTACTGAATTCTTTCCTGCTTTGCTCATGAGTACTTTTACAGCCATATTTCATATTTAATGACATCCTTTTACCCTCAGGAATGCCTAGAGTGATAAAGAGTTGCCAATTTGCAGGGGACTTCGGCTCCCGAGCACTCGGGATGCCTGCAGGCACACCAGAGCCACAGTGCTCCCTGCCTTGCTTGCTCGGGAGAGCCRTTTCGGGCGTCCTCACGAGTGCCTTTGCAAGCCGCACCGGGGCTGCACTTACTGGATGCTGTGCGCTTCACGCACGACACCGACTCGGATTTCTTCGGTTGGCTATTTAAAGTTCTCCCTTTTCCTGTGATCCCATTAGTAGCCGCAGGAGGTTTCTTGCCTTTAACCTGTTGGAAAACAAAGTACAAATAGGATCCGGTTATTACTGTACCGCTGGCATTACAGTCGCCCTTTCATCAAGGGCAAAGCTTGACAGCAGGACATAAAGCTGCCCACTTAGGGGAGCCTTTTAACAGCCTTAATTGATTCAGCTGGAGGCAGCGCTTCCTCCGGGGCTCTCAGCAGCTCTGCTGCTGCTGTCCAGCGAGCTCCAAGAGCAGCAGCCACCAGGATCTGTTTCCTACCTGCTGTGTGGCTTTTACATCACTGTGGCACATGGAGTTTTGCTCAGGATAATACGGTTAGCACATATCTTTTTTAAAAAAATTAGTCTAAAATGCCAATTTCCTTTTACAAAATTTTAGTTAATTATCATTACTATTATTTTTTTACTTAAAAAAGGGCATCCTCTCCCAAAGGCCAGAGAAGCTCACAAGATTGCCAGGAACAGCCTGTTTCATATGGCATAAGAGTACACCCCTACTACAAACTGAACCCAGGGAAGAGAAACAGTGTGCTTCTTTTTTGGCGGGGGGAGAAAATAGCAAAAAGAAGTTATTTAAATACAGTACATATGCAATTATATATTATATACTTTACATGAATCCAAACATTATATAGGTAGCTACTGAAAATATAATATGCAGTTGGTCATCCTAGAAATGCTTTTTTTTTTTTTTCTTTTGAAGTCATCACCGTACTTAAGGAGAGAGCAGAAAACTAGATATACTTTAAAGTCACGTTTAGAAAGCCACGTATGTTCTTTGGCTGCTTTCTACACTACACAAATCATCACCACGAGTCTGGAGAAAGGGTCTTCACATACCCCCAGGAGCCAGTACTTCCACACCAAGAGCTACCAAGAGCTTTGGGGGTTGGACTAGATGACCTCTTGAGGTCCCTTCCAACCTTAGGCATTCTATGATTCTACCCGGAGCAAAACTGCTCCATTTGCAGTGACCCATGACCAAACTGCTAGCACGATAAGACCAACTGTCATAGTCCGAGCTCCTTAAAACAAMAATGAATACACAGAACAGCCCCAAATAAGCAGCTTTGTTAAATATTAAACAGTACARTACCTGTGACACAGATCCCCTCCCCACAGCAGAGGTATTAGTGACAGACTGAGCGGAAGACAGACTGGAGGAGACAGGGTGTTTGTAATGGTTAGAGGAGAGTTTGTCAGCAGATGATAACCTAGTGGCTTTTCTCTCAGCTGATGGATAGCGCGCAAAGATTTTTGGAGACGGCAAGTTATCGTACAGGCCTGCGTTATCATAAAGCATTTCTTCTCCAGCGCTCCTGCTACGAGAAGTAGGAAAGCCATCTTCTGGTTCCCACTGCAACACACACACTTTGGCAGTTAGTACACAGCCCACCATGCAGAACCCAAGCGACACCAAAACATTAGTAAAAGAAAGCCCCTTATGTTTAGCCTTATTGCTTAGCCTTGAGCTAGGCTACCCGGAAAAGTGCAGGGGGACACAGCATRGAAAGGCAGCCCAGTACAACGTGTCTCATAACCCCTGTCCTTTTATAAGGGCAAGCTGGTATTATCCTACCCCCTTAATACCTAATAGACTGTAGAAATACAGTCTAKTACAGTTGGTAATTCCAATACTGAAAGGGCGCAGGAAGAAATGTCACACGATTCTCGTGGGCTATGCAGATGAACCCGCAGGCTTATATCTGGTACACAGTTTGTTAAAAGTAATATCGCCTAGCAGCAAAAGCCAAGAGTGTTTTTCTTATTTGATTTTTTTTTTCTCCAGGCTATATGTCTTTCCAGCTGCTGGTATGCTTGTATTACATTTTATTTGCTGGAAAATTATTCTGAGCTATCTATCTAAAGAGCTACAGGCCATTTCCTCTTTTTCTTTCTTTTTTTTTTTTTTCCCCCTTCAGAAAAATGGAAAGCTCCACAACAATACCCCCGTGATTCATTCAATTAATCTTAAAAGAAACCATGAGTCTGGCTGCCAAATAACCTTCCTTAATCCATCCTGGCTGTGGCAGCATACTTCTCATAAGGAAGCTTGTAAGTACATCCAACACTGCGGATCCAGACTGCTCACCACACATGCTGTTGTGTGTTGCTCCCCAGAGAGCCTTTTCTACCATCTTTCTGACATTATTATGACATGACTGAGGACTATACTTGCAATCTGCTTAAGACTTCACATTTCTGTGAATTTCCCCCAGAGTTTAGCCTTCACGAGGGCCTTTAAGAAGCAGCCCAAATCAAGAGTTGACATGAGCCAAAGCTCCTCTCTAAATCTTGTTTGGGACCACATACTCCTAAGGGTTAATATCAATTATGATGTGTTAAAGCTTATTATACATCTGTCTAAGATCAGCTCTACAAATYGTGAAGTTGGAAATGACCCCTGCARYTCTCCTTTGGGAAAAGTGCTACGTGCTGTCAAAAGCCCCACAGCCCTGGGACAGAGYGTCTTTCTTTCAAYGGACAAGTGTCTCGGGTAACCGAGTCCTTAACTTTTCCAGGTCTGGGGTGATCTAAAAAAACACTCCTTGGGTCAGTATTATATTCAAGGACTTGGCAACGAAACAGCAGCAGACAGCTGCTTTCTAAACACATGTTGGCTCGTGTGCAGGTTAATGCACACAACATGTCTCCCATCCCTAATACTCTGTAGGTGTGAGAGAAGTTTGCAATTCCCAATCAAAAAAAATAAAGAGTTCATTTGGAAACTGCCCAGTGGTGCTTTTTAGATAATACAATTTTCAGATGGCTAGGCATTCAACACATGCAAACCATTTGTCCCGTGCAAATTAAACTCTTACCGATCCGTTTATGCAGGGAACATCGTCGTAATGAAGTGCCATTCCACTTGGACATGCGTAGCCGTTGGCAGTGCTTCCCCGATACGGATTTGTCGATATGACTCGCCTGTTCATAAAACTGCATAGAGCAAAATAAAAAATAATAAAACCCAGCTCTTGAACGTTAAGTSTACACAGTGATTCAGTGGTTTGCTCTCTGTAACTGATTAAGCAGCCTGGAAGCAGAGATCTTCTCACTTTCTGCAGGAAAGCGCAGGATCAGTTTCCTTCCTCCCTTTGCTCCCCGCACRCTGCTGCGAGCAGCACCATATGCTGTCACAACATATGTTTCTGTATTGTATTCCGGCAGCGCGCACAGGACTGCGAGGAAGCCAGGCTGGCAACATCTGTAACCACTCAGTGGCGTGTTTACAGGGGAACCTGCTGGTCCAAGTTATACGCCAGCCTGASAGTGTCCCATAAAAGCTTCCTTGTCTCCCGCACCAGGCAGAAGCAGGTGTCTCTCAGTGCATGCGTGTCCGGGGGGATGCGTGCTTGGGAATCTGGAGACACTGTAATCAAATCCTGCAAACACTGGAGAAAAGTGTCCATTAAAATCTGCTGCATATTTTATGCTCCTAATTCTGCTGCTTTTTCACTTTCATAATGGAACCTTTTGCTGGGTAGAGTATGAACAATGATGCAAACCTGATGCCTAGGTTGTGTTTCTGCAATTACTTTATATGCACATTCTTGTTATACAGAGTGCACACAAGCCATCCAAAGCCTTTGGAAGGGATATATACTGTTCTTTATTTACCCAAATCAGGATTCTAATCCTTCTAATTGGAATTCTGCAGAATTCTGTAAAGAGCCACCAACTACAAGAGGTTTTCTGTTGGGAGTAAAGCAGAAAATAGCTGCAGAATCAGGCCAATAGCAACCACGACCCTAAGGGCGAGTTTTCATTTCAAGCAGCCTCTGAAATAGAAGGAAGGACACAGTGAGATCCCTATAATTCCTGTAGATGCAGGTATGCATGAAAGGGAAAACAAAGACTTCCATCCCAGACAATGGAACTATTCAGGCTCTGTGCTGACATTCATAAAATACGATAAAGCCYTCCTAGAGCAGAGTGGGCTGTTTGTAGTGCTGGCCACAAGTCAAGAATTCTGTGGTTTCGACATGAGCTTTCTTTTGGCCTTGGAATAATATTGAGTCCATTGAACTTCTCGTGCAGAGAGAGCCAGGCCTCATCCATCTACTGCTCACCTGAACCGCGCGCGATGGGCTCACGAGAGGGATGAACCTGCCCATGTCACCACGAGCCTTTCTTGGCTGCCGCATCCCAGATGGATGCACTGGGCTAAGGGGCTGGAATAATCATTAGGCTCAAGAATTTCTTACTGCCTTAAAACAGATAAGCAAACAAATCACAAGAAGTCTAGGCTAGATACAAATGATTTTAACTTTATCATGTTTCATACTTTATAACACATTACTAMAGGGCTGCTCTTCCTAGTGAAGAACACTTACATGTTTCTGGATAGTGTGAAGGACTGTATTTGCAGATGTTATTATGTGTTTTTTATTTAAATAGCTTTATCAAGTGTGATGTGTGATAAATGTCTGAAAGGCGAAATTCATTAATGATGTGATRCACCTGCTGTAACTATTTCCACCTCCAAAAGAAGCAAACATTTAGCATTTATCTGCAAACACTGAACCTTATTTCACTATGTCTCATTAGCCCTGCTTGCAGATGCATCTGTGTAAGCTGACAATGTTCTAAACCTTCAAAAATAGAGGAAAAAAAATGAAGCGTTACATTTTTTTCTCCCATCTTGCCCAGACAGCTAGTGATTTACATAAAGAAAACTAACAAACAAGCTTCTTAATGGAGAGCCAATCATTTGGCAAAGCATTAATCACAGTAAAAGAATTACTAATAAATGTGGTGTGATTTTACKATAATCACATTTTTAATGATAACTGCAGTCAATTTAAAATATGGCTATTCATTCATTCTATAAAGGGCTGCTACTAATATTTTATTGACATTTCAGTATCATTGACACTTCTCTGAATGTTCTAGGAGTAGCTGAAAATCACAAGGCAGTTACTTTAGTTGCATACTGACAAGCTYGTGCAGTCTTTTCAAAGACACCCAATGAATTTGAACAACCTCCTAATGGGGGAATTTAGCTGTTCTGCAAGTTATCTGACATTCTTCCCTAATATGTGGTCTAGTTGCATATGTTTTTTCACTTGGCTCCAATTAGTATCACTTTTGTTCAGCAAAGGAAAGCCAAGCAGTATTTGGGGGAAAAGGTTTCCATTCTATTTCTTTCTTAAATGTGGTTTGTGTTAGATGCTGACTGCAGTAAAAATACATGTCAACCAGGATGTACTCCTTGATTCCTGTTAACTTCAAAACAAACTGTAACAGGAGTCTGTAAGTGAAACACATTTTGATTCTCTCAGAATTATCTGGCTTCCACAAAACAGGGATCATGGCAACACTAAGTCACTTTGACATCCATCGTTCAACCCAGGTTCTGAATGGAGCTGCACGCTTTCCCACACTAAAGCTCTCTGCATAGTGTGAAGGGAAGAGCATTTGTGAAACCCCAGAATTTTTTTTTTTTTTTGCCTTTTCAGGGCCTTAAGTCTGTTTAAATTTACAATGGGCAGGTAGGGTGTGATTCTCTGATATCTTATCAAGGCAGACGAATCACTGAGATGTGTGGAGAGYCTCACTGCTCAACTCATTGCAGATGACCAGTCAGGCAACTGGCTTCTGACCCTCTGACACCACCTGGTGCTGCAGGAGGTCCCAGATGTCCTCAGGATTCACGGGATAAATGACCTAATGCAGCTGTGGAAGAACRAGGGTCCCTTCCCACCAAATGCTGATTTAATGCCTAAATTGATTTGAATGCTGAAATCACTGTGTAGGAGCTAAATGTGCTTTGCTTTTCTTGCCACATGACATTGCATCTGAGGTGAGGGATTCACTGAACAGGGAATCCCTCACCATGCTTTAGACTGCATGCTGTGTCTATACCCTCTCCCAGATTCCACCTCCTAAATTCAAAAATAAATTGGACTGGTGTGAACTTGATGGAATTTTTTAATAAATCAAAAAATATCTTCATATGAAAACCCTGCAAATGCGACTATCCAAGTCTTAAATTTACGTCACATTTTCAGGAATTCTGTTCAGATATAAATACAGCCAGGAGGTAAATTAATGTCATCTAGGTAGGTAGAAATTTATTTTAATGATGTCAATATATTTGTCATTTTCCAGGGACAGTTCTAAGGCTTCAGGCAAAATAGTGGAACAAAAAATATGGCACTGAATAGGTACCCTTACTAAAAAGAAGAGTAAAGATTGGAATAAAGTTGGTCATCATCTGCACTGTTACCGCACTTTTTGTAGGATGCCAAGAAGATAATCTTAAACACATCTGAGATGCTGAGACACTTCAGGCATTGGCTACACAGCAAAGGGGGGATTTTGCTAAGTTATCTTGGCACGAGAGTTAGCATAAGGATGTGAATTCCCCGAGAGCTGAGAGGAGCCCGGCTGGGTTAGCGCGCCTACCAGAAGGTCTGTTTCGCAGCCTGGATGACACTCGCCGTCATCTCCACGTCAATGTAGTCGTAGTGCAGGGTGCCAGGGTCTGTGGAGGAGCCAGTTTCAGCCAGCAAAATCCCAATCCATCTGCCCATGTCTTCAGACGACGTAGCCTACAAGGAGAGGGGAAGAGCGTGGGCTAAGTCRGTCCTCAATCTGCCGCTGAACTTCAACGTCATTTCAAAACTGTGCACTCTGCTTGGGAAAATGCTACCACATTGCACAAGAAGCTCTGGCCTCTCTCGGCAGAGCTCYTGATAAGAAACAGGCTTTCCATTACATTTGCTTTGCTACAAGGAGAGCGCTTCGAGTAAGCTATGTGCAACTATRCGTGGCTGTGATATAATACTAACTGGGCAGTCTGGAGAAAAAAATAACTACACAGGGTATTTTAGAGTCATGTGACACTTTTAGAAAAATGTTAATGCTGTATTGAAAAGAAGAAAGAAAATTATGAAATCCTAGAAGAAATATTAGTTATTAAAAAAAAATCAAGATATATGTCTGTTTGATGGTATTTATGTTCCTAATGGCACAGGTAGGAACAGATTCCTCTTACAAATAATTTTTGAAATTTCATATTCTATCCCAACTCAATAATTGCAAAGCTCACAGTAACAAAGTGATTAATGGAAAAAATGGGGAAGGCAAATGAAAGTGTGTAGTTTCTATTCTAATTGCTTCTAAATTCTATTTATTTATTTATCATTTCATCACCTTCCACAGTGCTTTGAATTGCCAGACAGTGTTTCAAATTCTCTGAAGGGCTCATATATAACAGGCCCTGTTCCAAAAACAAGAGACTAACATAACCAGAGCTTGGAAACCCAGCGCATTCAAAGTGCCCATCCTGCCACTGAAAATGAAAGGCTGCCTCCTCTTGTAGCTTCATTATATTTGAATTTGAGTGTCTTCTCATTTCAGCTTACCAAATAAAATTAATAAAGGGGAAAAAGAAGGAAAAAAAAGATGACTTTTCATAGTCCAAGTTTAACAAGGTCTGAAAAGGAACTTTTTTTTTCCTTTTTTTTTATTTTAGTTTCTCTTTGATTTTTCAGTTACATCCCACCTTTGAATTTGCTGCTGAGAAGTGCAGCCACTAACTGCAGCCTTCCTGATCAGACTGTTTTTATATACCAGCTTGCCTACCACCAGTAGCGGCCACCAGMTCCTTGATCTTGGATCCCGTCAAAGTTTTTGAGTATTTCCCCAGCTTAGGTTATTACTTTCCTGGGTTGCACAGGACTATAACTGTCCTTCTCTCTGCTCTCATTTYTCCAGCCATGGAGTTACCATGCAGGTACTGCAGAGGACATTATGGCCTTGGCAGAAGTAAGAGTGTGTCCATGTATTTATGGACACCTCTTTACCCGTGTAGTGTGTGAACAGATTCAGCAGTTGTTTGGCATACCACATTTTTTTTACCTTAATAAGGACACTGAATGGGAATTCTAGAACTGACTCATTAGATAGGAGACATAAATGAGAATTAAGAGCCCAAAGAGTATATTATCCCTGGAATGACAGTGTACCTACAGAAGGAGCCCAGACATTTTGGTAGCAGGTCAGTATAGAGAGGCATGGTGGAAACATCTCACCAAAGAAACTTTCTGAGCTATGGTGACTTGACCCTAAATTTCAGTTCCTTCTTTGTCCGCAAGTCATTGTTTCTTTTCTTTCCAGTATTTATTACCCAAAACTGCAAATAATATAATCCCAAAATTTTTGAAAGGTCGAGTTGTCTGAAACTGCTCCTCTAGGTTAGCTAGCCAGTGTCCAGAGGAGACCTAGCACTAACAGCCACTGCACCTCGAGCACGGCGACCTCCTGCCCGTTTCGAAGCAGCCGGAAGGTCAGGGGATGCCTGGAGTCCAGCCCTGGAATGACCTCGCAGCCACGGAGAGGGATGGAAACTATGTGGGTCTTCAGATCTGTCCTGTCCTTGTGGAAAATGAGCTTATTGTCTTTCACGCGGCACCAGCGCTCACGCCAGCGGTTATTTGAGAGCACGTTGAGATATCCTGCAATAAAATGAAACAGGAGATATTTGGTTTTGAGTAACTGTGACTGACCAAAATTTTCTGGGAGAAATCACAGCTGTTAGTATAGGATTTGGTGATGAGCTAGTTTCTGGTAACATCCAAAATTGGCTTCTTAAAGCCATAATAAAGTTCACCCACACAATGCCAATCCATCCTGCTTTGCTGGGAGGMACAGAATAGCACTATCTGTTTCCCATGTTGATTATCTCATTCTAATTTCATTTAGAAAGAAGAATGCGTTTTGCACTTGCAACTTTTAAAGCAGAAATCAAGAGACTGATGCCAGCAAAATAAAACAAATACTGTTTTGCAGTACTCAATATGTATGAAATTCAGCTAAACTTCAGAACAAAAGCTTTAAATTTATTTTTCTCAGTAATTCAATATCCTATAACAAACTGTAACAATGTTTTGTGAACAGATTGTCCTTTAAAAATCCTACTCTTATGTTCACCAATACAGTGTCCAGACAAACAATGTCAGTAAACGGGCAGTATTTTTCCCCCGCTCTGTCCCACAGTGACTATGATAGCAGACTCTAACTTTAAAATCAAGATGRTGCACAATTTTGCAGTCTCATTTAGTTTGGAAAAAAAAAGTTTAATTTTGGTTCCCCTTTGCAAGTGGTACATGTGTTCAGTGTGTTGATATGACATAATATCTTGCACAGGCCAAAATTTATATAAAATATTTATCTTCATTCTCATGTCTGATTTTATTTAAGCACTTACTCATGTTGGACAGCTATCTCTTTGTTTTTCATTAAAACTATGACTTGTCACCTAATTTTTTCTGGGTTTCCCTTCCAACATTATAGTTCCAATATCAAAGCTTGATCCAACAGGATATGGCAATCAGAACTGTGCACATCCTAGAAGGTGCCATAAAAAAAGAGGAGGAGGATGTGCATAATCCTGTGATCTTGGCTCCTTGYGGTGATCGAAATCTCCAGCCTTCCTCCCTCCTCCTGTAACAAGAACTGCAGGGCTGTGCAATATAACATAACCCTGAGAAACGGAAAAGCTTCACGTGCAAGCCAGCTGGCTTGGTTTGGAAGGATAGTTCCGTTTTCTTTCAGGTGATATTTTCTTTTCCGTCTTCTCCCATTGCACCTCTTACCGAGGAGCTCTTCCAGGCCCTCATGCTTTATCCAAACTAAGCAGGATCCAATGCTTTCTCTCCTGAACACTCCTGCTTAGACTTTCAGTAGCTGACATGCCAACATGCCTCGTGTGCCTTCCTCCCTGGGGCATTCACAGTTCAGCTTAGCTGGTCAAAGAGAAGTGCTGCTGTACCCAGACCCAGCACACAGGTGAGTTTCCATTTCCATCCTTGCTGTGCGTCTCCTGCAGGTCCTGCTGTACTTTTCCCTTTTTGCTCTTGRGAGGCAGAACATGAAGTGAAAAAGCCCTTAGCTATGCAGCAGCCTCCAGGGCATTGCACTGAGCCAATTTTCTGATCTTGAGAAACTCACTCTGTGAAGACTTCCTGCAATGACCAAAGCCTACACACTTAGAATATATATTTTTCTATAAAATCTGCAAGTGGTGTCGAGCAGAGCCAAATGCAGACCACAGTAATGGCTATACTTATGCCCAGATCATAGATAATGACAGAACACGATGAATATGGTTGTACAGCTGAGGTTAACATCTCACATAATACAGAATAATCAACAGACCATGAGACCCAGGAAGTTTGAGCTTTTATGGAAGCCAGATGCTTCAGAAGATGTATCTGGCTGGAGACAGCTTTTCCCAGCTGTTCTTTTGCTTGATAAATCACATCTGTACTTAGCCAATGCACAGACATGGAAACGCACACTTATTTAGTCAAAGCTTGCTTATGTGAACGATTCCCAAACTGTGGCTTGAGAGCCACCTGTGAGCTGTGAAATTCTCACTGGTGTTCATGGATCTGCTCTTCTCAAGCAGGCATCTATTGAGCCTCAGGCAACCCTGCTCTGCCAGCTGCTGCCAAATCACAACTTTCTAGATCAATTAAAAGGGAAAGAATAACCCACGACTTTATTCAGAATCCTGGACAATTGCTTCAGGGCTTGATCTCTTCGCAGCTTTTGGGATGGTGGATGGGTTGGCAGAAGGGTGGGTTCAACCTTGTCCATATACAGAAGTGTTAGTCACTAACAGAGTATTAGAGGGCATTTCAGGAACTGTAAATACACTGCTTCGTTTGAAGACACCAGAGCTATGACCACACCTGCTACACAGGACATGAAGTCCCAAACAGTTAACAAACACTTAGATGCAGCTTAGATGAAAAATGTGAGCACAAAAGTCACCATATTTTCTGTATGCCTTTAAATAAACCACCTTGGTGTACCAAGCACTACAGTTGTCTTCTTGAGGAGTTTTTAACACTAGTAATTGAAATAGTCTACAAGAATTTGGTTTTATGCAAGATACATCAGTTTAGGAACCCAGAACTAAGGGGATCACTCTGGATGAGGCTGATGCATCATAAAAGCACCTCTATCAACAGGCACTCTTCCCCAATTTCAGCCTACATTTATTCATTTTATATCCATTTGTTTGAAAATTATATTTATGCTTAATTAGTTTTGGTCTTTTTCTGTTGTTGGTCCACATTTCTCCTACCTTCTCTTCAGACAGCAACAACACTMTATTAGCTTGTTCTATCATTTTAGTAAGTAAATTCTTTAAGTCTTTTCTCAAATGATAAGACTCTTGACTTTGCACCTCTTTCAGTGCATCTTTCTGATGTTGGGGTAAGAATTAAAGCAGTTAAAAAAAAATATGAATTTCTAGGCTACATTTTTATAAAGTTTTAGTTGCAAAGTGCATTTAAGACTCAAAGAGAAAATCTCTTACCGCATGTAGGAACATCTTCTTCAGCTGATGAGGTCTGTTCATCTGTTGATGGCTTTTTCTTTCCTAAACCGATGATCTTTGTTATTTTTTTCCCTGTAACTTTGGTCACTGTGCCCTTGGCCTCTGACTTTGAACTTTTTTTCCTTTTCACTATCAAGAAAGCAAAAGTGTGCGTTTTAGTGGCTTTGAATGAAGTGATTAATAGGGAGAACCTGAAGTGAAAGTTCAAAAAATCTTCTGCAAAATGCACAGTTGTACAAAAGCCGCAGTGTGTTGTGGGCACAGGGCTTTTATGTGCCCTCTATACTGATTCCTATATATATATTTTTCATCCTATTAAAAGTACGGCATGTGAAAGGATGAAGAAAACAAAAAAAAACAGACTTGTATTTTAGCTAATCTATTCAGTGTGAAAGTCCCTTTCCCTTTCCACAGCAGTCATCATCTAATTTATGAATGTGAGTGAGCTGCCAGCATGTAGATTTACCTCGTATATATAAGAAGAAAATCCAACTGGATCATCATTCATTAGTCTTAAACACTTATCTCAATATACTTCAACAATTAAGGATATAACAAGCAAAGAATAGGCCTATCTGGCAAAAACATCCCTGTCACTTACATTAGGTTAAGATACCTTATCACACGAGACAAGTAGTATAAATTTGGTATTAGCAATTAAATCAGTGGGATCAGGGCAATAATTAGAAGCGAGTACTTTTTATAATTAGAAGCAGGTACTTTTTATGATCACGCAGACTTAGAAGGAAAACAGCTGCAGAAAGAGGAGATTTTGTTAACGTCTATTCTGGAATTTCAAAAGTCTGATATGTTACTTGCAATATTTTGGTTCTCTGCACTGAGACATATTGAGCTATTGAAGGTAACAGGACAAAGACTAGGGATAATTTTTTTTTGCAAGTATAAAATATATAAGTTCCTAACCAACTCACTAAGAAATAAGAAAAAAAATGCYAAGACTAAACAGAATCAAAAAGAAAATTATTTGCAAAACAGAATAAATGAAATGAACTTCCATWTCAGAAACAAAATTCAGGTAACTGATCTGAATTTCATCAATGGAGCTAAACTGACTAAACTGTAGATCTATCCATGATCTTGCCTTGATTTATGATTTTGATGAAAAATTCAATTAAACTAGTTACTGTGACTGCACTGACAATATAATTGCCTTTGCTTTCTCCCTGAAATAGAATATTTAGTGGTTTTGGACTTGAATAAAGTGAGGGGRAAAAAAGGACAAAATGTTTACATGAAAAATGATTACATGAATTGATGAACTGGGATGAAGAATGCTCTGAAAACAGAAACAGTCTGGACGTCACCATGGTGTAATTTATCACATTTAGTTTAACTGTTAGCTAACTTGGAAAAATCATTGGAAATTCTGCCTGCAGCCAAGACTGACAAATGAGTCACCTGCCCCATGCAGTTTGGAGAAAAGAAAGGATTTCAGGTGGGGATTGCAGCTTATCTGCAAATACCCACAGAGCAATGTCACAGAGATCTGCCTATTGAGGACACTTTGGAAAAGGGCCCAAGGAGAAGGGATCAAGCCACAAGCACTGGAACCAAGGCTGATATTGAGATCCCGTGCTTGCGGCAGCTCATGTTATCCTCCCTTTTGGCCATGGCAGGGAAAAATCCACCTTGCTCTACTGAAAACACCGCTGCTCCAGGGGAAGGCAACTAACCAATTCCCAGGACTTTCCCACCTTTGGGAGAACACGAGGGTCAATCTTTACAGATCTAACTGACACAAAAGTCCCACTYAGTTTAGGAAGTGCCTCTGTTAGATTTATAAGGGCCAAAGTAAAATTCACGGTTGAACAATAAACATATGTAAAATTTTATACATATATGCACACTCACACATGCTAATATTATATGATTATATATATTTCAGTGTTATGCATGTTATACATGTGCATATACATATATATATTGAACTAGATACTATRCATGATTCTTCCATTTCCTTTTAGCATTCAGTGATAGTTTTTTGCTTAAAAACTGCACATACACTATGTGTGTTGCCAGTATTCTGTTAGCTGCTAACAAAACTGTTAGTTGTCCAAGCTGTCCTGAGAAAGGGTGCAATTTTGAAGACGAAAAAAGACWAGATTTGCATTTTCTATGTCCCTACAATCATATTTTTACTACCTGCATAACACTGAATCATTTCTGTCAATGCAAAATTTAAGGTGTCACACTTGACTCCTTGACTCTATTTAACTTTAAAATCAAATTGAACACTAATAGAAACATTTTGAGGTGTTAGTGCCTATTTCTTTAAAATATAATCATCAAACCTATTTTACTTCCTATGTGTCTCTCTCTGTAAATATTATTTACACTAAGCACCTCTGCCTCTGAGATGTACCTTGCTCTTTGCCATTGCACACCGTAGTAATGCCATTTTCCACAGCACCTTCCCCATCCGAGCTTGGCCTCTCAGATGACAACTTCTGCAAGGACAAAAAGAACAGGTGATCAACTGAGCTAAAAGCAGTGTCATAGACGCATTTAAAATTATGATTGCTATGAARTAAAACACATTTCAAACTCTCATTCACTTGGAAGACAAACAGAAGACAGTCCTTAGTTTAGTTTAAAGGAGTTTTTTACAGTACCATATAAGCTATAGAAAAGCACAGTAAAAGCCTAACCATAAATTAGATCTACATTTGATAGTATAATCACAGCATTTTAAGTCAGATAACTGTAATTCAATGTATGTACTGAATATTGTATATAATAATACATTATGCATTTGTAATGAATTTCTAGACTCCGCAATATCACTGTTTCTTAATCTAAGAATGAGAAACAATGACACGGATCAGATAAGCCAAACTTAAAAACTGTTTCTTTAAAAAAATACTTCAGCTATGCATATAYAATTACAAGGCATCAGAAAACAATGCATTCCTGCATTGTGTTGGAATCACTAGCTGCAAAGAAGATACTTGTGAAAGAAATCTTTAGTACCAATTATTCTGTAATGGTTGGATAAGAAATATGGGATGATGTGGTATAAAGTTTATGCTGGCACTGTTATGGTAACCACATTACTCACTAGTGGTGAAGCCATGAAGAAGATATGCAGATTATCCCCCCAAAACCAATGAGAAGTTTTGTTATAAAACATCACTTTTTTATGGCATGCATTTCAGAAAGTAACTATTCTACGACATTTTTAGTTACTTGGCTAATAATGTGCAGATGTGCAGAAACACACAAACACAACAGCTTTTTGGCTTATGAAACCAGAATATCTGAGTTATGATGGAAGATATTTTGCTCTTAGTTTCCTGTATGCAACATAATGTAATACTACTGTCAGCGGTGTCTTTACATCAAAAGGGTAGAACTTGACCACATGAGTTTTGAGATAAAACCATTGGGTCTTTTAAACAAGGCCTTCAATAAGGTCTGCTCACACGAGTGCCTTTGCAGAGCAGGGGCTTAAAGAGGTGCCAGAAATGCACTGTTCATTCCCTGCAAAGATACTATCCTCTCACAGTCCTGCTGTAGCATCATGCTGAGTCAAGGAACTAAGACAACGCTATCCAAGTAGCCAAGTTCCTGCGTGTTACGGCATGAACGCTCGGAAGGGTCTGCCAAAACAGCGACCTCAGCTTGCCCAGGGAGCTTGCCCAGCGTGCTCTCTAAGAAATGAACTCTCAACAAAAAAGGGGAGGACTTTTCCCTAAAAGATCCTCACAGTCTCCAGGCATTCTTCCGTTGAGTGCCATGTCCCTGTCTCTTCTTCACACTCAACAGAAGGTCACCTCCACGCAACACCTCATGCAGCATATGCAGTTAAGTGTGTATGAATTAAAAAATAAGCTTTTAATGGGCATAAGCCAGTCAGCTGTTTTTCTTGACCAATACAATATAAGATGACAGAAATCTCACATCTCTAGGATCTGTGCGAAAGCCATACAAAGGAAAGGGTCAAAGCAGCTAAATAGTATCACAAGTCAGCAGATACTTGCTAAGAATAATCCCCAGAAAACAGTGTAACAAGATTAATTTGTTACATTGAGTCCAGATTTTGAGATCTGAATAGCCCCAAATGGGGTGGTGTTCAGTGGTGCCCAAAAACAAACCATCATAGGGAATTTTACATTAATAATTCTTGGTGACTTCACCTTTTCCAGTTCTGTCTTGTGCACTGGAGAACTCGACAACGGCCCATCCGAGTCCACAGCTCCGGTACAGTTGCTGCACACATCTTTGATAACCTTAAAAGACAAGGCAAAACTTATTAACTAAAGTCAGCAAATACAAATCAGAGAGATTACACAGGAACGTGAAGGTGAACTGAGAATCATACAAATATTCACTAGCCCAAAAGCTTTTTAAAAAAAAAAAAATAGAAAAAGCAGTGTGAACATCTCTGTCCATAGGCAATGGGCTGGGCAGGCTGCCACTGCCAGAGCCTCTCTCTGYGGCCTCCCGCAGACCTGGAGCAGATGGGATGTCCATAGGTGGAAAGTTTCAATGTCTAGGCAAGCTAAGCTCCAGGCAGCTCCCAAGCAAAGAAACCAACAGAACTGCTAATTTCTAGGGGACTTTGCAATATGAACTCCGCTCACACCATCAAACTGATTTCATTACGATGACAAAAAAGGTGGGATTGGATCCAAGGTCCCGCAAGCCAAAGGACAAGTTTTGTATAATACACTACCCAGATGCTCTTTTTTTTGGAAGAACTAATCAAGTACCGAGGAACTTACAGCTCATACTAAGCAGTATTTTTTTGTGGTATTTCTTTTCAGACTTGCGCACTGACATAAAGGTATAGTTCAAAGTAATCTTGGAAACGTCTGCTGTTAAAAGAGTTCAAAAACGAAAACTAYGTAAAACAGAAGAACCCATGACAGGCAAGGACATTCATTTTGCTGATCTTCAAGGGACATCATTAAGTTGGTTTCTTTAATGAGGTTACTACTTAATTTATAAGCCCCAAACTGCCCATGCTGATAAGAACAGGGCTTGACCTCTTCCTGCAGCCTCATGCTGAGCAGTGTTCAGTCTTGTGCCACCACCGAGGGCTCTTAGAGACTTACGGATGGCAGAGCCAGGCTGCCTTTAGGCACCTTCTAGGCATCTTCTGCCAGAAGCCTATCTATATGTTAACATGAACATATCTATATCTATATCTATATGTTCATGTTAACACACGCAGACTTTCCCTTCCACATCTCGGCTCTGGCTGGCAGAGGGGGATCTGACCTGCAAAATTCTGAATTTCAGGGAAAATGGCAATCTTCCAGCTGACAAAATTCTCATTGTCTTAAATAGCAAGGCAAAGCAAAGCACCAAATGACATCATCTTCTTCATTTTAAACTGGACCACTTTGATGTGGAGAACCCTATAGACCTAAAGATGGCACCAAACATGATTTTATAGTTCCTTTCACAGCACTGAAGTTCCCTTTAAGAATAAAACAGAACAAATCAAATGTTTATGAGCTTACAAAGACCCTACTGCTGCAATTCACGAGCACATCATAAATGTAGTGCACTACATCCCACATGGCAAGACAGAGCAGCAGCCCCATTTTACAGAAGAACTCGGGAACAAAATCAATATTTAATTGTTCAACCCATAAGGGTGATCCCATAAGGGATCAACGCCACACATGGGAATGAACCTGCCTTTTTAGCCCAGAGCTCGTATCTTAACACACCTCAGTCTCATTTCTTGACTGTCTGAACTGCCCTGTATCTTGTCTCAGAAAGATAAATGCTTTATTATTGAAGTCATGGCACTTGGCATACTTTGCAAGAGAAAACTGAGATATACCTGTTGGAGAATTTTATTGCACAGAAGAAGGTATTTGCATCTCAGGCTAAAACTTAGGCCTAAAATGCACGAGAAGTCATTTCTGAGGCTTGCTTTCCTTCACACTGCTATCATCTGGCTTGGTGGAAGTCCATGCTGTTTTCCTCCTGAAGAAATGTGACCGTACAGCTTCTGGGAACATTCATTTCTGTCTCCTGCATGACCCTGATACAATGGCTCATGTTTTCTGCATCTGCTCACACCACACAGTTAGTTAATTTTGGCAGAGGCAGATAGTAATGGAAGTTACAGACAGAACAGAGGGAAATGATTTGGCAGCAATAACGAAGTAGTATGTGCAAAGTCATGCACTCAAGTAAATATGGATCTTATCATACCTCACATATTTAAAGAAAAGCTTTCCTGAAGAGTTTAATTGGGATGTAATTAAATTTTGATTTGAAAAATGACAGAGTATCAAGTRGAAGCTCATGGCCAGATCTCAAGTAAATGCATATTCAAGAGTTCAACACTTCATTTGGGTTCAAGGGATTCACTGGCAGACCTGTGCATCACCTTCTATGTGCATTATAATTGTGTTTGATACACAGCATAAAGCTCAGATTTTCAGAGCTCTGCAGGATGAAATGGCTTTAATATATAATGGTTGCCTGGATGTACTCTCTATAATTACGTTTGCAGACAGCTGCCATTATAAATGTGGTTTTCACATGCTTATAGCTTTAGCTCAAAACTTTAAGGATAAAACATTCCATCGGTGCTGCCAACTTGCATAATTTTAATCATAAGACTCATACTTCTTGTCATTTTTCCTATGTTCCACCTCCTGGTCACATGAATCAAAAAAAAAAGAACACATTATTTTCATAAAAAGAAAAGTTGTGAGTAAGAGTGGGGAAAGGAAGTGAGTAAACTCCTATCCATTAGAATGAAATGTATCAAAATATGAATAAATGCATCTCAACAGTTCTACAGCTTGAAAGCAAATAAAAGTGTGTTATATTTCAATGTGCTATAATTCAATAAGATGGCATAAGCAGGAAGGTTCTACTRAGTATAGTATATTATCTATATGTTTCCAAACCTCAAGAAAAATTACCAATTTCATTATTAAAATATAAATATTTTCATTAATGTAAGAAGAAGAAATCATTATTTTTTCTCATGATAAATACTTTTATGCATAATACACACAGAGTGATCCAACTGAGATTGCAGACAGAGTATATACCAACCTCTTTAAAATACATGGGCAAACATAATCAGAAAAGTGAAGGTCTTTCATTTCTTCGGACAGATTCAAAGTTATACATATTTAAAATAAAATCCTGTTATCAGAATAATATTAAATACAATTACCGTTATGATACTACAACTATAGATTTCAGAACTGCCTCTTTTGAATGTAAACTTGGAAAATGTTTGTGCAATCTGAATTATACTATTTTTCCATATTTATATTATAGAAAGATCTTAAATCCCCAGATGGATGAGGATATAGAAATGTGTATTGCACTGACTTCAGCGACACRAGGAATAGAGGGGAAATATTTGCAGTTATAAGGCTGGAAAGATTCTCTGCCCTAGGCACTTGACAAGGATGGGTGAAGTCAGTGGAATTTTTGCCATGTGGTGTGTCTGGAATCTTYCTGTCTTTAAAAATATCTTGCTATGGAATCACCGATTTTTCCTAYAGAACGTTCATACCTGCACTCATCTACAAATTTCTCAAGTTATTGCATTCTACTTTAAATGACACAGCATGACTGGAGGCAAAATACCTGCCCTACCTTTATTTATTTTATATATGCAGTCTTAAGGATCAAATAATGAGAATTTTCTAGTTACCTTCAAAGGCTCTGGATGAAAGTACTGACTATGCAGTAAAAATCCCAAAGTCAGCTCCTTGCCATCCCCAACCTGCCACAAAGGAATCCAGCACATCCTGAGCAGAAGACCTCAACTACAGCTGGTCCTTTGTGGCTGCACTCCCTGGCTCCTAATAAGGAATAAGAGCGCCTGAAACTCTTCCCTGTGTTTGAGAAATGTGTCAATCTCTCTCCTGCTGGATACCATGGGATGAGTTCAGGTTAGGGACCTGCACACTGTGGGGACATGATTATAGTGTCCTCTCTTCTGCCCAGTGAYTGACTTCACAAAACTCATAGGAATTTAATGCCTTTGAGACTGTCACTCTCTTCCAAACCAAGCAAGGAAGGGCTTAAGTTTAAAAATTACTGAGTTCAGCAGTGGTTAGAGAGAACACGGATGGTGTGATTGCACAGTTGCTTCATTTCTCTGGGAATTAGGGCTAAAAATCCAACTAACAAACAAAATACGTCTCATCTACCAATATGTTCCACATATTGGGAAGTGGGAAAAACTGAAGGCCCTGCCACTTGTCTTTGAATAAAAGGAATACAGTAAACCTGAAATCTGCTTGTACACAATAAAASAGAAGGAAATTGACTGGTTACAGAGTTAACCCAGTATTTTTCACTCTTGTAACACTCCTTGCTAAGTGCCTGAGAAGTAGTGACTTTCTGGGACATTTTATCATTCCTGCATGATCYTGTCTCTTTTCTGGACTCCCTGCACTACGTGTATTTAACTATGCCACTTAGAGCCTTCTCCTTAACAGAGCACCAAAGCTCTAGTAGCACTTTACAGAAAAGCAGAAGAAATGTCCCAAGGAGGTCACAGTCAACAACTCACATGAATCAGAGGAAAAGCAGACGTTCCTCACATAACCTATGCTGTGGGTCCTARAAAGAAACTCTCTTCAGCTTGTGTACTGGAAAATGTCATTCTCAAGAATTCCCTAGCCTGAAAAGCTTCATCTTTCTCCTTATTGCTGTTTATCTGAGCAAAGTGGGGTGAGCTTCTGGCAGCCAGCAGCCCACTGCTCAGATATCCCCTTAAAAARACCTATGTTTAGTGCCTGTGTATCTTCTTGGAAATTCCTCTCTGACATACTCAACCATTACATCCCTGCACCCTCTCTCTTGCATTATTTCCAAGAAGTCTTTTGCCTTATACGGCCACATCCAGCCCGAGCTGGGGACGGCGGCGCTGGGGAGCGTGGCTGGAGGCACTGCTGCAGCAAAGGGGAGAGATGCCCCTTCCACGGACACCAGCACCAACGACAGCAGCGCGGGAGGCTGCAAACCTGAACCGAGCACAAATAAAAGACCCTTCTACCCTTTACGTTGCAGGAATAAAGCAGCTCAAGCCACAAGCTCAAAAGAAAGGAACCTGCAGTAGGGAAGCCAAAAACTGAATCTGAAGGTTGAAGCAGGGACCCAAGTGTCAGCCCTGCTCAGCTCTGTGCTGAGATTTGTGTACCTGTGATGTTAGCCACAAACTTAAAGGAAAATTCAGCCCCGAGAAATAGCTCCGGGGAGGGTCAATTTGCTTTGCAAAGCCCTTACTGCTTGTGATGAAGTGTGGCTCAGAAAGCATGCAGCCTGTTCGTGCAGGGACACAGTGTCTTACTGAAGGGACCTAAAAAACAACAAATGCTGTATGGAAATCAGTCATAGAGAGTACACATCCCCAAAAGTATTCTTTCCAGTAAATTTTAAGGAATGATCATTCAGCACTTGACTTTACTCYGCTGTAAAATGGAGATAATAACCTCTTTGGGGAACATTATTTAATATTTTAAGTGTTTTAAAATCTTTAGCTGGAAATTCCCATAGGAAGTAAAAACAGCCACATAACATTTACAATTACCCAAGTCAGTTTTGTGCTAATTTAAACTGGTAAGCTAATAGCTCTGGCAGGAGTTTCTTCCTTGGTAAAACCTGGTCTACATGAAGAGCGGAGCCCAGAAGCTCCCCAACTCCACTCACTAAGCTATGGGCAGGGGAAAAATGAAGTTTCAGAGTTGAATGAAGTTTCAGAGTTGAAATGAAGTTTTTACTAAAGGCAATGCACATTTATCAGAGATGGAAAGTGGGTAGGAGAACTGTGTTATAGCCTTATGAGGAACATCACCATGCCTGCACAGAGCAAAATAAAGAAAAGATAATAAAGGGAGGACAGCATTAAGAAAAAAAAAAAAGAGAGAAAACGAATTATTTCAAAAAGGATAGATGTCCTTATTGCATGGTAACACGGCAAAACATCAGAAATACCTGTATGGAGGAGGTAACGCTAGGAGAAGGGGACAGCCTTGGACATGGTCACTATGACCATTTCATTCCTCTGCTGGTCTTTGACAAGCAGCTACTTTAAAACTTCATTTCCCTGGCATCCATTGGTTTTTCATTTTAAGTTTTTGTGGTCTAGCTCAAAGGTGCTGCACACAGAACACATTCATCTGCACGAACGGAGCCACTAAACAAGCATCTTCTTGTAATGTCATGTTCTTAGTAGGCCTTTTATTTTTAATGCAGCTTTTCCCRAGGATGCTGATAAATAAGCAGCTAGTTTCAGTGCTGGATGTGCTGAGACAAACAATCAGGCTTTAAAACCTTATTGACCACAGAGGCACAAAAGTGCACACAGATGCACATATATTCAAGCACGCATGGAAAGACCTCATGTTTGGGTCAGAGTGTTTCACTGCATGCATTTTTTTTTTTCATGTACATTTTTGTGGGTACATTTCAGGACTCAAGTCTGGAAATTTCCACCGCTTTATATTGCACACTGTATTTCTGCTATGATCTCAACTGCAGCCTRGAATTTGCACTGGTTACGCCTGATGCTCTGCAATCTTGACAGAGTTTTGGTGACATCAGCTATCTTCTTTCTCGTCAAGCATTTGTTAGCTGGTAAACCTGAAACTCCCCTTGTGGTTTGCAGTCTAGACTTCAATTTACACTAGGTTTATCAGCTGTTTTCTAGTGTCATCTTTACCAAAAAAAAAAAAAAAAAAAAGAGTCTAAAATATTCTGCAATTATTTCAGCTCTTTTTGTTTTAATATCTTGTCTTCTAATTACTATTTTGAAATCATCTGCCAAAGTAAGTATCTGTTATATTGACTACACATAACTGTTTTTCAAAAATTATTTAGGTTTCTTGGGAAAATCTCCTGAATGGCTGTGACTTCCACAGGCTTTTTGATCTATTCAGGCATGAGCAGGAAGCCTTGACCTGATGATTGCATACACGTTTCTTCATGGGAACCTGTTGTGCCGGCCTGACAACCTGGCCCCACTTCCTACGCTGCCTTTGATAAAAAAGGTGTGTTATGATTAAAAATACCAGCTGCAGAGACCTTCCTCAATTGCCAGAGACTCTAAATCTGCCCATTTGATTAACTGCAGAAAACACACGTCGCTGATGGAGAGCCTGGGTGGCAGCAAACCTCCGACTGACAGGCCGGAAAAGCTCCAACCACTATTCCCAAGATAACACGGTGTGGTCACTTCCTACAGAAACCCACACATGACTGCCAGGGCTCACTCAAAGTGAGCGCTGAATGAGCAAAATAATAATTATTTTTACAATAAAAAAGCCTTGAATTGTGCTGTCTGTTTAAAAATGCAAACCCACTGCCTTTTGCTGAAAAGCTCTGCTTTTGGAAAGCTTTGGAGTGTTTTGCAAGAACTGCATGAACCATTTTAGGTTAGCTGGTGGGAAGGCAATCTGCACGGTACAGATTGGAAGCRCTCAGCAGCACAGAGGTGGATACTGGGTATCATCTACCATTACCACTGATCTGAAAGCTTCACTGATAGAGTTGCACTGTGAGAAGGGACTAAGTGAAACACTGTTGGCCTGTGTCCAAAAATTTGGCAGCCAGCTCACTGCCCAGCTGTTCATCCTCAGCACAAGGAGTTTTGCTAATGTGCAAGATACAAAAATCTTGGGTTTTTTTTTTTTTTAAGTGGTAGCAGGAATGCATCTGCGATATGGAATACAAATCTAGCAGTGCTCGCTCTGTCTGTGTGGGGAATGTTTTATGTCTAAATAAGAAAAAAATATTGTAATGAAAGAAAGTCTGGTCAGTGCCAATGTATTCAGCATCAGCAAATCCAAGTTTAGAACAAGGCAGGAAATAAAGGGGCAGTTACTATGATCTAACTGCAGTGGAATTCCCCTGGAAAAGAGTATGACCTGTGAATGTCATTTCATTGCAATCAGCGTTTTTGAAACACTAGGTGAGTTAACAGAACACTTGGAYGGTGTTAGATAAAACAAGGTAATGATGTCAGAGAAAGCCCGTAAGATTCATGAATGTCTTCAGTTTCTACTTAAAAGACAACACTGCATTTTCTAAGATACAAACTACCAGTCAAAAACAACACACACGCCTAGCAAAACCCCCAAAGATACATTCAAATATTACAAAATAGGAAATTACAGATTAATTTTCCATTTGCTGATTAGGCTTCAGTAGATCTCGTACCTCTTAAACTGCATTTTACTTCTCTGCCTTCTGCAGAAAAGCTATCTGTCATCAGGAAATTCCTATGTGTTTAATTCGATTGTGTTTAGAAAAACACAATTTATTCTTAGCAAAATAAGCACCATATAAGGCTAGATCAGAGCACAGCAAGGCAAATGCCTGATGAGTCTTATGCATTTGGGTCTCTATATGCATTTAAGGGCTGGATTTAAAGGCCTTAAAACAAGCCACTGAAACTGCAGGGGTAGTTTCCCACACTRCTTCACTGACCTCCACATCTGAGACTGGCAAAGTCCAACACAAATACTAGTAATCTAGTTACGATCTAAAACTGTAGYGTTTGCACTGGGATTTTCCAAATTTTTAGACACTGAACAGAAAGGATTGGAAGATGACAAAACCCCATTTCTCAGAAGTCTATGTTCCCAAACAAACCCTAATTGATGATATGCTGCTGAACTAGGATTAGCAGACTTTGTTGAGCAACCAGAAGCTGAAGGATTTATGTCCATTCAGAGTCATTTGAGTATCTCCCCACCTTTTAAAAAGGATGACTGTGGTGGTGCTATGCCCAATTTCTATAAGCCTTGGTGGCTTCCCATACACCCYGATCCAAGACCAACCTGAGCCTGCAGCTCACTGAGCATGTGCCCTAACCAGCAAAGTCTTCTGCAAAATTAGTTGGGAAACATGCAAGAAGTGGAATTTACACCTCTCTTATTTTTTTGCAACCAGGAGTGAGAAGCACCTGCACCAGCAGCAGCAGTAAACTGCTGATTGCCCAAGGAGATCCTTACAGTTTCCTGAATACTAAGTCCTGAATTTCTGCAGCCCYAGTTTAGATGGGATATGAACGGTCTGGAACAGGCTAAAAGATTCTGTCTGAATCTCAGTTTTCAATTTGATTTGACCTGACAAAAGGACTTTCATTAGTGGAAAAGCTTCAGGTCAGCAACCCTACCTTACCTTTAGCCACTGTTCCGCCTGCTCTTTGCTCTGTACTGCCAGAACCAGCGCGTCTGCTCCTTGGTGAGTGATTTTCAGCTCATGCTTCTTCTTTTTGCTGTCTTTGGGAATGTAGGTGATACTGCAGTCATTCAGCAGCAGCTCCATCTGAGGTTGCTGGTCCTTGGAACTTTTATAACACTAAATAAATATAATGAATGAAAGTTAAATCTCACCTTTCTGAAACTTTTGGGAGAGCTGTTGTTATTACAAAAATGATATTTTTATTTTGTTTACATTTTTCATGTATCTCTTTATGACATACCACAAAGTTTAGCCAACGCTAACTTGCATTTCTCYTCCTCATCCCCTTTGCAGAGCAAAATTACTTCCAGACTTTTATTAATAGAGTTCYTTTATTGCAAGACAGGTACAACATATGGAGGATATTAACTTTCTCTATGTTATCCATATGACTCAACCTTGATATTGACCAAGTAGGCAGAGAACTGTTTAGGATACATGTTCACACGTGGCAGTAGAGTACGCTGGTACATTTAAAGACTAAAGCCCAGGAGCCCACGTKTCCTCTTGACTGTGGGTTGGCATTTTGGGGATCATTTCCAGCAGTGACACTTCCAGCTACTATCTCAGTAGAGTTCAGCTCCCTAAAGCAGCTGTTTAGTGCTAGACTGAAGAATGATGTTTAATTGTGTAGGTGAATGCCCAGTTACTTCATATACATACACAACTGGGTTTTGCTCAGACAAATCAGCATGAAGGCTAAGAAGGTATCTGATATTAAAGAAGACTGATTAGTTGGTGCATACACAGAAGGTTGAGCATAAATGTGAAAAAAGCACAGAAAAGCCCACACGCTCTTGTGTGGTTGCTGGCAGTATTCATTCCATGATGCAACATCCAGAAACACAGTAGCTGTTAAAAGTGTATTGCACACAGGCCAACTTGGGCTGACCAAATACAGCCACTCTCAACCAGTCTTTGTAAATCATCTATCATCCTTCCTCCCTCTCAAAGGCCCATTGACTCAAATTTCCTCTAGCTTAGTCACAAATTTAAACAAGTTGGTAACAGTAAAAGAAGTAAGTTTTCAAGCCAAGAAACCCTGTAAAAATATATCATTATTCACTTTAAGAATCTTACAGAGCATATGATTCCCTTTACATTATGTTAAAGATTTTACTTATAATAATACCTACTAAAACTTGAGTATTTATATATTAAACAGCTTTATGTAGATAGTAATTCCCTATTAAGAGTTATTTCTAGTATCTAAATCTCAACAAAATATTTTTGTCCTATGATCACAGCTGTATTTATAACATAGGCAATTACTAATCCTTGGGAACATATATTGGTTTTACTTGCATATAGTTTGCTTGCATAACTTACATCTGTAAGTYCTCTTTTAAATCACAAACTAATCTTATGTAACTCTGTTGTTTAACTCCTATTGTGACTTTTACTTCCTTAATCCTCATTACAGAATTACTGAAAAACAATCTCTATAAAGGAAAAAAAGAAAATCTCTTAAGACCACCCACGTGGTTAAAGGAAAATGGAAAAAAAAAAAAAAAAGATTTCATATGGAACAACAAACATACTTCTAGAAGAAACACTSTGACTTCTGAGAAAATCTGTTATTTTCCTTCCTTCTTTCTTTACTTCATACTGTTATCACCRGCTCCTGAAATCTGATATGGTTCTGATTTATGGTGAGATTAATGTGGACTAGGGATAATRGCATCACAACAGTCTAATACGACCAAAACAGAATTACAAAATAAAACAGGAACCATGGAAAATCAGCAAATTAATTCCAAATGTATTTTCAGAAACYTCCTATCCAGCTACCTCTATTTCATATGCTATTATTTCCCATAARGCCATAGACATATATACACTTGGAAAGTGAACACAGATAAATTATCGTGGATTAGTGTAATAAGGACGTTCTGCAGAAAATGGTCTATCAGCTGTTAATCATCTTTTAACATCTGGGTTCTTGCAATAATTATTCAATAATCAACAATTATTCATAATCAGCTGTAACAATTGCAAGCATCAGCTTGGGAGACAGGGAGAGTCTAAGACCCAACCGATCCATTACTTTAAGTCTTATGGTGATATAGAAACGAATGTTGCTGTCAATTAGACTCTTTTYGAAAAAGAAAAGCGCATCTATAAGCAGATTAATTTACCAACGTATGGAATCTTCTCCTGGCGTCTACGATCAGAAAAAAAGGCAAGACAGATTTACTAGAGGAACAAATACATCCACTTGTTTCTTTCCTTTCTATATTGCAGCTGTGCATCATGTGAATACTGCAGCTGTAATTACTGCCGAACAGATGGTGAAGGGTTAGCTTAAAATGTATACATTACAACAGCATATGCTGCCAAGTGAATTCTCAGTGTAACAAGGGACATTTCTCTCTAACGGTCTGATCCAACGGTTCATACAAAAAGCTCCCTATGAGATTTTTGCCTCCTCGGGGAATGAGAGATTCGATTTACAGTTTCAGCAATTTTTTTTCCCATACGAAATATGCTAGGAGCTAATAGGCCAGACTTTCTTTTGTGTGTCAGGGAATTGCCCGAATTTAAATGCAATAAATATCAAAATCCCAAGTGGCTAAATGATACAGTTACCATTTCAGTGGTAGTCTGCTTCTAGAAGATTTGCAGAATATTACAAAGACAGTTTCCTGTAGAAATAAATAAACCATCTAAGTGGTACAATGAAAATATACCTAGATAAAAATAAAACTTACCAGTAGTTTGTTTTCTTTGATAACACAGAGAAGTTTTGTCCATTGCCCAAATCGTTTCTTTCTAAGGAGGAAGGCACAGATTTTGGCATCTTTCACGAGATCCATAGAAGCCTCCTCAGAAGGCCACTGATGTCTCATCTTTTTCCCTTTTCCATCTTCCTCCTCTTCATCATAGGATTCATAAGAGCTGCTCATGGCATCTGAGTCATAATCTTGAGGAAAGCATAAAAGTGCCAAGTCAAAACATTTAGCCATGAAAAAAACACTGAAATAAGAATACCTCAGCCAGGTTCATTTTAAGTAAACGCTTTTAAAGGCAAACGACTGTTTCAGCCCTTAGCAATATCAAAATATTTTTTGTTAAAYAAAAGATGCCATAAGATGAAGCTGCTCCATTATGAAATTTTATAAAAGACCCATACTGACACCTTGGAAATTTTAGTTAAACAAATAAACAGGAAAAAAATACACAGAATTTTACACAGTTCTTTAATATCTTCAAGGCTGATCCCATCATCTTCTGTGATTCTTTTACAGAAGAAACACTTTAAGCTGGCCCTGTTGCTTAGCACAAAATACACGTAGGCCCCATAATATAGGTACAGCATATTAAGAAACAAACACTGAATATGACAGAGGTCACAAGAGCAAAGCAGAGGGCATAAGATTTCATAAAACCYGAAAATACAGCACATGCAGTGATTAATGCTGAATAAATGATGCTCCTCCTTAACCTAYAGACTCTGCTTGAGTTTAAAGTATTTGGCAAAACCCTCTCTTGTTATATGCTCAGCCCGGACAGTTTATCCTGCTCCAAGCTCGGTGATGTAATGGTGAGATTCCTTTCTAATTAAATGGTCTCTGGTCAGGCCTTTCATTTTCAATAAAGCACTCACTTCTGTAGCAGTGACTACAAAGCCAATTTGTCATTGCCACAGAATCCCTCTTCCCACACACATATTTGTATTTTTTTATGGATACAGATACAAACACACATATATGCAAAMATACACACGTACATAAAGCCCCTCAGATAATAACGCTTGAAGACAATCCTGCCACTCAAGTATATGCAAACTGTCCTGGGAGCACATACTCCCACGGAGCACAGTTGATATTTTTARTATTTTCATCAGGAAATTAAAACCAGAAAATTTTCAGTGGAAATATTTTCAAACGGTGAAATTTTGTTCACATACTTCTAGGAGACTTGCATATATTTTTAGRTCAGGAAAAAGGTGGAAGTTCTCTTGCTTGCTTTACCTTAGGTAGTTAGGGCACTAATGTCCCCCAACATCTCTCCAACCAAGACTACAACTAGTTTGCGTTTTTACAAACATGTTTTACCTTTTTCTATCTTCATTACAAAGGGAAATTAAAACTAAATTTCAATCTTTTTTTTTTTTTTTTGAGAAACTAAATTGCTGTCTTCTGATCAGTTCAACCATGGAGTGTTTGGCTCACGGACACAGATGGACAGCATCAAAAAGTCACAAATGATTACCAATGGGAAAACAAAGGGGAAATGAGAGCAATTTTTTTGTTCATTTTAGGAAAAAAGAAGAAATATTCACTTTTAGAACAGGTTTTAAATTTTCTCATATTGCAGGAAGAAAAAAGTTTCACCTTGAATAAAATGATCATTCATCTCTACTACACAACAGAGCTGCTTTCTTCTTACTTTACTCCATGCAACAATCTCACCTCCTTTTCAGCAAGGTTATTGGGTCACCATTGCTTTTTCTTCACAACATTCARTTTTACATTKGTTTTTACTTCAAGTTTTATCWCTTCCTCAAAAAYTAGTTGTGGGAAGTGACCATAGGRAAAAAAAGAAAAAAAAAAAGCTGCACCTCAAGTACTTCTCATGTCGCTCTCATTAAYAGGTAGGACACATGGGATGTGCACCTGATAGTGATCAATCATGTTAGAAAGATATTCTGCTCGAGTATTTACTCAAGACAATTATATCTATCTCAGCMGTTACTTAACAATTTACTCTTGTGAGTCCTACCCTTTAAGTATGTCTTTGTTGTGACCTTATCAATCTCAATTGGTCTGAAAAACTGTAGGTTCCTTCTTTAATTTATATAGTGCTTTGATGGTTTAACTGCCTGTTAAAATATTATTCACAACCCCACAGGACAATACGGTGGATTTAGTGAAAACTGTGTTTGTGTAGATATATATTATGAACAGCATATTGAATTTTATAGTAACTTTAATACAGAGGAAGAGAGAATGAATTTTAATATGAAGAGCATAACATATAGCAAAATCATGGCAAAACAGATTATAAATTACACTAAAAACTTAGATTTGTATAAGAATATATATTTAAATGATGGAATTATTAATGAACATTTAAATCTGATATTATAAATATTTTTTATGGTTTTGGATGGCTAAGCAAATAAAAGATCAGTTTCATRTTTTATTACTTATTTTGTTCCTAGGCAATCCTTTAGCAGTACTATWAATATCTTCCTGCCTAAGCATGCCTCCTGTTTAATGACCAAACACAAATCAGCGGTTCACCAGGTTACAGGGTGTAGCAGGACCACCCTGCAGCATTTCAAGGGAGGAAAYGAACACAGGAATGAATCTGCTGCTTTGCAAAACTACATGTTCCTTCATTTATTTTACACTATAAGAAAAACTTTCTTACCTTGAATGTGCTAGGTAAATTAAGAGCTGACAGATACTCTGATTTGTTTTTTATGTTTAGAGCTAATGCACATGATAAAAAATTTTCCATGACAAACAGTGTACAGATTTCATATTTCATGCTCTAAAGTATCTCTTATGCATGTGCTTTAAAAACAGAGATTTTATTTTATTCTTTCAATCCAGTTCAAATAATAAAAGTGTCAAYAAAAAGCAGGCAGATATCCCTTTCATCTTTGGGTCAAAAAAATAACAGTGATAAATGAGACATACACAAATAATAAATTATCTCAGCCAATAAAAAAGAGTAGAAAACAGGAAAATGTTTGCAGTTTTTTCAGTACATAATGTCCTATTCACTGACCCCGTGTCAGTGATGCTCACAGCAGTCACTTCRTCTTTCTAGCAGGGTGCTCTCATCCTATTGCTATGTACATAAAATTAGTCTGTGACCAAGCAGGGGGATGTGTTTGCATCTGGACATGGCAGCAAGAAGTTCTGGTGATCTTAGTAGGTAACCCTCAGCCTTTTGCATCAAATGAGTAGCCAAAATAATACTGTCATGTTCATCCAACACAGCTTGGGGGACAAGTATGAATGGTCAGTCTCTGTCTATAATGTCATTAGAAATGCTGCAAATCACACCTTCTTTATTCTTCATTTAGAAGAGGAGCTGCTTTTTTCCTTTAGAACTTTACCTATCTACTTCAACAATTAATTCAGTGCAATAGGAAGTCAGAAGTAGATCTGCAGATCTGTACCAAACTGAATCATGTCAACTGTTCAAAGCTGTTCAGGGCTCTSTGTCTCCAGCTGGGACTGCAGCAGGTTTCACGTGCAACCTGAAGTGGAGCTCCAGGTTCAGTTTCCTCAAAAAAGGAACCTGGTTTCTGCACACTAAAACACCTTTACAGACCAAAGCAATGTATGACCAAAYTACAGAGCGAAACAATTGCCAGGGGAAAAAAATGGTCAAAACCACACTTACTGCAAACCACCAGCGYACTGAGAGAGATGCAGCCTTCAAATGCTAAGCATCCTGAAGGACACTGGAGTTAGCAGGTACACAGAAATGGACCTGGACAAATACTACTCACTGGAAGTGATATACTCAGGAGCCTTTCCAGGACTAAGTGGCACTGCCTCTTCRTAATAGCCTTCTGGAAGGGATGATGTTGGTAATGGTGGAGGCCCATTATCTGGTGGCTACATGAAGAAAAATAAAAGGAAAAAAAACCAAAACAAACAAAAGTGATTAAAGATAAACAAGGTGCTCAAGCAGACAGACTCACAATATCTGCTCTTGATCAGTGCTGATATATTACCATCCTTATAACCTTAATGGCTTCTCAATTTCTTATGCTAATGATATCTATAGGCAASGCTCTTGAGGAGTGAATTGGTCCCCTAAGTAAGAAATATTCTGCAGGACAGCAGCTTTTAGWAGAGAAACAAGTTTAAATCTCAAGYTCCTGATCTGCTGCTATAATTAAAYAACACTGAGCAGTTGTTGAGATTTGCAATGCAATGAAGTGATTTAATTATGCT
The DNA here is from genome assembly GCA_003342815.1 of Eudromia elegans. NCBI lineage: Eukaryota > Metazoa > Chordata > Aves > Tinamiformes > Tinamidae > Eudromia > Eudromia elegans. The sequence goes on along the minus strand of PTEX01000005.1, from coordinate 6,277,641 downwards.
TCACACCATAATGATACATCTTGAAATGCATCACTATTGCCAAGTCTTTCACGGGTATATGAACAGGCAAATTATACTTGCCACTCCAAAAGATGGCAAAATCAAGAYAGCAATTACATTAAAAACTCCTTTCTACAATGGCATTAAGTGGTAAAAATATTGGAAACACAAAATTCTCTCTTTAAGAGCCAGAAACCTAAGAAATCTCGGTAGGAAAGAGATTTTTCCACATTACAGGYCATTTTACAGTATTGGGGCACATTTATTAGTGTTTACATATGAAATAATTTCTATTACCGTATTATACAAATATGAACTCCCTTAACAAAAATCAAATGGTCTGAGTTGGCAGAGCATAAGGATACATAACATAGTCCATATTTTTGTGATGCATTTTGTTTTCAAGGGCAGATCAATTCTTAATATAAACATTAAYTTTTATAAAGCTAACTTTACACACTGAAATCTGAGCTATGACTAACAAATAKTTCAGAACATCACGAAACTATTATATGATAAAATAAATATTTCAAATACCAGGTCAAACTTTAAAATGCTTCTTTTCTAAATATAAACCTGTTTTAAATTTAAAACTGACTGACTGCTGGTATGTTGATATAATAACAMAGTAAATTTAGTACTGTATGACTTCCACCATATGACTTTACTGTTCTATTTCCTTAACAAGCACCAAAACAAYTGTATTTTATAGAACCCATTCATATTTGCCACCAGGTTTTCATTCTGTATTTTCATASTGAAGGAAATACTTCAGTCTTTTTCCAACATTRGTGGTTTATTSTATGATGACAAAAATACAACTTGCAAGCAAGAGTCTCWTATTTGCAGCAACAGTTTTCAACAMATCTTTCTTTTTTTCATAMAATGAKGTAAAYGTAACTGAGTGTTTATCTCTGTTGGACTCATCCWGTCTAAATTCAGGGAAGAGACAGAAGCACCTAAAGAASAAACCAGTCCAGRCTATCTTTATATAAGAAAGACTTTCCAGCCTTGCAGGTATTTCCATGTTGGATRTTACAGATCCATGCAGATAGGTAAGAGGCTAGTGAAAAAAAATTGCCCTCAGCTCATCTGACCCTAAGAGACCTCATAGTAAAATCAGCAACTTCCTCACAAACAATGAGCTGATTTGAGACCAAAAACAAATAAACAGGTCAGATTGAGATTTACACTGACATTACTTCTACATCAAATCATGTATCCAACTTATTATTAGTCACACTCAATTACAGATGAGCGCTGACAATTACTGTGATCTCCAATGTGCACTCAGTTGAATGAGTTTTCCTCACAGAGCAGCTTTGCCACAGAAATCATCTCCTGAAGAGCCAAAATAATGAAAAAATGAAGCTTTTAGCACAATTTCCCCCCTGAAAAAGGCTAACTGCAGACCTGCCTGTTGTCACAAAACACAGGCATCTCTCCGTTCCACCTGCCGCTGCGCACCAGGCCTGAGGGGCATTAATAACACGAGATGTTCATTAATATTGGAGAGCTGTCAGCACTGGTGCTGCGTGGCTTCCCACCGCTCCTTCCCAAAGGCAGATACGTCAGCGCCGTGGTCTGGCCTCCAACAACTCGCCCYGTCAGGTGCACTAAGATACAGGGAATTCCTATCATTATTAAACCTAATTTGGGCAGGAAATAGCTGTCCTGAGAGTCATTCCCATCTCGATTTGACACAGCAGAACAAGGTTTCGAAGCTTTATCCAGAACCAAATAAGAGGTGCCAATAAAGATCCAGGGGGAGTGGGGCAAAGGCTTGTTTTTAGACAAAACGTTATTCTGAAGGAAAGAAGAAAGGAAATGAAACACAAGTGGTGCTTGTGCGAATTCGACCCTGCCGGAGCAGCGGTTACCGCACGCAGCTGGGGCGGGCAAGGCCGYGCCGCCAACGTCAACACAGATGGAAACCATCGCCGCCTTCCTCGGGCCTCGCTTTCCAAAAGCAGCCCTTGCCATAACAAAGTGGAAAACAATTTAAAAAAAAAAAGCTTTTTTTTTTTTTTTTTAAGATTATCAGTAGGAATAAAAACATCCAACTGATTGAATACAAAATAAAGTGTCTCGCTCAAGGCCGTACCGTAAACAACCYCACCTTTCAGGAGCTGTGGAATATGCAATCCTCTGACCATCGAAATATCTAAAATGTACACGTGTACATGGTGATATTGCTTATCAATATCTACCATGTTTGGATTTCTKTAGCATTGCTAGTTTAATGCTTTCACCTGGCAATTTTTCAACAGGAGAATTTTGATGAAGTTTAGAAGTACGAMCTGAAATAAATCTTCATTCAGTAACTCTTCATTAGCTTATCTGAAAATAAAGAGTCTATTAAAAAGCACAAAACAATATAATATATGAAAGGATTAAATCTTAWAAAAAGAAGACTATGTGCAGTTTGAGTGGTACCACAGGGAAACACATGGCAACCTGCAATGAAGCATTAACACGAATTCCTACTTTTCTTCTTTCAGAACAGGCCACAAGGAAGAAAACTGGGGAATACCGCCTTTCAAGACAAATAACCTTGCTCAATCACAGGAAAAACAACGGAATTAAACCAAAAAAAAAAAAAAAAAAATCACAATTTTATCCCACTGGAGGGAAAAGGACAAAGATGAGTGACACACTGCCCAGAATAGTATCAGTAACACGGGTGCTGGGTCTAAGACGAGAGATGCCTTATTTGAAGCCATGAAGCAGACGAGTGCTCATCGCCCTGCAGAACTGAGAACTCAGAGACTTTAAAGAGTGGGCTGTTCATAGGAGGCCCAACTGAAAATACAGGAGGGACCATTGAGGGAAACAAATAATAAACAATATCTATCCAAAAGTTAAAACTCCTGTTCTCACTGGATCCTGAAATAAAGGACCCTTTCAGGTCTTCTTCTCCACAAGCCTCTCTGTGTTTCAGAAAGCAGAAATAAACTCCTTCTCTCTGCATCCGACGAGGTAAAACACTTTATTTTACCCTTCCTTCAAAGGACACTGTCTTTCAGGGTTGGTCTTACTCATAGTTCCTGAGGCTGTGAAAGTATACAACGTGGAAAGCAATACAGAAAGTAGAGAAAAATAAAGGTCCTGAGGATATAAAACAGCTTCACATCACCATGAGGCGTTACACCTTGCAAGAAACAAGGAGAAACCCCTGAGCCCATGCACTCGCTCAGGATGTGGCGCTTCCCAGCGAAAATGCCTGACTTTGGGAGAGGCTGAGGCTGCCAACACCCACGTGCCGCCGCCGAGGGCTGCCAGCAGTTCTCGCAGGGCTGTTATTAGATCGACCACGAACTCTGTGGCAGACGGGGGCCGGAGCCAGCTGCCGTGCAGCTCCACAACGCTCAAAAGCAGCAACATGACACTGGAAAAGAGGTCGAATACTTGCGGTGTGCAATGAGGCAAGCGGGCAAATGTGGCTTTCAAGACGCCTTGTCACCTACGGGTGCCTTTTGCTTGGCAGCAGAGCTGACCTCAGGACAACCTTGCCTTCCAGTTCAGTCCACTGGGAGCCCAGCCTGGAAATCACCCATCTTAAATTAAAATCACAGCAAAAGGTAGTTCACTCCAACATGAAAAAAGCTTGACGTATGACGGTACACATTGTTATAATGCTATATTATAAATGAACTGATAAGAAAATTAATTAAAAGTTGTCTGTGGTACTATTTGCAAATATGAAGGAAGAAGCAATAATGCATCTCCCTACTGCTCACCGAAAAGGTAATGAAAATGAGGACAACTATGGCATCCTGTAAGACATGATGAACATAAGAAGAAAATAAGAACACCTTTTATTGTCCTTAATTTTTATGCAATCAAACCATGTCCAGAAAGTTCTCTGCTGTTCTGGTCATTTGTGATCAATCTAGAACATAAAACTAGAGCAACTGCTTAGAAGAAACACCACTATGAAGAGGGGACTAGGTCAACATAAAAAAAAAATATATAGTTCAAGAAGAAATTCATGGAGTTTGTCTTGATTTAATAGACTGAAATGAAAGCTGAGAGAAATAGGATTTCAAATCAAACCAAATTTCAAAGGAAATATGAGACAGGGGCTCAGCTGAGGAAAATAACTACCTAAATATAAGAACATGGTCATGGAACAGTGGGATGGAAGAACTGCTTTCCAAACTGAAACAGCAGGTTAAAGAAAACTACATGGTGGTAAATTGAACTTAATAAGCTTCTGAAAGGATTCATGTTTTATAATTGCCAGCTGTGGTAGCATCTCAACTCAATGATGAAAAAAGACTCCTTGGATCTTCCCTCATTATGGAAGAACACGCTGAGACTCTTTCATATTGAAGCCATTGGCCAGCTCCGAATGAAAGAAATGAATTTTTGTTTAATTTATTTTTGTTGATCTTAAATGTTTTCTGCAAGGGAATTCCTCCAAGGCCAATATTACCTTAATTTTCAGTGTTAGCATAAAAATCAGGATGAAATAAAAACTCCTAAGCACTTACCTGGCACATAGCACTCTTGCTTTTGTCATAGCGCAAGCTTAATTGCACAGCTTAGGACCTTTGAGGCTGTTCATTTTTTCAAGGTATAATTAATGTAATTGATAACATATCACGTAAAAATCCTTTTGATTTCAGAAATGATTTTTTTTCTTCTCCAAAGACACCATCTCCTTTCAGCGTTTTGTAATAAATACATGAAGACATACCTGACAGACAGCCAGATAAAAGGAGGCTGTCAAATCACCTCTCCACAATAGAAAATCCATTTATATGAAACACTCCTACGGTGTGACTCTGTGTGCACAGGAAAGGGTTGGGGGAAGATGACCTGTTCTTTTGATTTATATCTACAAGGGGTTACAGTATATTGGTGGACACTTGATAGTGGTTAAATCACTATTAGATTATATTCCAGGGAAAACAAGACATATATTCAGGATTATTGTGGAAATCATTCAGGATAGCCAAATGTGCGGTTTGCATCTCATTTTGCTAGACTGCAACATTTCTGAACTCCCTGACTGTCAGATGCAATATGACAGCGGACTGCTTGAAGGTGGGAAGTGCTCTGTCACTGTCACACTGTGGGTAATTTAGGCTGGTATCCCCAGGCACATCTGAGCCACAGGAGGCAGTGGATGTTATTCTGCACTGTGTATAATGTACTTTAAAGCAACTTGGTGATATGGCAGAGATGGCACCCCAGGTATCAAATGGCCAGCAGCTGAGGTATGTAGAATATCGGCCCTCTTGATTTTCCAAACCCACTCTCTGGCACTGCTTCTTGCTTGTCCTTTCAGCTCAGGGAAATATAATAAAAGCAAGTGCAGACTGTGAGATGCAAAAGCAGGTCAACATACACAAGGCCTCATAGAAAGTACGTTCGAAAGAAGACAGCCCCAATATGACAAGAATAGACAACCAATACGACTGTTTCCAACACAAATGCTAGACCACCGTGATCTCCTTTGCTCCCACCCCACGCAAAAGGTTTATTAGCTGCTCACCTTATAGTCATGATACAAGCAAATACCTTTGTGCGTTCAGCTGTATGCATGAGGCTTAAGACAAGAGGGCATTTGTGCTTCCTACGGATGGGAGAAGTCTGCTGGAGCAGATGCAGGCAAGGGAATGCACACAGACACGGAGAATGACACAGATGGAGATGGGGTGATTAGTCAACGGCTTCATGTGCAAGGTCTGCCTTTGACCCTGGGTTTCAAAACACAGCCCAAACCTCACCAAATCTAGGAAATCTCTCTGGACTTTTACAAGCTTTAATATTTGAAGATTTAGTTAAAAATATGAACAATATGCCTATAAATAAATTATTTTTTATGATCTTTGTTCATTTGCTGAGGAACAGCAAAACTGATAGAAATCTGGCAGGAACAAATATGCAGGTCTGTTTACAGCTTTGCCAAGGCAGCCTTGCACAGCACCTGCCTACACAGAATTCCGGCTCCTGGCACTACTTTAAGGAGTATTGAATTCCTTCCCACCCACACATCTTTACATAAGTAAAAGCTTAAACATCAGCTCAGACTAAACATTTTTGAATACCGAATCCCTTGAGTGCCATAAAAAGAAACAGCAGTGTAAATGAAACTTTAATTCCCATCATGCTCAATAACTGACGTGCTAAAAACATAGATTTTAAACCCATGCGTAGTTTATTTAAAGTCATTGATCCCTACTTCCAGGAGCACGCTGTGACTCCACTGGAGGTTGAGACCACCAGTAGATGCTATTCAACAAGAGGAAAAACTGGTAGTCTCTGTCCAGAACAGCTGACAAAAAAAGGTGTCATATATTATGGAATTTGGGCTTGTCAAGGGACATCCTAGAGCAGAATTTCCTATTCTTTCATGTGTTCACAGAATTTCTTCCAGAAATTCTAGTAAAAGTGATAAAGAAAGGCAGGACATCTATGTTACTCAGGAACGTAATTACGTACATCTTCTATAGAACTCTGCACCACCATCTAAAAGTTTTAAGGAGTCCATTGATTAATGTAGATCGAAAACCACTGTGCGGGAGCATTAAAAGGTGGAAAATCAATCTTAACCCTTGTCACTGACAGTCAGCTTTGCATAATAAGGGAGAAAATATGACAGTCTCTGATCACATCTAATGATAATGAGGGTCTGACAGAAAAGGTGTCTCTCAGGCAGGGAGAAGTTTCTAAAAAACACCTAATGATAAATACTGTTAGTTCAGAGTGACTGCAGGAGAAATGTTTAAACTGCCAGACGGCGCTTTGAGATCGTGCCCGTATTTGAAGACCAGAAAGCTGATGGTTTTGTCCTTCCTTTCTGTCTCCACCTGGGCTCCTGTAGGACAGCAGCAGTCTGTCATCTTTTTCAAAAAATATGATGTGCTAATATCTTAAAATAACATCTGTGGTAACCTGCACTTGGATAACCCTCCAGGCCATGACAGGCCTGGAGCAGCTCCTGGATGCTCTCCAAAGGGCACTGAAAGCACAAAGGAAGCGCAAACCGCCTCTGCCCGGCAGCATCAAAAGGAAGGAGGAATAACTGGCAAAAATCCCCTTCCACCCTGATGGAAAAAGCAGCTCAGCTTTGTGACTTAACTGGGAGACAAGTGCCAGCGGTGCTACTGTCAGCTCGGGGGGGAGAGCGCGTTCAAATCCTGCTCTGCCAGACTTGTCGCTGCAAGAATAAGCTCCAAACTCACTGGTGCTGGCTAGGTCAGCGTCCAAGGGACTTCTCTATCGTAGGGAAATATTATTCTTACTCCAGAATCCAACCTGAATATAGCTACTGTAGATCAGCGGTGACCTGCTGGGTCCAATTCATACTTCACACCATTTCACTCCATGCAGCTTCATCAGCATTGGGGGAACTTACACATTCATTCATAAGAAAGGAAAAACAGGTCTTTTTTTATTAAGTAAAATTAACTTGCACCTTCCAAACTAATTTATCAAACTGAGCCTAATTCAATTGGCTTGAGTTGATGATGCTGGCACCTGGAGCCTACATTTCAAAGGCATGTTTAATTTTCTCACCTCTCATCAACCATTTCCCTGTAATTCATGCTATATGCACCTTCAAATGAAGAAAAAAATCATTTCAGACACTAAGAGATGAATTCTCCAGATTTCACCGCATATTAACATGATAATTTTTTTGTGTTCACTCAAATCTGCTGCATAATTATTTTATAGAATGCATTTTAATTGAATTTTGCTGCTGTGCATATACTGACTCTGGATATGGATGCTTCTAGCATGAATATTCTGTTTCTATAAGAATTTGAGAATAAGTGATGACATTTTACAGAATTAAAACAAAAAAGAAATCCTGATCTGGATCTTAAACCAAAAACTGGCAGAGTTAAAGGACAAACTATGCTTAAGCTCTTCAACATAGCTTCATAGCTTATTCAACATTTCCTTTTTCTTTTTTTTTATTTACTTTGTTCTGTGACTTTTTGTACTGTTCCCTGTTAAAAATAAAGGCTATTAGAAAAGACTGACCAAGAGTTTGGCCTGGTAAACTAGTTTTTATGTTTGTAGAATGCTGCTGTCCTGTCAAACAGGTATGTTGGTCTCTTGAAACAGGGCATAAACCAGATAACAAAGTAATATGTTAAAATGAAGCAGTATGTTGGTCATGATGTTGTTCTCCCTCTACCATGAAAATACAGACTGTGAACTATACTTGTACCTCACGTTTCAGGGCATCTCTGCAGACTTATGATTATTTGTGTCTCTATATACAGCACTTATACAAGTGAGCAAAAGGAAGGATACTTTGTCAGTATTAGGGCTAAGACTGTGCTCACCTTCAAACCACCTAAACCATCACTTGCTTATGCTCCTCTCTGAAAAATGCCAACAGTGGGGTTTTTTTCCTCCTTTCAAATCTACTGTTACGTCAGTAAAAGGGAAGAATTATAACTTGTTTATGGCTTACTCTTCAACAGGACAGCTGTTTCCAACCAGTGGAGTTTAACTGCAGATCTCGGTTAATATTTCTTCTATAAACATCTCTGAGAACTTAGAAATCAACTTGTTCTGCAGGGAGTTTCTTACCCAGGCAATGAGCACAGAAAGGCACTAATGTCTATTAAATATATATATATATATATATATATATATATATATATATATAGTATTTCCTTCATTTCACATCTCTGGGCCTTCATTATGGGTGCTCACTATCCAAATGCAGTCTTTTCATAAAATCTGGCTATCCACCGTCGCAGCCCATTGCTGGATGCCTTCCAGCTCATCCCCACCTCTCTTGTCCAGACAGGGAGTGGGACAGAACCAGACTTGGTATCGCAGATGTAGCCCCACGAGCCCGGAGCCATTTCCCCTTCCCTCAACCTGCTAGTTGCTTCCTCTTAACACCCGTTCTGTTTGTGGTAATCACAAAAATATCATGTTCATATGCTTCAATCAGCACTCACCAGCCACTGCTGAGGTATCTCCGGTAGAGGCATTTGAGGTGGTGCAGGCAAACTGTTGGCCACTTCCTGCTTTTGGACATGTTCTTTAATTTCAAAACCTGTGGGAGAGGGACACAAAACCACTTAACACCTCATGGAGTCAGTGCATCATGGAGTCAAGATCTCTTAGAGTCAACGTGTCATAGAGTCAAGACCTTATGGAGTTAAGACCTCTGGGAGGGGACAACACCTCATGAAGATGACACCTCATGGAAGTAAATGGGTTGCTGCTCCCCACACGTGTTCTTTGCTATGTTTGATGGCTGCATGCTGAGTTCTGTCATGCAAACCTCCCTAGAGTCACTCCCTGGTCACCCCCAAGTCCTGCTGCTTTGGAGAAACAGCAGCCACTGGGAGGAATGTCGGGGACTGGAAATTTAATCATGCAAAACAAGCACATACTTATGATATAGGCTAAAAGCTGCTTAGATCAACAAATACCAGACAGAGAAAAAAAAAAGAAAAAAAAAAAGAAAAACAGGAAATCATTCCAAACTGGCTACTAATCTGAACCGAAAGATTTAGTACAGAGCTGAGACTTTATTGTCCAGATAAAGGCGTTTACATGATGAGGATCGCTCACTCGTGGCTATCTCAATGGCAGCACGCGGTGGGTGAACCCTGTGGCCTGGGCCTGGTGCTGGAGCAGGGCAGGGACAACCAACGTGCTGCTCAGTGTCCCCTTGTCCAGAACGAGTGGCCGCTGCAGCCAACATTCCCTCCTTCCTCTCATTTCTGAAACCAGCACCGTGCTTTCCCAACTGAGCTGGGGAAGGGAGCAGAAGCAGGATGAAAAAAGGCTTCCAGGGAAGAGGAATGGCCCTTCAGTGCTGAGTTTCTGGCAGGACAATTAAAATCTCCATCACACTTCACGAGAACATGATGCCGTTTGTTTTTTGAACTATCTAAAGCGAGACTTGGGTACCTCTCCTTGAGGCTTTGGCAAAAATTCAGTCAATGAGATGTACCCCGGCTACCCCTAGACAGCATTCAGCTCCTAGGGTTTAGTTTAGGTTTAGTTTATTTTTTTAATATATATTTACATAGCCAAATGGGTGTATTTTGGTGAAGATCATGTAATTCTCAAAAACGTAATCAATGATGAAATGTTTCTTGTCATAACAACCCAGTCCCACTGGCTGCAAAGTCATGGACTGAAAAACAACACTGATAAAATAAACAGTCTCTAAGGGCCACAGACACTTCTTTCTTCCTAAAAACTGAGAGTATGATTATTCTTGGGAATCATTCCTTTTTTTTCCCCCTTTTTTTTTTAAGGTATAACTTTCACTTGTGCCTCCTTGCACAGGACAAATTCATATTATGAGTGCTACCCATATGCCAGTCACCTCTACTTTCCACAACAACCAAAAGTTAAATGTGCAAGGTCTTTTTACTGGGAAAAAGAAAGTATTCAAAGCAAATTCTATAGACTCTGTAAAAGCAGGTTTTCCCCAAAGTTTGAAAGGATGTGTATTTAAGCAAGAAATTGCTCTAATATTTATTTTCTTCTAGCAAATTGCACAGCAAAGTCAGCATTAGAGGCTTATGACATTAGAGTCCTGTTAAGGAAAATAGGCAATGCTGACAGTCATCTTAAATGCCTAAATTCATTAAAGGCTTTTACTCCTTTGTTTTTCAGAAGTCTGAGTTTCAGAAGGAAATGTCAAGTGTTTTGTTCAGAACTAAAATCCAATGGGAATGCCAAGATTCAAGAATTAAAGTTTACAGTTTTGCCAGCTAACCAGAATAACTACTGCTTTGGACGTGAGGCAGGTTGAGATCAGATAGCTACAACCTGAAGAATGCATCTGACTGGCCTCGTTCTCTCTGTTTGATGGATATCAAATGAAGAAAACTGCGTGCAGTTAGTGGGCACAACAAAACACGGCAAGAGATTTTTAACAATTTTCCCAACTCATGATTTACAGAGAAAACAGTCATGGTTTAAATTTTACTAAAATCCTGCCAAACCGTTAGAATAATTCCCACACCTTTAAAAAGCAAAACATAATTGTTCACTTCCAGATGTTATAAAGGATCCAGCCAGTTCCCATTTGCACAGATCCTTCATTACCTTTCCCCATTATTACTCCCTTATTAAATGGTTTGCCTCAGCAACAGAAATACGCCAGTGGATTCACACAGTTGATTTTTAAAAATGCATATAAAGAGCCTGAACTCAGCATAATCCTCAGGCCTGTTAAACCATGCCAGCATTCCCAAGGCACATCTCATGGATGTTGCGTGGGTGGGGTAAAATAACATTTTAAAAAAACAGATTCAAAGTGACAGCTCAGCTTAGCTACAGCATACTGCAAGTTTATGCATTTTTTTTATTGCTTTTAATTCTAACGAAGAGACAAATAGTTTCAAAGGGAAGGGAGTACTGAATGTTATAGCTGATGGGGAAAGCAGCAGGGTCATCTCCGTTGAAGTACATGACTCCCTCTGGCTTCACATGCACTCCCAGCTGCCGTGCGATGGCACGGTTCCCACGCAAGCCGCTCCGCTCTCCCCTGCCCTGTTCCTGTCCCGGCACCAACCTCTCCTGCGGGCCAGAAAAGTACGTGTGTGGCCTCATGGTGAACCAGAGCAGGAAGCTGACACAGGTTAGGACTAACCCAGTAAAAAAGCTAATAGGGCTTGTGCTAGCAGAAAGCAGGACACGGAACAGGAGCAGGAGCGAGCAGCCCAGGGAGCAGGACAGCAGTGCTTTCTGTAGGGACTCTAAATGTTTAAGCTACAGTTCTGCAACTGCAATTTGTAGAGTACAGTCCAAAGAGATGCCTACTGCCATCTTTAACAACCTCTTGCTTAACTCAACTATAGGACTTCCTTGAACTAATTTGTTTGACCTACAGCGTATCTTTTAGGAAAATATTTCATCTTGATAATATGTCAGCAACAGCATGCAGACTTTAGAAAGCTCTTCCGTTAGTTAATGGTTTTAGTGCTCAAAATCTAAGCTAATTTCCACTTTGAAACAAACAGTCATTGGCTACTGTTATATTTTGTTGTGTAAGCTTAAGAGCTTATTCCCAGGGGGTCCTTTTTCTATGAGTTTAACTTTGATCTCTCTTCTAGGGCTATTTAAAGGCATATTACTGGATCCTGTGATTGTAGTTTTGACTTTTCTTTGAGATGTCCAAACTATCTTCCTAAACACAAGAGCCAGAAGTGGGTACAATTTTCTGTCAACAACTACATTGAATTAAATCCATATTTATAGTATATGAGTCTTGTATGGATCTTCCTTTTTGATGTGTGGATCCTCTAACAGGATGTTATGGATTCTGCAGTAGGAATGGAGAGCTAAAAGGCAGGCACTAGAAGGTGAGAGGCTACGTTCCTCAAGTCCTTTGATTCTTGGCCACATCTACAGTGGGAAGGTTTCCATTCCTGGGAAGGTTCTCTGACACTCAGACATCTTTATCAGTTTAGTTAAAAATCTCTTGCCTCTACTAAAGAGAGTGGAGTGGAAGGATTTCTGAATTTTCTGTTGGGAAGAGTTCTTTGACCCTGCCAACTGCCAAGTCATGCCTAAGAACTCCTGGGAAAGACGAATCAGCTCAGGACAAAAACATGCCAAGGACCACCCCAAAAGTTTAGCAGTACAGATGATTGAGTGCCAGGGCCCAGAAACAAACCCAGATTTGGCAAACTGTTTGCAAAGTTGGCACCTGAATGCTGTCTGATATCTTGAGGAACTCAAACGTCTTTACAATAAATCCAGTCAAAAAGACTGAAGAACAATTTAAAATCAGCATTGTATGAGGTTATTTCAATCTTTTATAAAACATAGCTGTTTCTAAACATTCTAAATTGCAAATATTTACTCAGCTATAGGTTTTTGTTTTAGGGAGTTCAGTATGTTTTGTTCGGCTTTTGGAGCATGAAGCCTCCTTCCACAACACATGAAACTGTCACCTGACTAGTTCTTTTACTAGTAAAGTAAAAATAGTGATGAATCTTCAAGAAAGTCAATAGTGAGAGAAGGATGATCATCATTCTCAAGCTGAGTTTGCTGGACGCAAATCCTGTGCAAATATGGTTTCTTTATTGGAAGGAGGGGACTGTGTTATTTTTAGCACTGGAGAAGAAACAAGTCATGCAAAATGCAGCTGCTCACAATGTGACATTTTTCTATTATTTTCCAGAAGCTAAACACTGGGGATTTATACTGACAGTACATCTGTCAAATAACAGGCCATACAGCCCAGATACTTCCTTATACAGTAAGGTGCTGTATGAAAATAGTGGAGTACTATTAGGAAAAATAGTGGAGATAGTCGGGAAGATTCTTTGTAAAGGCTCTGGAGAAGATTGCTGTATATGGTCCATCAATTTATATTTTTACTCATTTACACAGTCTTGATGGAGACAAAAGTGATAGTGCATTTAAACCTGTTTAGCCTGGAGAAGAGAAGACTGGGAGAGGGGATCTTATCAACATGTATAACTACCTGACGGGAGAATGTAAGGAGGAGGGGACCAAACTCTTCTTGGTGATGGCCAGTGATAGGACAAGGTGTAATGGGTGCAAGTTGAAGCACAGGAAGCTTCATCTCTGCGTGAGGAAGAATTTCCTTCCTGTGAGGGTGACAGAGCCCTGGAACAGGCTGCCCAGAAAGGTTGTGGAGTCTCCTTCTCTGGAGATCTTCCAAACCCACCTGGATGCCACCCTGTGCCCCGTGCTCTAGGGGTCCCTGCTGGAGCAGGGGGGTTGGACTCTAGAGCTCCCTTCTCACCTCAACCATTCTGTGACTCTGTGTGATTCTGTGAATTAAAACTGTCTCAGATAGGAACGAAAAGGGAAAGTAAGCATTACTTTAATTATGAAAGGAAAACCAAACACGCTGACTGCTGTTCCTGGCTCTGGCTGGGTACATGGTTGCATGATAAACATGCAGCATGAAGCCTCCATGCTGCTAGAAATGGTGCAGGGGCCAATGCTCCCTGATGGCAGTATTGCTTTTCAATCAAAACTAATAAATAGAATTATGTCTACAAATAAAATGAGGTAATTACTATATCAACAAAGTGAAAACATTCTTATTTTGTGGCTAGGCTCATCCATGCACAATACATTAATTCTTCTATCAAGTCTTTTGCTGTATTTTATTGCTGAGCACTATGGAAAGCATGCAGAGAAGTTATACTTAAGCTTCAAGCTGTCCTGCTGCATTGCTTCAGTTTAGGGTTTGCCTTTACCCCCTTAGAGCTATTTCATTAGGCATGGACTTATTCTCTGCATTCTGCAAGCAAGAAAACACAGCCCTGACACTGACCTTTTGCAGCCTGTATCCTCAGGAGGATGTTAGTTATTACAGCCTTCTTCTCCCTGACAGTAGAAGTTAGATATTCATGGTCCAGAAGTTCAAGAAATAGACGCAACTCAACTATTAACTCTTCCATGGCTGAAAAACAATCAGAAAAAAAAGACATTTTATAAACATGCAAGTTCCCACTGAAACAAAGACAGTGTTAATTCTCACTCATTCACATTCAAGTTATTTATCATTTCTCAAAAATGTATGTTCCTCCCTCTTGGAGACACACTGCATCCATTTGTCAAACCAAGAAACTAGCCCATTACTGAGCCATACTGGCATTTCCACAATCAGCACAGTCACCACAAAACGATGCAGAAAAGACTCAGTTCTTTTCATGCAGCCAATCGCCAAGTCACTGCTTCATAAAAGTGTCAGTGCCATCTTTCCTAGCAGCACCTCTCCTGTTCCTCTGCCTTTAACAAACAACTGCACAACAAAACTATAGTCCGATACAAAATTCTAAACACACTGCTGTTTTCAAAAATCCTTAGGGAATTGTTTCCCTCCCACTTTATTTCTTCTGTTTCCACTGGAAAATAATAAAGGTGGTCCTTTTCTACTGTGATCTCCTATTTGTTATAATTTCTCAGGACAAGCTCCCACTTGCCCAGTGGAATTTCTTATTACTCCTCATATTCCTGATCTTGCACTTGTTATTTTGGATTTCTTTTATTCTAATTGTAAAGATTTCCCAATTCTTTCTGTGAAAAACACATTCCTTCTCTGGATTTACAGTGCTTCACAATTTTATGTCATCTACTGTTTCTGTAAGCAAATTTCCACTTCTTTTCTTCTTGAATTAGCTCTGGAAACTGGCATTCTCGTGATAACTGCAGTGGCTCAGCCCCTACAGAAAAACACATTTGTCCCAGGCTAATCTTATGATACCCGCTCAGCAGATTCATGAGACACCCGTAATACTGAACCTCGATGCTTCAGTTCACTCATGATTCTGAGACCCCCTTGACCTTACACTCACATGGGCTCTATTTTTAGTTTACTTTTCATCTTGCATGGAACTGTTTACACTTCAGTACTTTCCTGTATCTGATGCCATTATCCTCATCAAACACCGAGAAGAAATATTCATTTCATTTCATTTAAGGGCTACACCCTAAAGACTGAGATAATAATCTCAATACTCATTCCAAAAAGGCCTCTATATTTTTTCCCCTCTTTATTTATGTGTGTGTTCATATACTTATATCTAAAATAGTCTTTTCAAGGTCTAACAGGCCACTTCTGGTAAGTCCCAAAATCCATTAACAGCTCTTTGCTCCTCTCCTTACTCTTTGATACAGATGTTCACCCAGCTGAAACTAGAATCCTTTTTTTCTTTTTTTTCTCTTTTTTTTTCTATTTGTGGGAAGGTGCCTGAATGTTTAGACAGTTTTTGGTTCAGATGCATTAGTTTTATCTGACCCTCAAAATCAGGATAGTGCTGGGCAACCTGCAGATGCCACCTACACTCCTGCAAGCTGCTGGTGGCCCCTTCTTGTCTCCAGTGACTGCAGCTTGTCCCATCTATTTGCAGATTCTGTTGGGATGCTCAGGATGCTCTGGCATCCTCCTCGGAGGCAATGGAAGACAGGGCTGGTTGCAATATTAAAGCATGATGAAGTCTTTACAAAGGAGTCAGTCCTAAGAAGCCCACATGTACTGAAAGACACCATATATTCATGCAGCACCAGATTTCCTCCTGGTGAATACGTTCTTTTAGTAGGACTGCCGTTATATAAACCCTCAACATCTTCAGGAAATAGGTTCCTCCAAGATTTTCACAAAGCCATTTACACCTAGGCAGATGGGCGGGATGCAAGACGACAGGAAATCTGCCTCCAGCACTTCACCAAGCAGTCCACAGAAAAACTGCAAATAGCTACAGTTCATTTGGTCTGTCAGAAATCCAAAAGCATTTCAGGACAACAATATTGCTGCCAGTGTGGTTCACATTCTGGAGGAATTTGCAAAGGGGTAAGTGACCATAAAAAAACAAGATTTAAGAAAGAAAACAGCATCTATATCCTGAAAACTAACAAAATAATCCCTAAATTATCAGCCATGGGTTATTTTTTAAATGACACATTTCAGAAGCAAGACTTAGACTATGTATAACACAAATTCTGATTACAGAGGTCTGATACTTTTAGGTCTTTTTTAAATTTTTTTTTTTACCATTTTAGTTCTTAGTTTTATTTTAAGAGATTATGGAATATATGCATCTTAATACTAGTTTATTATATTACAAACAATTCAAAAGCAATCATTACTATAGAATCTAGGCAGTCATACTGAAATTTAATCAGTACACAGTGCTAGAAATGTCTCTTTTGCAAGTACTTTCACAGCCCTATCAATTACTGCCAGGGCTTATCAGCACATATGCACTTTAAGATGTCATCAACATACACAATGTGCATAATTTCCATTTGCATATATCACCACAGTAACGTATGTGTAAACTGGCATGTTTTCTGGATTCTCTGAAGAAAAAGACCACAAAAAGAATCCTAAAAGGGAGCCCTGGTTTGTCCCCCTCCCCAAGTAATGTCATGTGTGTTAATACTATCTTTTCCTTACATAGAACAGGAATTTCTGCAGCAGAAGAGAGAAAATAATGAAAGCCAAAGATATCACTAATAGCATTTTTAAGCTATTAAAAAAGATAAGATCCTTGCACTCAGGAGCTTATAATCTAACATGGATAGACAGTAAAATGAGAAATGAAAGCCAACCAGAGGGAGTTATAGCACTTGGATACCAGGGAAGCAACAGAAGATAAGAGGAAATGGGAAACCACTGCTGGGGAGACCGTTGGGAGCTGGCATTGGTCCAGTTCCCTCCTCTGACCCAACAGAGGATCTAGCAAAAGCCCTTGGTCAGGACTGGTAGAGGAAGGCAACAGAAGATGGTACCTGCAATGTAATGCTCAAAAAAATCTAGAAACTACTGCCTTAGATAACACGCTCACCATAACTGCATTGCTGCTTGGCTTGGTGTCCAGCAACGTGGTTCAAATACAGCAAATAATGTCTCACACAGGAATACCGAATGTGAGGAGACTTGTACCTCCTGCCTTTACACACCTAGTAGTGCAGTGTACTACACCGAGCTTAATTAAGCAATAAGCAAAAGCTATTATAAGATTTTAATATGAAAAGAGAATAGAAATGTTACCAGCTGCTATAGATGGCTAAACATAAGTGTTTGACATTTCTTATTTTCCTACCAGCATTAAATTGGGGTTGTATTGTCCTTTGCAGGAAAAAATAATAACATAACAAGCCTCAACATGTAAGAATGGAAGTTCTGAATTCACATAAAAAAAAAGAGAAACATTTGCAGCTCATAAGAAAACACTCTTTCCACGCATCTTAAAGTGCATTTACTTCCTTTTTAAAAATTTTGCTGCTTAAATGCCTAATGGAATACACTGTCATGAAGTGCCTTGGCAGTAATTAAAATTAAGGACTGTGAACACTAAGAGAGTAAAAGGCAAACTTATGCGTAATGAGAAAAAAATTCAATTTGCTCAGTTCTCAATCCTTGGTTTATTTTCTGGATTAAATATTTTTCTCTTGTCTTCCCTAGAAATGTAATGACGCGCTCACAGAAACTAATGGAATAGAGTACTAGAAAATCCACAGAAGACATACTTTCAGTAAGCAGTCATTACTTCTGAAATGCAGACCAAAAATGAGAGGGTGACGCAAGTCCCAAAGAAAAACATACTCCTCTAGTGAGAGATGACCCTTGGAAATCTGACATCACCACAAAATAAGAAGAATAATCAGAAGGCTCTCAAAAAAGGGCCAATTTATTTGACAGTTTGGGCTGAATTCTTATTGCCAAAGGAATTTCTTGTAAGTGGCAGGTGGTGAAAGGCAGGGTGGAGCCCAGGGACAGCAATCAYGACAGTAAGCAGATTTTAGCTGGACTGAGGCGTAAATTCACATTCCTTATTACATGATGAGAAGTCCACTCTCTCCTCTACGGGAGTTACAGGCCCCTCATGTGCTGCTGCGATTGCCGGGTGCCAATAAAAWACAAGGCTACATCCAGAAGGGTTTCCAGCTTTGGCTCTCTAGGGTTTTAAAGTTCTTCAAATGACAGCACATAAAAACTATCCACACGAGCCAGCAAAAGAATACACCAAGGTAAAATAATCACAGAAAGGCAATTACATCACACTGTGAGGTTRGTTCCAAACTAAAACCAACTGGTCAGCATAATGGTGTAGTTACCTCAAATGTACACTTACGGGTACTGGCCTATAACCATTTTTATGAATTTAAAGTGTGCATTTCAAAATGATTTAAAAATTCTTAGKAGAAATGCCATATCACACACAGGATCTTCAGTTTGCTTGGAAGAAAGAAGCAAAAATACAAGTATGAACTCAGGAAAAGAAYATTCAGGGTTTTTTTGGTTCACTCACAGGAATTACAGTAGACCCTAACCCTTCCACATCATTCGTAGGTCCTGAAAGTGTTTCCTTACTCCGGACTTAAATTTTCCATTCTCAGTTTTAGTCTGTGATTTATAGATGTTTGAAGGTCAGAACAAACCAACTAGATGGGACCATCTAATGACAAGCCCAAACTGGGAGAACAGCTGGTATRTGCCAAGGTAGGGCTGCCATACACAGAGATCTCAACAATTTGAARAAATATCAGAAATCTGTAATTTAACCCTGGAGATGGAATAACCTCAGGCAACAGTATTGGCTAAGYGGCTAGAGAGCAGCTCTGTAYAAAMTGATCTRGAGCTTCYGGTGGACAAGYTGASCAYAGGTCAAGTTYTGCCAAGAAGCCCTCAACCACACAMTGGGCTACATTAGCACAAACACAGTTGGTAGATCAAAGAAAGTGATTATATCCCTCTACACAGCACTAGTGGGGCCACATCTGGAGTACTGGCTCCATTTCCGGCCTCCCCATTGCAAGAAGGACATTGACAAAGTTGAGTAAGTTGAGTAGATGGCTACTGAGAGTGCTAAGTTCAGGAGCACGCTACAAAAGTGAGGGCAGACTGAAGGACATGGCTTTGTTCCGCCTGGAGAAAAGAAGTCCAAAAGTGAAACTGTGGTCTTCTGCTACCAAAAAGGGGCATGATAAACAAAGCAGAGCAATATTCCTCTCAAAGATGTCCAAAGAAAGCACAAAAGATGCTAAAAATGAACTGTTACCCAGAATACAAATGTCCATCCTTTGAGAAATTCAAAATTCAGCTGGACAAAATCCTGAATAACTTAACCCAGCTTCAAAGTCTATTTGAGCAAGGCATAGGACCAGATGACCTCCCTTATGTCCATTCCAACCCAATGGTTGGAAGAGTTACATGCTCTAGGTGTCCCTGCTGGAGCAGAGGGGTTGGACTAGATGATCTCTAGAGGTCCCTTCCAACCTTAACCATTCCATGATTCTAAATTATTCTGTAATCCTCTAAATAATGTTAGGAAAGTGTGAATTATTCCCATTACTTTACAAATGAAGATCAGAGGTTACACGATCATACGACATTAGCCAAGATCACAGAAGAAACCTGGATGACATGGAAAATGCTTGAGACTCGTTTTCTGTCCACAAGACTATTCTTCCTATAGAAGAAATGATAATTATAGAGAGATAGCAGATTCACAGATTGCACACAATGAATAAATATGTGAGGAGTGAAGTYRGCTWCCCTATTCTCTGTAGTCACTATAAAATTTGAGTGCCTGTGAAATCTGCAGAGAACTGGTACAATAAAGTTTTAAAAGACCCTACTCCTTCTTTGTATTACTATCAAAAAGTAACTAAGCTCAGCTGAGATGTTCTTAAACCTTGGGATAAAACACTGTGATGCAGGGTCTGCTTGGAGACTTTTCAATAGAAAAGATGCCTTATGTTTGCACTTTCCTTCCTTGTTCTCCTACTTATTGCAGTATATGAAATGGGAGGTATTCACACATTATAGGAAAAGCCAATGACCTTTACTCTACCAGTTAAGTACACAAAAAGCCTGCTCTGTAAAGAAGAGATGATGTATGGAATTATCAGAAAGAATGGTAAAAGCACACAAAAAAGGGTGGAACCCTAAATAGCAGCCCTAAGGATGAAGAATTAGCAAGAATTCAGTAAAACATACAGAGAGTTTGTCATCAGGGTTCTTTAATATAAACTTAATTATATTTGAGTCTCTCAAAAAAATGAAACGACCATCTTTTGTTGGAAATCTGGAGCTCTGTCACAAACTCTCTTTCCAGACAGCTTGTGGCAACAGAGGAAAAGCACAGCTACTAAAATCTCCTCCTGTCTCATACATATGTATGATCCAYCTCAATCAGTGCCAAGGGATCATTTCAGCCACAACCTATACGTATTCCTCCTCTTTTATCCCACTTCTGCTCCTTTTTTCAAGGAATTGACATTACAAAATCAGCTTTCTGCAAAAGGTACCAGAGCTCCAAATGTTGCTGTTGCAGTACTTGATGATACAACAAGAGGTGGGAAGCATTAAGCAATGTTTGGACAAGAAACAAGCTGCCAAAAATCCTACTCAGTCAGCTACAGCCTTGCGATGAGTGACAGCAGGGCCGGAGTGCAACCCACTAGCGTGAGGCAGATGGGTAAGAGTTTATTTTTTGAAGTGCAGATCAGTGTTTAARCACTGGCACACATTTTGGAAAGAAATGCCTGGTTTTAAGCAAACTCACAGTCATAAGAAGAAAAAAGAAAAAAGAAAGAATTCAATATTATGGGCATTTATTTTTAATTCATCTCTAATTGTCAACATGGAGCTAATTATAACAATATGTTTAGCCTCAAAAAAGAAAAATGGCAATAACAGCTACAGAAACTTAAAGTGGACTCTACCAAGTTGTGGAAGGTTTTCTCCAAAAGTATATTTCCCATATGAGGTTTTGTTTCCCAGATAAATCTAACCTACCTTGTAATGCCAGAAAACATGGATTTCATTCCATCTGCAGGCTCTGCTGCCTGGGAGAAGAAGGTCTAATCCTCAGTACCTGCATTCACTATGGGCATTTTTGTTTCTCATTACTTTACGATGCAAAAATAATTTTTTTATATATATATATTTAGCCATTATCAACATTAATGACATCATCTGACATCATCTTGTCGGGACAAGACATTCCAGGTCTTGCTTCCTCACTCCTGTGTTTGCTCAACTCCTTCATTACTCCCAAATGCAAAATATAAGCAGGCACTACAGCATTCATAAACAGGCTCAGTCCACACAGGGAAAGGGAAAGGGAAAGGGAAAGGGAAAGGGAAAGGGAAAGGGAAAGGGAAAGGGAAAGGGAAAGGGAAAGGGAAAGAAGCGGCAGACAACCTGCAAGATGAGGAGACATTTGCCCCTGGCTGAAGGTCCCGGGCGCAGATGGGGCTCGATTAGGACTGAGTGCACAGAAACAATCTGTGTATTAGCATGAATGAAACAAAGCCCTGTAATCCACCTCGGAGTGCACTTTCTCACAGGTCCTCAGCTGCACACGGATCTGCTCTTAGATTTCTTTCAAGGTTTTCTTTCCAGCAGAAATGTGAGATAGTAAGTTAACCCACTCAGTGGAACTGAAAAGCTAAATAGTAAAACAATGTATTTTTGTATGCATCAATACAATTTTATTATACAATAGTTAAAACAAATACATTTTACTAGAGTAGAATTTAAAATTGCTCATTTTTCACTTGTTCAGCATATAATTCTTTCAGCCATATCAACTGCACGTTCCAAGAATATGGCACTATAAGCCTCCAATTTGCAGCTATTATAAAGGCAGTATAATATCATAATTTATTAGAAAAGATAGAGGTCTTCACATTTCTATACAAAGATGGGGAAAAAAAAATCAGTTTTGAACTCTGTAACACTTGCTTATACCACATTACTCACTGCAGCSTCTAAAAAGCATTGAGTAACTTCTCCCATATTTTGTGTATAATCAAAAATATAAATCAAAAATATTCTAGATATGACATCCTGGAACATTTGCAGTTTTACGGAGAGAAGGAAAGTYAACATCTCAAAAGCAGCTCACAGACTAAGATAACAGCAAATCWGCTACTCTCAAAGAAAGTGTAATTTAAAGCGTAATTTAATAGTGTAATAAAGTGTAATAAAAAAAAAAAACCACTAATTTCTGCACCTACAGAAGTTTCCAGATGGATTCAATATACAGCACTTTGCACTAAAGCTATCTGAAAGCAGGGAGCATCTTTTTGCTAACAAAATCAACATTGGTCTGCAGTGGGAGGTGAAAGGCAGGAGTGGAGGCACCAGAGAGATTGTAGAAGGGAGAACTCCCTGCTTGATGATGCCCAGGCGGGACTGCTGGCAGACCTATCTGCTAAATAAACCAACCCACCAACTCCCCARATCAGCTCATGAAGGGCTGCGAGGAGCAGCTCTCCTACCCTGTTACCCCACGCTGCTATTTTCTCCATYGCTCACACTCACAGCTTGCAGAGCTTCCTCAGTGTACAGAAACAACCTTCGCAAATGGATTTAGACCCAGCTGATGCAACACCGACACCAACAGCCATCCAACAAACCATCTGCAACAAATTAACTGCAAATCTATAATTGTTAAATAATCTGAGATCTGATGCCCTGTGTTCATCTTCAGCATTGATCAAATAGAAGACAATGCCCCAGAGCRTAAGATTTCAAAAGACATTAGTGGTTTGTGGCATAAAAAGCCAACCATGAATTCCTCCTCTAAAAAAATTACCAACTGCACTCTTTGGCTCTTCATAAGATGCACAGGACCACAGAAATCAGTGAAGATATTTCCTGATGGAAGAYGCAGTCAAATACCCGCATGTCACAGATATCTAATTTTAATAGATAAGCTTTGAATTTATYATGAAAACAGAAACCATATGTTTAAYGAATGCTAATAAACACTAATAAYACTCTTACTAAWAACATTAATAACCTCTTTGTGACACACGGTTTGTCAGGCAGCCATAYCCACAGCATCCCAGGTRGATTCACCTCCATGGCCTTCCCTCTCCTTGGCCCTTGTCTGTTTTCCGCACACGATCCCTTTCTTCTGGATCTGGTTACGCAGCCCCGTATGTTTGGCCCCACGTCCTCCTCACGCTCGCCGTGCGCGGCAGTGGGGCTGCCACTGCTCCTGCAGCTGCTTTTATCATCTGCACCTTCAGGCCAGGCCTTGCAAACACGTTTCCTGGGACAAAACCCCCCACTTCTTCCAAGGGGCTTCATTAATCCAAAGAATGGGATGGGTTCAGAGRAAAATCCATGTTTTAATTATTAGCGTTTCAAGCGCAGCAATTTCACTTACATGCGACGGGAGCCAAATACACAAACAATTGGATGTCTGGTCATCTTGCCAAGAGCAGGGGATGCAGTAACGAGCCTCACAGAGSAGGCTGGTGCTTGGGAAGTGGTGCGGTGAGCGCCAGAGCTGCCCTGCTGCTTGGRCCAGCTCCTTCCCGTCTGAAAGCCGGTCCCTCCAACGTACAGGGGACATCTAAAGGAATTATTCTCCTGAGGCATCACAGTATTTCAAACCTCTGAGGACCTCTGTCCAACATGCCAACTTTCCCAGGCTTGTAGCACTGCACTCTCCATGGTATTTATAGCTAAGGAAATTGAGACAGCAAAATGCAATGAATGCAAATACAAGAATGAATGGCGGGTGCCATTCAGCCCCTGGGGGCTGTGACAGATGCTCTTGCTCACTAGGATGYTCAATGCAGTTTGTAAGGCAAGATGAGCACCCATTCATTTAATACTTCTAAATTTAACCCTTGTAAAATGTGCAGCCCAAGAACAAGGACCGTGTAAACGATCGTAGCTTATC
Source organism: Eudromia elegans (assembly GCA_003342815.1). Taxonomy (NCBI): domain Eukaryota; kingdom Metazoa; phylum Chordata; class Aves; order Tinamiformes; family Tinamidae; genus Eudromia; species Eudromia elegans. The sequence continues at coordinate 6,253,489 of PTEX01000005.1, read as the reverse complement.
ATGGTTACAGTACCTAAATCTTCCAATCTGAGCACAGCCTTGATAGCAAAACCACACTTTGCACGATGATCCTCAAAAGGTGCTTCCCAGCAATTCCTGCATTCCTAAGGAGCAAGGAAGACACGCTTCCAAAGACCCTTCCATTGAGATAAGCTAACAACAACAACAACAAAAAATTCAATAACGAAAAATTAAAGGTATCAGTTTACAGCAAGTTCTCTTATTTCCTGGGGTTCCTATGAGCGCAGAGGGGCCGCAGGTCACCAGGAGCCCCAGTGGCTGCGCAAAGGCAGGAGCCCGCGGCGAGGCCGCCCTCATCTCGCCATCTGCTTCCATTGCTGCTCACTTGGAAACTCAGACGGCTGCTGCGTGAATCAGAAGCTCGTGCCACATCTGCCTTGCTCAAAAGCACAGCTGATTAGGAGACGGCGCACACTGAGGTCTTTGCAGAGCACATGGAGCTGCCACAGGAACCCTCCTTGACAAAGGGAGACTCAACTGCTCCACTTGCAACTCCCAACTCAACCTTCCTCCTCCCTTTTCCTTGCCCTCTTTCTTCTTCCTTTGTACCCTTTGAAGAGTTAAAAAATAAACTGCTAAAGTGAAACTCTCTTTCAAAGGACATAAAAAGGTCTTTTGCAAGCAAGTATAAAGAAAACCTCAGACCTGATCTTGCTTGCATAAATAACATCTCCTCGTCTAATTTCTAGAGGCTGCTTGCCAATCTTGGACMTTAAGGAAACACTTGAAATTGCATTTTATTCTCTGAAGTATTTATTCCTAATACTTTGCTATTTGCATCTGATTAATGCAGCGCTTAAAAGAAAGAGGGAAATATGAGAAGAACCAAGTGTATGCTAAGTCATAAGAGGCCTTGAGGTTAACGTTCTCATACAAAACCTAAATCTGTGGCCTTTAGTCCACAGAAAGTCTCCAAGACGTATTCCCTACACAAAAATTGCAACTTAATGGTTTTATAGACAAGCTAATTTCACAGGCTTCAGGGGAAAACCCTTGAGATAGAAATCTATTTTCTTCTTTCTCATGTAAGTCATATTTGAATCTTCTTACAGGAACATYATCGGATTTAATATTTTTAAAGTCTTCTCTTGGAAATGCTTCCACTCCACAACTTGTGCTTTTCACCATTAATAGCCTCATTTGGGGAGTTAGAAAGTATTTACAATAAAGAAGAAAGCTGTAAAACAAACTTGAATAAACTCTAATTGCACACAAACAAAAAGAACTTTCTGCTCTGTGTTTGAAAACACAATGAGGAAAGGTCTTCTCAGAAAACGTTTGCTACTTTCCTCTGCATAAGCTGCACTTTGAGCTTCGCAGTTACAGCAAATACGAGGTTAAAACTAACAACTGCTAAAGGATCAAATGCTGCACTGTGCCTGGTTGTTTCAAGCCATGATTCCCTATTTGYACAGGCTTGTAGGGTACCTACTCATTAGCAGGAAAATAATGCAAGATGATCTCCGTCACACCCTATCAGCAAAAAAAAACCAGCCACCTGACAGTACTTGAAAGCTATTTAAATAAGTCTTTTTTTGGGGAACACTTGGCAATAGTATAAAGATGCTTTAAAAAGGCCAGGCTGCTACATGAATGAAGACTTAAGGGAAAAAAGGAGATGCCAGGGATGGGTCATTTGGAGTACATGAACCTTAACAGTATTCCTTAAAAATATAAGAATGTTTATCTCCTTAAGATGGTTTGTTTATAGGAAAGATGCAAGCATGCACTTACAATAAGATTTTTTTCTGTGCTCTGCTGCTTTTATCCATTCTTCCAGGATCATGCTTTTTTTGCCCCCTTTCCTAAAGAGAACGACAAAGAAAACACCCACAAAACCAGCGTACATTTCACTCCAGACGCCAAAGTGGTGACAGCGACTAACAGGCAAATCAAGAGATGAATTACAATGAAGACGCTGATTCTAAGAAAAGCCTTTGCAACATTTCAAGTGAGAAGTAGGACAGCAAATGTTCATCAAGTATCTCAGAAAGTATTTAGACTCATTAAGTATTTTGCTCTCCTAGCACTGCTGTGGGGAAAGGTGAGGCAGGCTCACCAAATGTATCCATGTTGGATATGCAACACGGGGTGCTGGAGACAAAATTTCAACCATCCTTTGCCTAGCAAATCCTATTAATGGTGAAATCTGCTCAGTGTTGGCAGTTGTTGAGATAATTTGACCCTTGACACATTGGAAAATCCAGACCAGATAGTGTCCTTCTCAAGAAATCTGTCTAATTTAGCTATTTTTGACAGCTCTATCTATTTTTGCCTCRGGTTATTGTAATTAAAATGTTGCTCTGAGTCACCTGGGTGCTGGGGAAAGTCCTCAAAGAGTCTGCTGAAAAGCACTAAGCTTTCCTCAAACCTCCAGGAGCTTTAAAACACACCCAGGAGGTTGCCTTAGAGAATCAGACAAAATAGTTTAAAGCACCAAGAGATCAAAAGACGTTGTTAGTAACTGTAATAAAAGGAGTATTTTAGCCATAACGTTCTGCATCACTCTGCAGATGTGGTGGATGTTGTGGGGCTTTTCCAGGGTCCCATCTGAGGAAGGTATCAGCCCAGTTGCTGGATCTGAGGCAAGAACAACACGGAGCAGGAAAGTAAGAGGGCAAAATTGTCACCATAYACACATGCAGCACGCAAGATGTGGGCACAGCTCTGAAATGGTCATATTAAATTTCAAAGCAGTGTCTGTGAATTAACTCTGAAATAGGGAAAGAGCAAGGGTGGAAAGGGGCTTGGTGTGCTGCTATTTGGAAAAACCCCACACACTTACTTTTCARTGCTCTACATGGATATTCATTAAGCTTTCCAGACGAGGAGGTTTCTGATGGGAGTGTGGATATCTTCACTGTACAGAAGGAAAAGCATCAAAGTCCAGCTTCAGAGAGCTAGGGGCAACCAGAGGACTCCCCCTTTCCCATGACCCACCACAGCGCTCCTAATTATCCTTCTTTGAATGAAAAAGAGCAATAATCAAGTGACTGTGGAGAAAAGCCTAAGGCCGCAACAAAAATAAACAGTAAACCTGGGATGAATTGAGATCTCCCCAGGCTCAGGGGGATACCCTGTGCCTTGGAGAGCCCGAGGGTAGGGGGCAAGTCAGGAGCCAATGTCACTTTGGAGCTCCAGTGGCCATTTCCTAGAGCGTGTTGTGAGGCCCCCTTCAATGACCCGTGCAGGCAACCAGTGGAGCGATGCTGTCAACAAAGCTTCAAGTTCAAAGAGAAAAGAAAAGGGTTTGCTGAGGCCCTCTCATAAATTCTAGGTTCAGCAACAGTGCCTCAAGAACCTTGCTCTTTGGCAGCTGTCACACTCAGGTGGCATTTTCAGAACTTAGCTCAAGTCTGGAAAATAGTATTTTGTCTGGAGCACCTCCCAAGCCCCACAGAGCACAACTTGCCGTGGAGGACAACCAGACCCGGCACTTCCTTGAGCGCAACTGCTGCCCTTAACACTACGCTAGAGAATCAATACCCTTGGAGAAGCTGCATTCCGCAGCCCAAAACTGGGGCAAAGCGTTTTGCTCCAGGACACTTCAGTACCTCAGAAATTGTATTGAGAGAGAGAAAAAAAAAGTCCTGTAAAGTCTCTGAGGAAAATCTAAGGAGTAACCAAATCACGAGTGTGCCAAACACCTTGGTTCTCAACACACAGAGGATGACGAGGCAGCGTGCCCCACGAGGGGACTCTGGACACCGGCATCCAGGAACCAGCAGATGAACTGCAACAAGTTGTATTTCCTTTAATCCCTTTGGTTTTGTGCTTTACTCTACAATGTTCTTTGAACTACGCATATGAAAACACGCAAGATTTCTCGCATATGTCCTCTAATAGCTTAACGACTTCCCGGCTGTAGAAAGCTGAAATCATGACAGTCAGAAACTCAGTGCTGCTAACGCATTTAACCAGAGCAAGAGCCCAAAGGTCTGCCAGGGAGCAGCCAAACACATCTGTCATATTTGTTCAGTTGTTTCTCACTTTCTCGGCATTAGAAGAAAAAGAAATTGCTATTTATCCCCATTTATAGTATATTTCTTTGCAGTAAGTGATACAGAAAAGGTCAAGGGTGGTTGAGGTAGGGTTTAATCTTCTAAGCAATCTAAGAAATGCTGAAGTTTTTTCAAAGTAAATATGTATCTTCAAGCCTTTCCCACTTAAACAAAACAGAGCTGCTGAGCCTGAGGACTTTAGGGGGAGTAAAAGCAAATCAAAGGAAAAAAAGTAGAAAACCCTGTAAGGCAACACACATGGTAGGAATTCTAAAAATATTAAGTCTGTAAAGGAAAAATGAAGCTTATTGAGGGAGCAACTGGGAGAGAAGCGTAGCAAGATGGGCACAACAGCATAGGCTTCCCAGGAAGCGTCAGATACCCCCCACCAGGAACAGAAGACGACAGAATGCAAATAATGTAAGGGAAAAACTCCCAAGTCTCATAATGCCACATGCTAATTAAAGAACTTGGATACAGGCAACTAAAATGCTTAGAAGAACAGGCAGACTTGCTTCAGAAAAAAAAAAAAAAAAAAAAAACATGGCCATTTGTTTTAGGAAAGGTGAAAGCGTAATGAGAATGGTGTAACACAGGCCAGTGGGATATTCCTACAAACTCTTCCTCAAAGCACAAGGAGATAGTCAGCCAAAGGGCAAGACCTTATACACATAAAAAGAATTTTTGTTTAAAACAAAGACTTTTTTTTTTTTTTTTTTTTTGGTGGAATGCATAAAATATCAGCAGAATGCCAATACTGTTTTTTGCTAACATTTCCAGGTCCTTGGATGAGCACCAAAGAGGGTCACTGCTTTATCAGGGGTTAAGAAGAAGCTTCCTGGAAGGGCAGGCTCTGCCACGGTTATCATGCAGACGGACTGAGGCACCTCAGTCCCATGCACTTGCTGCTCGAGGCRGTTCCCTGGCCGTCTGCACTCTGAGGAGTGTGGAGAGGAGCAGAGCTTGGCATCTGCCCTGAGAGCACCTCAGCCATGTCAGAGATACCTGATTCCATGACCCGTAATCAATCCTATTACTGCTCTAATCTTGCTGGGCCCCTCCACGTACAGCAAGACGTGGTGCCACTGAATCTGCAGAGAAAACAAGCCCCACATCCCGCTTTGAGGGAGGCAGGTCCAGGACGGAGCAGCCTTTTACGGGAGGGAAAGCGGAAGGTCCCACTAACCTGAGCTCGGGGGACCGAGTGCAACTGGCTCCGCTGTTATTTCTTCTGGCCTCCAAGTCACAAGAACAATTTATTTTACATCAGAACGATGCAATAGTAGAGATTAGAAAAAGATGCTCTGGAAACTTCCCATGTACTTTACCAGCAAATATCTGCTTCTTGGCAGTCCCTTTTGTATTTGGAGAGGTCCTTTAGTTACTCTTTTTAATTTTTTTTTTTTTTTTAACTAAAAAAACATACGCACATTGTTACTCACATCCAGAAGGAAGTGTGACTTTTCAGGAAAAGTGCACTTTCTGCTCAGGCAGCCACCAGTAAGATCCCAGAAAAATGCACATGCTAGAAGTCAGATTCATTAGAAGCAAATTAAAAGCATCTGTTACAAGATTATCTCTATGTTTCACCCTGAAAACTTTTGTTCTGAAGCAGAAATTAATTTCAATTGTACTTCAAAATAAAATAAATACAACTTTTCTTTTTTTTTAACTTTTACTACCTCCCTAATTTTAGTGTTTATACTGAATAGAAGTTATTTATTTTTTGAGAGTGAGAGAACGAAAGTTCTGGTATTATTTTTGGCTGTTTTGTGCATTTCCAACAGCAATGCATTTTGTTCTTTTCAAAGACCTATTAGTTTTTGGCATCACAGTGTCTTTATGAAGCAGATGATTTTACAAACAGAAAAGATACTGAAGTCCATGTCTTTGTATCACTTTATATATATATATATATACACACACACACAAAATATCTTTGTAAAGTGAATCTCATTGATTCATCTTGAGATTCCCAAACTGATGGAAGTTCTCTGCATTTCTAAGAATTAGCCCCTAATATCAGTTAATATATCACTATGTATTAATATGTTTGGAAACCGGAGCCTATTCACTTAATCATAAACACTACAGCTAAGTCTGATCCAAGTTATCTGCCAAACGCCGTGCAGGACCTGGTGCCAGTTAGGAGAATAATCTAATTCTCTCAGTTCCCAGAGCTGGGCTTTATCCAGGGGACGATCTTTTCTTTGGATTATATTTTTTTATAAACTAATTTGGAGCATTTTGCCTTTGGCTTGGAACATTTTCTAAATAAAATAAAAACATTAATTTGAAAATAGTATTAGCTCCAATTCCATAAAGTACTATTTTTATATGGTATTAAGAGTGGAAAAAAAAAACTCGCTAGATCATAGAGATAATTCTAATAAAAGATATACTCTTAAGGAGCCTTCTCCTTCTTTCAGAAGCAGGAAACATTGCTCTGAGCAGATCTGCAGAACCTGCAGCAAACCCAAGAGTTAACCYGAATCATCCTGCCAGGAAACCTACCCAAAGATGCAAATTCCTTCTGTGCCAGCTCCAGCTTATCTGGAGTCTGCCGGGAAGAGGGGGAGCTGCTCTGCCCCCAAGACTGTTGTGCTGACATTCCTTCAGTATTTATCCAACTGCACAGCCCTGAATTTCACCAGACACTTTACAGATTCAACCTTTGCACCGGCAGCAGAAGAGCAGGTCACTGTTATTTTAAGAGCCGTGTGGTGACACTCAGGACAAGCTGTGTGATGAACAGCCACAGTCCTCAGGAACATTCACAAAATACTGCCAATACTTGCACAGTTGAATGCTTTCAAACACTCACGTTGATTTCTCTATGCACATTCTCATATACCTTTCATACTAACCTTCATGTTGYGAATTTTCTTAAATCCTTTTCAGTCTGTATCAACGTTATGCATCTCAATATAGTTTTTTTTTTAAGACTCATACAGGCATGGATATAGTAATTAAAGCAAGGGTTACTTTATGATTTCCCTAGTCCTGAAGCCTGAAGTCTTCTCTTTGTAAGCCCAGTAAGTACAGCATGATAAAGGAAGGGAAAGCTGCAGAGGATGCTCTACTTGTGCTCAAATTTGACTTGGGGAAACCATTTTTCTAAATAAAAAAAAAGTTTTCATGTTCTCAGAAATTGCATTACTTTATAACGTATATATTTAATTATACCCACCAAAAATACACTTTCTGCAACACTTGTAACATATGAGGGGTCTCTCAGTAGTGTTTTATTATGGGTGTCTATCAGTAACTAGATGAGACTCAGTGAATTTCACACTAGCTCTAGCCTCAGCCTCAGCCACATGAAGGAGTTTGATGTTGGCTGCATTTCAACTAATAACCTAGAAGTGAATAATCCAAGTGCCCAATACTAATTGAGTCGCTTCAGATGGGCATTAATTAGATATGTATCTCTGTATTCAGAAGAGAAAAAAAGGGAAAACTCAGCTGAGCTGGCAGAAGCCATGTATTTGGTAACCRTCTAAACTAAGCAGTAGATCTATTGGTTGAAAGAATACTTTAAAAGTCAGAGTAATTTCCAAGAAGTCAAGCACACATAAAAATTTAATCTTATTCCAAATTTTGAACTATAATCTTTCAAATGACATGCCTGACTCAATTTTCAAGTCTTAAAATTTCATGGGAGGTTTGGTGTCCAATCAATCCAAAATATACTCAGCAAGAGCAAGTTATGATACATCATAATAATAATAATAATAATAATTCTAAGTGGTGGTTGTGTGGTCCAACCTTCCTTTCTCTTTCTTGACTGCTATTGAAAAAGTATACAGACTATTTCATATGCTCTTTTGACACAAGTAGAGCAATTTGTGAGTAAAACCAAAATTGTTTTTAACAGAAAAAGCAGTAATGGGTAAACCTGAATTGAAAGAATGAAAAACCTGTGGGTTGTTTATGATGTGAACGCTGGTTAAAATTACTTCAGATTATATGCCACAAAAAAGAGCAATCAAAGCTAAAAATACAACACAAAGAGAAAACTGCATGATGAGATACTATKATATATTTTAAATGATAGGTTTTGAAGTAAATATAGCTTTCTCTAAGTTCTAAAGCTTGGTCTAAGTCTGTTCTTCCTTCTCTTTTCCCTAACGTCTTTTTTTTATTTTTTTTTCAAATTTATGAAAATCTGTTGTTTTTATTGGACCTATTCCTTTCTTAAAGCTCCAGTGATAAGCTGCATAATATCCTGCAGACAAGGATGCTCACAGAAATGAGTAATTGAWGAAGAAACAAAAAGTTTTCTTAAAAAAAGCCCTAATTCATTACATCATCTGGACTAAAAGATATGACAAAGCAATCACTTATTATCCTACCTGAAATAAAGGCGGCAGGTCTGGCCCATGGCCTATGGATTTGCTTAACAGAAAAAGCAMGATGTTTTATGCTAAAACCACCTAGGCCACATTAAACATCTGGACATGGCTGTTCACATTAAAATACTCAGGGAGGAGGCAGGAGATTTCTTTGAAGTTGTTACGCTCCCACAATTTCCAGGGAAGTCGGTAGYGGCACTTGGTATATTCCTGACCCTGCTACCAAACACACAAACCCTACCYGCTGCCACCTCTCAGGCACTTCCCCTGGAAACTCAGTACAGGATTAGAAAAGCTGTACRCAGTTATCATTATTTATTCTCATTTTTACAAGCAAAGATAGCACCAACTTTTGTATTTTTAAACAAACTTTTCTAAATAAAGATACCAAGGAACAGTTCAGTGAGTCTGTAACCAAATCATCCATCCCCACATTTAATGCAATAAAAAAGCAGGAAAAACTACATGAATCTCCTTGAGACTGAGCAGCCTCTAAATATTCAAACAAAAACAAGAAAGATTCTCTTTTTGCAACGTGGTAAGATTTATTACTGTTACCTCATTATTACTGAGCYGTTAGTATAGATTTTGTGAAACATTCCCGTGGCCTTTCAAACTCTACAACATGCCAAGTTCTTTGACTCAGTTGCCATAAAACTTTTCTACATTGCTGGAATCAGCCCCAATTTTTGTTTTATAAAAGTAAAGAAAGGATATGAGTAAAAACTGTGGGTTGATTCATTGTGGATGTAAYATATGTTAAAGAGCTTCCCAGTCCTGTTACTCATTATAAGAGAATTGTGATCCAGATACTTAGATATTATGGTGGCTCCACAGATTTAGACTCATCCTATTGTTTTTGGTAGTCTTCCCTTTCATCTAATCATCTGCATCTGGATTTTGCCTAAGAAAACCCATCTCTTCCAAAATCAAGTAAGCTAAAGCCATGCCATCGATAGCAGTGTGCATGTTTTTACCTTGGTCAGGAGGGCAAATTAGATCATAGAGCAAAAAACCACTTTGAATTACTCAACTGCTCAACAATATTACTAGAAAATCTGCTGTATTTTTGTCCTTAAAGAAAATAATAGTATAATTTATATCTTATGTCTATAACGAGAAGAGATCCTGACATTTTTTTTTAATTCTTGCTCAGCATGCTGCAACAAAATACTCAGCTGGGTATTGCAGGTCAAACAAATCTTTAAAGACTGTTCAGCTTTTAGTATTTTCCATATAATAAACCAAACAGGACCTACACATCATAAAAAAATCCTTAAATATCTGCAAAAACCATTTTTTTCTGAAAAAAATYCTGATTTATCGCGAGGCTGACTAAGCAGCTCAGGTGTACGTGGGGTGCTTATCCAGATGTGCTTTGCAAAGGTTTCTGGTGATACTTCCACAGGCTTAGCAGGCCCTTTGGGGGGCAAATATGGGAATGAGGAGAAGAAGAACTCCACRGCCTACCTTCCATCCTCACTGAGGAGTAAGAGTAGCAGCTGCGATTAGCAACTCACCTAACTGTTGGCTTATTCATTAGCTCAAGTCTAAAAACTGGGTTTTCTCAATTTCAGGAAGCTTCTTTTAGCATGGCCGAGTTTGAGCAGTGCTAGGAGAGCGATGAGTCTGTTCTCAGCTCATTTGTAAGGAAAAAGGTATTTCCTGCTTTTAGTGTCACTTTTCAAAAAGTAGAGTTTGGGTGTTTCTTTTTGATAATTATTTAAACTTTCAAACAACGAGTAAAATGATTCATTACTTTGGAAGACCATKTGGAAGGGTGTTTTCAGCAAACACCCACAGATCCTTTTCAACTAATAAACTGTAACATCTTCTGTCCCATCACTTCTGTTTCTTAGCCTGTGCACTGATTTTCTTATTATTTTGAGTTGCTGTTTTTCTTATTTCACTCACAGCRTAAACCAAACATATACTGTCACACACCACTGTAAAGGACGTGTATGTTTTGAAGGGTTTTGTTCCTGCCTCATGTTCCTTTCACAGCATTTTTTTTTCTTTTTCCTACTCACCACTCATACCAAGTTTACTCTAGACAGCAGCACGGGGCATTTCAGGATTCAATTTAATAATCAGCATACTTGAAGAATAAACCATCCTAAAGAGCGATGGTGTCATATTTATTTTTGCTTCACATTTCCTCTTGGTATGTGTCTCTGTGTGTTTTTTAAGACATGATTTAGGCAGAATCTGTCTCTCTGGGGTTTATATTAGGAGAAACGCATATTTAGCAAAGATAAATAGGAGGGGGACAATTGGGCTTGATGTGAAAGCTACAGAACAAAGAGGAGAAAATACCTAGGTGCAGGGTGTGATTGCCACTCTAAATCATTTCCAGCCCAAAATATTTATTAAAAAAAATGAAATTGTGATCTTCGTTGTTATCTCTGTTTTTTGTTTTTGTAGCTAAGTGATTATATTTAACACAGCTTGAAGTCAGTTATGTTTATACAAGTGCGTGGGTCTGACTTGGAGAACTGAAGTCTGCCAAAAGTAATTGAACCGTAGAAGTCACCGAAAGTTTTCATGTCAGCCCACAGCGAGGAAAACCATGGACATTGCTGCATTCTAACAAGACAGTCAAGAACAAAAGGTTTGTAATTTCTTATAAATTATATTTCCACAACACTGCAAATAAAACTATTTCTTGAACTAGAGCCACTTTAAGTGATGCCTCTGTAGGCGCACCAAAGGAAGCAGGATGAGGCAACAGAGCAAAAAGGGAAGATGGAACTACCAAAAAACCAGAATGAGTCTCTTCCGTGCCTATTCCTTTAAATAGCAGGTTTGCTATTTTCTTCCAAGAGTTTTTCCAATTTTCTTCAATAACCAAAGACTTCTAACGTAGTTGAGTTCACTGTCTTTTACAGAAGAGCCCTCAGCACCCCAACACGAGCAGCTACGCTCCTCAGGAAGTGATGACCATCCACTAAAAACTGAAGGACGTTGACAGCAAGCATGTCCCAGGAGATGACCAAGTTTGCCTTTAGCCTGACAGTCCCTTTGCAAGCAATGGTTCTGTTGAGCTTCCGCGCTCCTCAGCGGCAACTGGGAGGGAGAGGAAGGGAAGCTACAGAAGAGATGAGAGAAAAAAAAGAAAACAAAAGAACTAATTCTGCACCTTATCAAAGGTGAAAAATGTGCACCAGCTTTACTGAATGTGATGCATTCTACTTCAATACCGTAAGAAAGAAAAAGAAAAATTCCAAATATAAAGTTCTGTGGAAAAGCTTTGTGTGATTGTTACTGTGATCAGACAGGACAGAACTAAAAACATGAAACAGGGGAGTTCAGCACCTAAAACTTCCCCTCAGGTGTCAAATCCCTTTTACATTAGTGAGCATCACCCTCTTTTCAAGACTGAGAAACGAGGCCAAGAGTCTAACAACAGCATTTCGAGAGTCCTACCTACCCTCATGAAAAAAAGCTCTTTACTGTGCTTAACTTTACTTTTTAAATATATCTTTAAGTATTCGCCTGAGGAAAACCATTATTAAAACACAACAGATTAACAAAAAACAACACACATGCACACAAAAAAAACTACTCCTCTGGCTGGAAGAGGGTTAGAAAAGTATGAGAACACAAAACATAAATAATTTTTTGTTCAGTCAGAGAATAAAGCTGAAAGAAAGATTGCGGATGAGAATATAGTTCATCACTCGCCTCCAAGGTGAGATCAGCAGTACTCACACCATTCCCGGTGGATGACTGTCCAACCTTTGACCTTCCCCAGCAATCTGTTCCAACATTCAACCACTGTTAACACTAAAAAGAGTATTTCTAATGTGTAACATAAATCCCCTTTGCTGTGGTTTAAGTCTGTTTTTTCTGGACTTATCCACAGAGGACACAGAGAATATATTATTCCCATCTCCTTTGTAGCAGCCTTTGCACGTGTTGAAGCCTATGAGCATGTCCCTCAGTTTGCTCTTACCTTACCAACTGAAATACCTTGCACTGGACATATCTCCCAGCTTTCCTGCTCCTTTTTTCCAGAAGCTCTCCAGTGGTCCCTGCTATTCCTCAAACACAGAGCCCTCATCATCACTGCTGCAGTTGAGGTGGTCTACAGGTGACACAGGGCAATGGGATTATTTCACACCCCGTCCATTTTACTTCCAGCAAAATGTTTGCCTGTTTTTGTGGCAACAGCAAGACACCAGTCTTTCAGACTTGCCTAAGATGTGGCTGTCACGTGTACACATCTTAAAGAAGACAGTGTTACTGATTCTTGTTATAGGTAATGCAACAAAATGAAGGACACTATTCCTTTTTCTTAACCTTAAGTTGTTTCTGTTGCTTAAGGAGAGAAGGGAAGGGCAAGGAAGACTTTTTTCAATTATATTGGTCTTCAATCTCTGTGGAAGCAACACTGTAAAAAACAAAAGTCTTCAGGGCTTCATCACCAACCTCATCACACTGAAGGAGAAAGATGAGTGAAGAAAAAAAATAAATGCACACACACATACTAGCTGCCTGGGAGTATTACTTTGCAAGGACAAATCTCTTTGCCATCTAGGCAAGAGACAAAATGACAAAATAAGCTGTTGAGAGGGTAGATGGCCAAAGAAACTGTTTTTTACTCCAGATTAAGAGACCCCTTTCCACACATCCAGATTTTGGGACAAGATCTGCTTTTATCCTTCTCTGTGTCCTAAACGTCAGTTTTACAAAATGCAGCATGATGGAAAGAAATGGAGTTGAATGGCCAAATAGATGAAACAAATGGGGTGCCAAGGAGTGCAGAAACTGCCTTCAGCCTTGACTTTTGTTGAAAATCCTTGCTATTTTTCTGCTTGAATAACGTGTCAAAAACAGTGTCAGCAATGGGAAAAAGAATACTACATAATGCAGAGCTTCCTGACCTTACTGCACATCATTTTAAATAGAAGAACAGTTTGTGTCTGCCCAAAGTATTAACGACGGCAATATATACGTAGCCCAGTTGACCTTATCCTTTCATGATGGAAGTGGTTTTTATGAGGCAACATTGATCTCCTAAAATGACAAACTAAGTAGGCTGCAAAGAAGTGGGCACGCAAGCCGACAGCTTAATTATGGAGTGCAGAAAATAGGTTACAGGCAGCTTTCAATGTGTCTTGAACTGTCACAAAAGGTCAGGCAGGAGAAGAAAGAGACAGAATATTTATGGGATGTGATGCCACCCAAAATCAGCTCATCCCAATGAATAAGATGGATCTCTTAGGGCTCTGACCTACCTTGGCATGGTTGCAAGTATACTGCAGCCTCCTCCCCACACATGGGCACCTGTGCTGGCCTTAAATTGGCTGATGGGGCACTGCAGCTGAAACAGTCACACTAAGGCAGAAGATCCCTATTTTTGGCAAGTATTTAAACACCATAGCTGTTCAGTAGCTGATTCAGAATTCATCTGTCCACACACACGTACTGGTTGCTTCATTAGCCCATAATGGGTAGTTCAGAGCTCCTAATTCAATAGGGCTTGAAAGCATTGCCAGTGAGGAAGGCACAGAGCTTCAACAACATCTATTTTTTAAAACCCTCCATGTCTGAGTTTTGAGTTTTATAACATAAGCTTTATATCATTTTTAATAGAAATAAGTGTTTCTCATTAATGATTTAGACCTGATTACGCAGAGCGACATTTAAGCAGGCAGAAATCAAACTCTTCCAGAATTTGATATTTGACAAAGAGGTAGCAATTATTTAGATGGTAGCTGTAACAAATCATTGAATTAATACACCCAGAAAAATCTGAAAAGGACAATTCTGAGGTCGCTAAGAGTTTAAATTTAAATGGATATGATAAACCAGCTTCTCATCAGCATTTCTGTGGCAATGGATGACCCACATGAGGCCACAGACCCAGTTTACCACATGCTTCCAGTAGCCCTAGTTTCAAACATAGCTATCATAGAATGGTTAAGGTTGAAAAAGATCTCCAAATTTCACATATATACCTGTACATGTATATACACATATATAACTCATGTGTTTATATATAGAAATATGTTAACTTCCTTCTGCTCTATAGGTGTATGCACAACTTGGCTACTGGCAGGCAAGGGGACCTCCTGGTTGCTGGCTGAACATGCTGGAGTTTGGCAGAAAAGATACAGCCCAAGATACAAAGATACAACCCAAGAGCACCCCTGGGCACACTAAGACCCCACTCCTAGGGCGTCACGTTTATGTTTGAGATTCAGTAGCTACATGGAAAGAAGAATGAAGAATGCTTTAGTATTTTTATTCTGCTGTGAAACAAGTCTATTCAGCTTCAGGGAGCTTCCATGGCTCAATCATAGAAATTTTGTGCTGGACAGACCATTTTGTAACAAAATACCTGAAGAAAAAAAAAACCTGATATATATTGAATACATGTATATTTTTATATATGAAACATACTCAGGCACTAAGCCACTAGAGTTATAGAAGGTAAGGTCACCAATACAGAAGCGATAGCTGCAAGGAGCCTTATATTTAGTTTGCTTTTCCCTGGGGCAGCACATTCCACCTACGTGTGTTATCCTACATCTCCACGGAATGCAGTAAATGTCTGATAACAATGCACCTCCGTAGCTTTAAGAGACTACAAAGCAACCATGCCAAGAGGAGTAAAGTTCATTCTGAATATTTCTCTTAGAATTAAACACTCGGTACTATCTCATGTTTTAATTATTTTCCCTTTTGAAATTTGTTTTAGTGTCAATAAATACAACACCAGTAGAGATTTTTTTTAAAGCAAATTAATCAAGAACCAAGCTATCACACCTACCCTTTGCTTTGCAAGAGGTTCTAGGCGATAATTAAGCAGAAGAGACTGAAAGCAGATGAGCAGATACTATAATAGAAGAATGCACAGTAACTCACATCCTTCATTTCAAAGTAATTGTTCAATATATTTTAACTCTCTAGACTGTTCTGCAGATGTAATTGAGCATAATACAGTTTTTTCTACAGTCTTTTTTATTTCCAAATAAGTATGGCTTGACCACACTATTCAAGTCTCTCAGAAGCACAAATAATGTAAGTGGTAAATACATATTTTTGCTGACAAGCGTTTAGATTTGTGCTGACATGCAGCAAAAAAAAACCAAGCCCAAAACTTTTAAACTGCTTCCTGGCAAGGTTTTCTAATCCATATGCACCATGGAAAGTACCTGCAGTAAATAACAAAAGAGTAAGCCCAAAACTTCATACCTTTACGGATTGAGTATACATGATGGATAGTGCTGGTACTTCTAGTACATGAGAAAATGGAGCTATGACTGAAGAGACAGAAGTCTCTTCTGGAGGTAGTCAGAATTCCCTGGTATACGATATTGTGTTTCTAGTAGCCAGTCTGCTGAGGGCTATCATGCAGGTTAAATATATGCAGGAGGTAACGCAAGACGCTACACACTCATGCATTTATGCACGAGACCATTTGTTCACAACAAAATGTAAACAACCGTGTCCTCCTTATCCCACGACTCAAGCTAAAACAATACATCAGCGGGGAGCACTATCCAGCTCTGCTTAGTGCTCCTGCTCAACGAGTAAAACCCCACAGTCTAGCATGGGCTTGTGAAAGATGGCAATTTAACTAAATTAACAGGGAATGAATCAGATCACAAGGACCTATGGAATATATGCTCCTTGGGAATCTCACTGGCAGGGATGGGGGAGTACAGCGCAAAGGTAGGCAAGGTTGTGAGCACCAACCCACAGTATGGCTTCCCTCAGCCAACCTCAACTAAAGCAAAGCCCCAGGAGAACAGTTAAAGGAGTTCTTCAGTAAAGGCAAAGGATAAGTGTATGTATAAAATCAAAACAGATAGACACTGGAGTGAATGAAATCGTGTGGATAGGGAGTGTTTCAGCRGGCTGGGTACACCTGACCAAACGAAGTCATGTGCAATCATAATGATTCCCTCTGATCAGAGGAGTGGTCCTGTCATCACATGTACGCATGCATACATACATATGTATGTCTATTCTGTAGGATACTGATGCTGGAACTAACTAGTCATCTAACAGGGAGGGAGATGTGCCAGCTTCCCCCAAGCATTCTCATGGCAGCAAATGAGGCTGCCTGAAGACACTCCCATCGTTTTACAACGGAGAACACATCCTAGCTGTGCTACCTTATGCAGGCTGGCTTTAATCCAGAATTACACTTGAACTAGATTGCTAGGTCTAACTTC
This sequence comes from Eudromia elegans, assembly GCA_003342815.1. Classification (NCBI taxonomy): domain Eukaryota; kingdom Metazoa; phylum Chordata; class Aves; order Tinamiformes; family Tinamidae; genus Eudromia; species Eudromia elegans. The sequence continues at coordinate 6,236,923 of PTEX01000005.1, read as the reverse complement.
ACTGCTTTCCCATAAGAGAAGACTCCTTACAAGTTAGTTTTAAGAAACCCTATTCAAAGCAGCTTTCATCAATATCCTTATGCAGTGAAGCAATATGGACACCTATCTATTCCTTGCATGGCTCTACTCACAAACTAGTTTCTTCCAAATCAAGGCTTGGATTTTATATTTAGGTCAACAGTGAAAGGGAAGCACCCTATTTGCTGCACCTCGGGTTTGATCTCTAAGATAGAACCGTAATTCTCGTCAGTTACAAGGCTAATGAGCACTGTGTAGATATCTACAGTAGATCCCCTTCTATCTCCATCTGTAGCAATGTGTGGTGTTTTGTTAAGGGACTGGATACAGTTTCAGGGACAGTATAATAATATCTGCTACGGTTTGATGCCCTCATTTAGCTCTATCTTCTTTTTGTGGTTAATGCATAATGTTAACATAAACCCCAGCTGCTCGGCTGATCCTAAACCCTCGTGAAGGACATGTAAATGCACACTGGCCTAAACTAAACACTAACTCCATGGTGGTCTGCACTCAACTGAACGTGACCTGAACACTAATAGAGCTTCCTAATGAAAGCTGCACCTCTCTGGGTCCAGACAATAGGCAACTTTTCTTGTTTCCTTTCAGCAAAAATGATGAAGTTACAATAATTCAGCAATCATCATGTTTCAAACAATAACAGTCAAGGAATCTTTCTGGGAAGGCATCCACAATAGGTAATATAAGTAATATGTAGCCAGATAGTAGTTGTTATTCAGCCTGAAATAAAGCGAGGAATGATTACATTCTTACAAAAAGGCTTCAACTCTTTTTAAGACTTGGGACTATTTTTAAGATAGCAACAACAAATGCTTGCAATACAATATTTTACACATAAATTTCTGCTAAAGAAAGTCCCATTTCTCCATTATCTATATATACTCATATACTTGCATTTCAAAGCTAAAGCACTTTTTTTTTTGGTCCATTTAATCTTAATAATCTTAGCCATCCAAATGCAAGATATTTTATGAGGGAGACACTGAGCACAACAGCATAATAAAAACCTCACAGCTGAATGAATCAACACTTGGTAAATGGAATATTATGTGATACCAATAAGGCAAACTGCTGGCAAAACAGAGAACGAATATTATATAGTGATTCTCAGAAATATACAGCTAAGAATTTCAGTCATAAAGTTTATTTTCCAAAAGTCTGTCTTTGCCATCATTCCTAGATTTCACGTTTCTTCTTCAAGGCAGCTTTCATTTAGTCCTATGAGTCTTCACAACTTTTAAGCAGCCATGCAAATGTGCCGTGACAGATTTTTTTTTTTGTAAGCACCAAGAAAATCTAAGTTAGGAATATAAGTACTCCACGTATCTATGCAAATCCAAAGAATAAGCATCTTGTTTGAAACCTCTTGAACAGACTCTTTCATTTAAGAATTACTCATTCTACATGGTGGAAAGTAAAGAAGAATGTCATTTTAGTTTTAGAGGTGACATTCATGTGACTAAAGGCCAACGCTTACAACAGAGTCATCTATACCTGAGCCGATTGCCCCAGGCTCCCTGCACGATCAATGGAGAAATTGAGGCTTCCCAAAAGAGGCAGCCAGCTCAAACCAGATTAATTACATCCTAGAGAAGCATGTTTCTGTCCATCACTGTAAAGGAAGTCTAGAGGGAACAAGCTTGGCTACAGACTCGCTCTCTTGTCTATGTCTGAAGTCTGGCAGGATGTATCCCACTGTAAGTGCCTATCAGCTTTCAAGTGCATTTAATCTGAAAATCTGATCCTATGTTAACCACAGGGGTAGTGAAAAACAGCTTTCCTGTAATGAGAAAGCTGTTTAAATATATAAAAATGTTTGAATAGTCATACCCTACTTTAACTCACACTCCTGTGTTTAACAATACTAGTATTACACAGCATGTATACAGCATCTTTTATCTGTGCTCAACCAGTTTTCCAGGGAATAGGAATGAAGCACAAAAACATCTAGACTGAAGCTTTCTGAAGCACCCATTAACCAAAATTAAAGCGGCTCCATGGGGAGCCCTTTTGTGTAATGCTGGGAGTCTGTAAATCACAGGGGAGCTCACGGAGCTTGTGCCACCCCCTTGGTTTCCAACTCGCTCTTCCAGTCGGTTGGCATGAACACAGGGCTGCGGATAGAGGCACCGGGGAGAAGCAGCAGCTGTGAATCCGTGATGATGTGTCATGTGTCCAAATCTCTAGTATCAATGGTTTGGATGAGTGGCCTTGCATTACAACTATGTGTGTTCCCTACAGAAGCTGATAGGTTGAAACAAACTATGTTTCTTCTCAGGTAGACAATAAATTCTCAAATGTTGATATTCAAGGTTAGCAAATATAATATTATTTCATAGAAATATATTCTCATTTCACTGGGACTTCAGCTCCCATCCTCATCATGGCCTCATCAAGAGCCTTTTTTCTCTAGTCTCAAAACTCAGATTGAAAAATATAACTGACATACAAATGTAAGATTTCATCTCATTGCCCCAAGCGAAGGGGAAAAGGAGGGAAATAGAGCATTCTTGGACAGAGGCTGTCAAACGAACATCAGGAAAACCAATGTCATAACAGGTCATCGCACATCGGGAAAAGCCATTTAATGAAGGGCAGACCTATTTCCTCGAGCCCCGCTGATAAGCCGGGTGAGGGCTCTCGCTGCATTTGCTCCCCTTGCTTTTCCAAGCCCAGCAACACGAGTTCAGCTTCAGCTCCCACAGCAGCAAAGAACGCAGCTGTATATCCCATCACTAAATCTTCTCTACGCCTGATGTGAAGAAGCATCACAGAGCATTTATTTCATAATAATAAATAAGTCCTTTGTTGTTACTATTTGAAATCGTTTTGCTCTTTTTATCAGCATCCAAGCTGGCTGCCCTCTGCTTCACTTTGCCTTCGGTTGCAAGCCTGGCACATGTCAAGTTGTCTGCTTGCCCTTGCCGTACGATGATTGAAAATCATCTGAAATGAAATCCCTTACGCAACTTGTACCCACGGTCTTCTTGTAAAGGAATCAGACCCGAACAAATTCCCCCGGGCATGACTCCAGACTGCGGGACTACGCTTGAGCTCCTCGGTCTCATTTCTTATAACAGGCGACCTTCTCACCATTTGTCTTCAAAAGCAATTTGGCAGGATACAGCCTCCACAACCCCTCCTGCACACAAGTTTGCAGCAGATGCAGGCACTCAATCAAACATGGAGTAAGGCAGGGAGGAAGAAAAGGATGGCAGGCAATTATCTAGAGGACAAGGCAAAGTCAGGTAAGGCACCATGCAGTCCTCCCTGCCTCTCTGCCTCCCTGCCTCTAAGAGCCTTCAAAAATGGGCAGGTTTTCACTTAAAAACAAGTAAAACACTGAAAATAAAAAGGCATCTTTGGGATAGGACAATCACATGGGCATTGAATCTGTTTAGTATTTTCAAAGTCTGGTGGTAATACTGTCATCCTTGGATAAAACAACGAGCCTGAGCTCACTTTACATGGTGAAGCATCCTGTATATTAGAAGCCAATAGATTATTGTCTGGCAATGGGTTTCAAAAAGCAGCCACTAGTTATAGTCCATACACCACTTGAAATTTTGCCTTCAGGAGGTAATATTTCAGTCTGGAAGCTGACAGCAATCTGATGCAGACAAGTAACAATAAAAATCAAAAACTAAAGAGGCACCAAAGGAGCTGTGACTCTTTACTAATTAAGAAAAACATGTATTACTTTTCCTATATATTTCTTTGAAAGATTCTGAAAATTGGTGCATGTATGAAGCAGTTACCAAACAACAACAACCAAAAAAGAAAGATAAATAAGCTAGGGAAATACAAAATTACCCAAATGTGTTAATATACATATCACAGTTGTTTAGCTAGCTTAATAATGTCATTTCTTAGCCCTCACACTTAGAACAGATGGGATGCAGCCCTCTCATGCTTAAAATTAAAGAACACGCAATTTTCTGCTGATGAAGCTTTTAATCATCCAGGACCAACAGTCAGAATTTTAATTTAGTGACTCAGTTCCTCGGTGTGATCAGATAAAGAAAATAACAGCATTCTCCGAAGCACAGATTCTAGTAATCTTCACTGCTAGTAGCAAGGCAGCAGACAAGCTATATGTTAAAGGAGACAATGGTAGCAGACAATAAAAATTCTCATTCAAAGGGCTCTCTGMTGGAGTTCAGACATCTTCCAGAGGTCCTATTATTAAGGCCCAAAGTCACTGCCATTAGGCTTTGTATTACCAGTCTCTATATACAGTAATACTTTGTATTACAAAAAAATCATTTGCCTGTAGTTGGAGGAAGAATCATTTTGGCAGAGATGCTGCTCTTTAAACACGGCACAGCATAGTCACCACTCAGATTAAATCACTTAATTAAAAACTGAATAAATTATTTAATGCTATATTAGGTTTACTACAGCAGAAGTAACCACTTTAAAATTCTATAAGAAGATGCAAATTAAATGAGAAATCACAACCACAGAACATTTATTTTTGCAAGTGGCTTTTATCATTTGCTTGTAACAGTTTCAAATATTTCCCTACTGCTTTGGGCAATTCCCACTGGTGAAGGGAAGGGTACCAAATTTTTAGAAGTGCTCTTGACCTCATCATTAAGATCATCTGAGTTATAGCAGTTCACGTTATAAACCAAGTGCAACTACAGTGAGAAAAGGGGAGAGTGATGTATGATTCTTATATGCTTCTCCCTCTCCTATGAACCTCATTACAGCRAAATTGGATTATGGTTTTGCACTGAAATCTCTGGAGCATAGAGGCATTAGCAGGACCGATGAGAGACATAACCAGCAGAGCACAACCCTCACAACTTTACTATGCATTTGTTTTAAGCTTTAAGGAGACCAACTTCTCTCCTGCCCTCTGCTCCCTGCACATCTGCCATTTCCAGTTCCTCCTCCTTCTCCCATCCATGAAGCCATTAATATTTTATAAGTTATTTACATGCAAAGAGCTGCTCCAGGGTAGTCAGTACTCTGTGTAAGTCACTGGTAGTGGCTTATGGAAGGACACACATTTCTCTGGCTGCAAAGCTCAAGCAGGGTATTTGGCAAGGGCTTTCCGGCCACATTGCTTTGGAGCAATGCTTGGCCACACTACTGGACCACCTACCTGATGACTCCTGGTCATGACCAGCTCCTCRGTGGCACTCCACTCCACATATCCTTACTTTCAGGTGTTTACATTTAGATCTTGCTCTGGGGTGCTGAGATCCTGAGTAACTAGGAGGCAGCCCTTCCCCACAGCAAGCACTCTACAAGGGGAGGGCCACACTCTGTAATAAGCACTGCTTCCCAAGACACTTCCCCAACGGGTAAGAACATCACAGCCAGCACGAACGCAGAGACTGCAACTACTTAGAGCAGGCTCAATCACTAAAGCTTGATCCCTGCTTGGCAGGATACTCTTTTTCTTYTGGTTGTTTTTCTTGAAAGTTGGCAGAATGACAACTTAGGAACAGCTGCTTTTTTGTAAGGCTTGATATGTCAGAAAATCTATCTCAAATGTCCCCAAGTCTCAAAGACTGATGTCATGCTTTGCTCTTCCAAAACACAACAAAATTTGGGCTAATCTGAGTTTGCACTTGGATCTTGAGCCCTTAGGTAACCTGACCATAAACAAGGATGGAACCTTCAAGTTCAAGAATTGGGGAGATAATCCCACTATACTAAAAAAGCTATTAGAGTAGTAGGAGAAAGGAAAAGGACTGAGGAAGTCTAAAATCTCCTAACACGGTCCTTCCTCAAGATGACCCAACAGCTTTGCTCTCCTTGCAACATGAAGGATATTTCAGCTTTCCTTTGGGGAAAACACCAAGTCTTGCACACACACCTGTAGCTTCCTTCGGGTTGCTCAAAGAGCTCCTGTTTACAGAGAAGGTGTCAGCCTAACATGCTTTTACACTCATAACATCTTCAAAAGTTCCACAGCTGGATTACAAAACAGCAAGAGGAAAAGGTGAAGAGATCTGAAGATGAGGTCAAAAGGGTGACAGCTCCCAMTCAGCTCCCTTGTATATGCAAAAACTCGACCCCGAGTTTTATAAGCAACAGGAAAGGAGAATGTCCAGAGGGGACACAGCCCTTACAGTCACTGCAGACAGATGGACTAGAACACTTACCAAGACATTCACTGGAACCCGAGTCAGGTTAAAGTCAACTGTTGCCTTTCTTCCATACATCGGACAAGGTTCAACCCAGGTCGGCTCTGGGGCCAGACTCATGACGGGCTGTCCAGGGGCAGCAGGTCTTGGGGCTGRCAGCAGCAGATGAGGGTGGCAGGGCTGGGTCATGCCAGGCTTGCCTGTCTCATACCTGCTCACCCACTCCTGGTCACCGAGGCTCCACTCAGCAGAGCAGGACAAACACGGGCTCAACATAAAGCACCACCCTCAGTGCCACCAACCACGGCAACTCGCTCAAGCACTTTGCCGAGTTTCAGGAATTGGTGGCACGGGAGAGCCCAGGAACTGCGCAAACAGACCCAGGGAGAGCAGAAAGGCCGAGAGAAAACGAAGAGTTCCCAAGCCCCACGAAGGCACAAACTGTCCTTGCGAAGGAACAGCTCTTTCCTTCCCCAGAGGACACTTGTTTTGTTTATCTGAGGGTTATAGTAAGCACTTTTGGTTGTTTGTATATTCGGGGGCTCGCTTCCATTAAYTGCTGAAGTGGAAAATTGCTTTTACAGTTAGTTAGGGTTTTTTTCTTTTTAAGGCCTCCACAACTGGATGTTTTCTTTCAAAGGAGTCCTTACTTAATCTAATTTTTGTAATAGCACTAACTAACCCTAAAAATATGACTGTTTATGTAATCAGGTGGGGTCCCACCCAACTGAACTCAGCATTATTCACCCGTGGCCCTGCTCCAGCGTTTTCCCCAAGACACTGTCGGGTGGATTTCACTCCCGCTAAGCTCAAACCAAAACACCGTGGCCTGAGCTAGCCCCGATCACCCTTTGGAGGGTCCTTCCAGGAGGACCCCCTGTGCTCCTGCCATCCCCAATGGGGGAGACCCAACCTCTTCATGCTCCTAACTGCAAACACATGGTGTTGACAGAGGGCTGACAACATGATTATTTTTTTTCCCCAAGGAAGCAAATCTCATTTACAAAAGGGTGATTTTGATAACATTCTATTCAAAGAGAGAGTTGAAAAATCAGTCAGTTCTAAATATTTTAAGGTACATTTTTCTTTCTGCCTGTATCTCCTGTAGCTAGAGACAGCCTCCAGGAACTGTTTAACTCAAACGCCAAGCACAGACTTTGCTTGAAGAACAGACCCTATGTTCCACTCAGGCCGTTTCTTTTGGTTTCATCCATCCTAAGCTCTGCTGGCAGAAACCACATTAGAGATGGTGTTGGTCCAGCAGCCATCCCCCTCTCCTTCCCTCACAATGACATTTACAGCCACTTATTTTGTGCAGCTGAAGCAATGTCTCTGCTTTGCTCTGCACACACGAAGCAGGAGCATGAGGACTTTATGGGACCTGACTCTTGGGGAGGACTTCCATAGCCGTTCTCCTGATGGAGCTGGCTTGCTTGGGGACCTGAACTCTTTAAAAGCTTCCAAGCAGTTATATTTCAGCCTTCTCCCCTCTTCCTGCCCTGCTTTGGCCATGCGGTGGTGAGAACAGCAGCAGCTGATGCCTCCTTCCTGCTGCCAGCCCCACCGTGAGGCCACCAACCTCMGGCCGGGACGAGGCAGGCAGATGGTGACAGCAGCCTCCAAAACCACCCGGGGCATCTGTCAAACCCTCCATTCAGCTGCCAAAAGCCCCTCAGCATCCGAAAGAAGACGAAGCCCCGCCAGATTTGGGGCCGGATTTGCTCTGTCCCCTGGGAAGGGGCTGGGAGCTGGGAGCACAGCTGAGCCCAGCGTYGCTCAGCTCCCGGGGCAGCAAAGCCAGTCAAACCTGTCATGTGCAGGAAAACCCTCCAAGTCATTCCCTCCACAGTCAGCTAGATAACACCCGTGATTTATTCCGACACATTTTGCTAAAAGTATTTGACGTTGGCTAAACATTTGCCCTGCACACCTGTTATTGCATGTTTTTTACAGCATTCCAATCYTCTTTGCCCAAACATGGTGCACAGGTAGCTTCTGCCAAGAATCTGCTAGCTAAAAGGCAYAGAAATTACAGGTCATACCCTCTCCTGGCCCTCAACCTAAATCTTTTACTTGCTAGGGAAAAACTGTAAATATATATTAGCAATTTATCTCTGAAAACCTGCGTGCCGGGGTGGCTCTAAGATAAATCACCTATATCTAAACACGTGTGTGTGTGTGTGTGTGTGTGTGTGTGTATATATTTCTGTATACACACACAAACACCCACAAAGGTGGTTAAATTCCACACTAGCAATTTTGCCTGTCGTAATTGCTTCTTATTCTCTGCTGGTTAGCTACAATTTTGCCTGCAAGGAAGGAAAGGATTAAATGAGAACCTGCCAGCTGCATGAGTCCTGGAAAGGAAGGAGAGAAAGTGGCACTTGACGCAGACAGCGGGACAAGAATGGCAAAGGAACCTGAAAAAAAAGGTGCCATAGTCTGAGTGACAATGAAATAAATCTAAGGGTGCAAATTGTTTCGAATGTAAGCAAAACTCTAAAACCAGACCAAGGGCAGTAGGAAGAAACCAACAAAACACAATGAACAAAAATAATACACTTAGAAAGTGTTAATAATGTTYTGCATGCTGAAAAGTAGCCACCGCCTTCTAAGCTCTCTTGCAAAGAAAGACTTACAAAAGCCTGCACACACATTCCCACAAGAAATAACAGACTGCTCCATCTCAGTTGCATTATTTCAATTAAGAGCCACAGAAAGCAGAAAATCACTTCTTTCTTCTGCAGCACTTATGTGTGCAAAAAATACCTGGGGGGGGGACGGGGGTGGGACAAAAACAAAACAAAAACCTAACTGCATTAACTCTTCCTTAGTGAGAATAACGCTCAGGGTCGCAACAAGTCTGGAAAGCATCAACTGTTAAAGGCTGAAAACGCCAGGGTTTGTGAATGACTTGTTAATAACATTGAGATTAGTGCAAGTCTCTCTCAGTGCTTTACAATCATCATATTTTATTAATCAGACCARCAATGGCACCCTGTAAAAATCAAAATCTGTCTACAAAGCCAACACACGTGGGAAAAGCTCCCCTGCAATCGTTTCACTTTAAACAAAACCTACAGTAGCTCCCATTGTTTGTTTGTTTTTTCACCCAGACCAGACAGCATGTGGCTTATGAGCCCATTGATAGACGTGATAAAGCTCATGCCAGATCTGATTGATGATGGCGCTGGGAAAAGCTGCGAAGGTCACTCCTTAATGCTCTCCTCGCAGCTGGTCCTGGTAAGCAATGCTAGAGCAAAATAAAATCTGGATCTGCTAATTGCTAATAACAATGGAAATTACATCTGTACCTTTCATTACCTTCTGTTTCACGTTTGCTGAAACAGTAATGCCATAAGTGCACTCAAGTAACTCATGGGCAACTAGGTAGGTTTTGGATTAAAAAAAAATGAATAAAAGAATAACCACCCAGATAAAGCAAACAAATAATGAGCCAGGTACAGACAGGCCAGAGTAGTTTAGCAGGAAAGCAGCATAATAAACAGCTTTTGCTACCCACCTCCCTGCAAAACTGAGATAACATATACTCTGTGAAAGACCAGTGCTGTCCTCAATAACGTGAACACACAGATTAAGCTACCTTCCCAAAGTCAGTTTATTTTTTATATGAACCAAGGCAGTATGTTTATTAACAGTGATTTCAGCATAGGAAGAGTTCAGTGGGCCAGAACACCAGCCAGTCACGTAGAAGGACACCAAAATCTTGTTTTCCATRTGATGCGATTGGAAAGTGATAGAGACTTTGGGGAATTCAAAAACATGATATAATGRCAGTGTCCTAATGAATAATATATACTTAGTGCAACCCATAGCAATTACCCCACATCGCAAAATGCTGYGTTTGTTGGACGGGGAAGAACTCTGCTGTCTTTTGAGACACCAGCTAAATTAAGGATTAAGATTGAAATCATGTGTGTGCTATTTTCTGGCACTTAACATTAATGTGTGAAAATATTTTTATTCAGCATTTTGTGCTCATAAAGTTTCTGACACAAAAAGGACATCTCCAACATCTGTCCTGCAGAAAGACAGCCATTATCACTCAGCTCAGAAATACATCATGGCACAGAGATGCTGGCAGCAGATATCCCCAGATACGAAGACATCCCACCACTATTTCAGCTGTCCACACGATGGGAGTAACACACTGATTTACTCATTTATTTYTAGTTTAGAAAAGAGATTTCAAGGCCGCAGTCCTACACTGTTTTCCTGACAAACACACACTACCAAGTCTGAAGATACTGCAATGTCCAAGAGCGGTGTGTTTACAAAAACAAGCCTGTAAGAAAATCCTCTCAGGAGTTTCTCTCCTAGATTTCGTGATGGGAATGGTAAAACACACAAAGCTATTGATCTGTCCCCTCCACTGCCCGGCATATCCTCCCGGGGTTGCTCCAAGAGCAGTGAGGGTCATGGGCAGTMCTGGGGGTTAGGGGGGCTCATCAGCTTCAGGACTCAAGCAACCTTCTGTCAGGGTGGCACAGGAGCAGTGGAAAGCAGATAAATTATTTTTTGGACATTTAGTGACTTGTGTTTCCTGAAATCCCTCTGAAAAAMAGGACTTGTGTCCCCAGCTGGGAGAAGATACTCCCTCTTTCCATAAATCCTGATTACGCTCCTGCTACCCTATGAATGAGCCTTTCCAGCATGTTTCACAACCTGACGAAAGTCAATTACCAACTTAGTACTCAGAGAATGAAAACTATGAAATCTTTTAAAATGTGCCTGTAGTGCTCCACACTAGCACTGCATACAGAGTACAAATGCAGTGGCCCCTTGTATAAATGAACACAGGTAAATGCATGTRCAGTGTGACAGTCCTGCACACCTAACCCAGGGTCACTGCTACACAATCACAGCTATGTGTTTTCCTACCGACTCTTGGTGAGGGGAGAGAAGATGGACAATTCCCAYCATTGCTCTATGCAAACACTCCCCCAAAAGACCCTTGTTACRATATTAAAGACTTACATCTGCACTGTAGCTAGTTTAGGGCATTGCATACTRGAAAACTCAGTCCCTGCTGAATTTGAATGGCTGATCTAAACAGCCTTAGACCAGGRACACGTTCAAGACTTAGCTTTCTAAGTCCTGGATGAAAGTTCACAGTGACTCTRTCATACTTCAGTTGTYTTCCATTTTTCTATCATTTTTGTTRGTTTGACTATCTGGGTTCAGTTAGAAGCCTAAGAGCACCAACCAGCAATACTACATACAGTGTGTGTAAAACCCTCACCTGCCCAGCCAAACAGACCAGTCCTTTGCCAGCTGAGACACTGTTTTTGCAGATGAACCCATGAATCAGTGTAGGTTTTGCATGTGAATCAGTGCTACGTCAGGGCCACGCCACAGCAAGGTGTCACCGACACATAAAGCATGTTGAACCGTGTGACTCCAAGGGATGCATGGACCTGTTGAGAAGTTGAACACAGCTGAGCAAAGACTTTAGGGTGACTAAAGGCACAGTAATACAAAGTTAAMCGTATGGTAGATTGGAAGTAGAAACCCTCGCAGTCCTGGTCTTGCAAGGAAGAACATCTCCTGTAGACCCATAGGAAGGCATCCTGTCCCTCCCCCTTCCACCAACACAAAAAGCACAGCTTTGAACAAGAAGCTGCCAGCTGAGCACCCTCAGGGTTAACCAGGCCCCACTGACAGACATATCAGATAGGAAACTTCTGAAAGCGGCCGGAAATTAAATCGGTAGCTYGCACAAAGCAGCCCTGAGCTGCTGGCTCTTTGTCCTGGGGCAACATGTTGGGGACGTTGGCAGCTGGGCAGGACAAGCTCCTGCCTGCCCCTCCCTCCCCGCAGGTCTCCTTTGTGCCACGAAAAGGGTGGCACAAGCAGGCGCGTGTCYTTCCTGCAGAGCCTGGCTCCGCTCTGGGTTCAGTGATGGCCATTCACTCATTTTCTTAAYGTTTTGGAGAATCTTTCTTAAAATTTGAGAGCTTGAGGAGCTGAAAATGAAAAATCTCTGCGCTCAGTTTCTAAGACTTTATAAGAGCCTAAATAGGCTAATGTGTTAAACTGCTTCCATACTTCTTCCTTGCTGCTACTACTTCAAGAGAACGCAGCAATTTTGATCCCTAGAGCTTCCAAATGCCTTTACCTAAGATCTGCCCGAGAAGCAGGGAGGCTTTTAGGCTCCCTGTGCTGCTCCCTGTCAAACACCCGCTGCATGGCACCTCTGTGAGGGCCCCGCTGCCTGCGCACGGCTYCGCCACCAAGAGCGCCGAGGAGCTGGGCGCACACGCATGACTGAGGATGCTTTCATTCCACAAGCAAATCCMAATTCTTCTTAGACCTGTCTGGCAGGTAGAGCCCTAGAAAGCCCACTTGGTCTGCAATGCAACATTAGCTCCTTTCCCACCCCAGTTTGGAAGGAAAAAGGGAATTGTCCAGAAGGAGAAAGGAATCGTGCAGCTCTTCCTACTGAAGCCACCAGGAGGTCCAAGGGATAACCATAGGGCACCCACTGCCCACACGGAACGGCGCTGATGGATGGACCCACCTGGCTCCCAAGCCATTCCCTACACCGCCCTATCCCAGGCCAGCCGAGAACAGGGATTTCACGGCACTGCTGTCTGTATGGGAGAAACAAGCAGCTCCCCAAAGCCAAGCAAACAGGAGCAGCGCACCTGCGAGGGCAGGATGCTTCACTTACAGAAACTATCCCCAAGAACAGAACCAACCTCTCCGTGACACTTTTTCCTACGGAACAAAACAAAGAGCCACACAAAGAGGCACTAAGCGTGCCGGCTGGGGAAGCGCCGGTCCGCAGCACAGTAGGTGATTATATCACATCATATCGCAGCCCGGCCTCGGCTCAGGAGCTCGGCCGCGGCGAGGGTGCCATAAACCAGCCTGACACAAACCTACCAGGCGCCCGCGGCACCGCACGGATCACGGAGCGCCACGGGGGGACCTGCCCGCCGTGCGCTGCCCTGCCGGGGTGCCCAGGGCAGCCGGGGATGTCCCTAGGGCCGGGGGACCCGGGGATGTCCCCGCGGCCGGGCAGGGTCCCCGGGCGGGCAGAGCCGCCCTGCGCTGCCGCCGGAGCCCGCTCTCCTGCCCGTTTCCTTCCTGCTCCCGGAGCTCCGGCGAGTTTCGCCTCCCCCGCGCAGCGCCGACACGGTTAAACGGCGCTTCCCAAAACCCACCCATCCCAGCGGCAGGAATCAAACCACGTCGCCGGCAGCTGCGGGGGCCGCCGCCAACCGCGGCCGCGGGCTCAACCCCTCCGCCGCCGCGCAGGGCACCGCGGCGGCCGCGGAGCCTCCCCCGGGGGCAGCGACATGACGCAACCGCCGCCCCGCCACGACGCCACGGCGACGGCCGCCAGGACGCC